>JAQQZY010000011.1:18835749-18851176 GCA_030068375.1 Ostorhinchus rueppellii
GTGACGGAGAAAAGTGGAGAGAAGAAGAAGAGACTGGTTTTGTCCATACAGACGAAGCAAGAGATAATTGAAAAGTATGAAAAAGGGATGCGTTTGGGTGATCTCGCGAAATTTTGGGGGGCTTGAAAAGGATTAGGGCATTTACATGGAAAACACGTCTCTACTAATGAAATTATTTACTTACGAAACTACTTCCGGAATGGATTAATTTGTAAGTAGAGGTACCAATGTAATTTTAAAAAATCCAAATTTTTCACTTTGCTCTCATTTGAAAAAAGTCTAACTGTATTGAAATGTATTGATCAGATTAATGGATGAAGTGACTCCCAGTGTTCTAGATCAGTGGTTCTCAAATCCGGTCCTCAAGTACCACTATCCTGCATGTTTTACAGATTTCCCTCTTCCATCACACCTGGAAGCCATTACATCATCATCAGGCTTCTGCAGAGCTGATCATTAATTGAACCAGGTGTGATGGAAGAGGGAACGATCTAAAACATGCAGGATAGTGCTAGCCTGGCAGGTCAAACTATCCATGGACTGTATAGTCTGGAACCGGACCACTGACAGAGCTGAAGCCTGTGGGTGGATTCAACCGCTGTCGTTCAAACTGTTCCTGCACGTAATAGGCCAGTACATTGACCAATTAGAGCAACCAACAGTGTGACGTATTCAGAGCTACAAGTGGAGCCAGCTGGTATATTAGACTTTTACGGTAGCCGGTCGGCAAAACAGCAAATCCATCCTTCTTTAAAACCAATGACTTGAGTGCTTCATTCTGCTCAACTTGCAAAGAAAAGCCCAAGTATAACTCTGACAAAATCAACGACAAAACTGATTCAAACGAGCGCAGTTCGTTAGCCACATCCATGTTCGTTGCTCTCTATGGTTGTTCTGCTATCTCGCCCTCGCACAGCCCTGTCGTCATCGTGCAAAGCCCGCCTCAACAGACAGAGTGTTTTGATTGGTCTGACATACTTTGTGTCGGACCATTGATGGGCTCCTACCATGCGACGCTAGACCACAAACTCTGCAAGAATATTTTCTGCCACTATGTGGTCTGGATATCTAGGCTAGGATAGTGGTACTTGAGGACCGGATTTGAGAACCACTGCTCTAGAAGATGGAAAACAAAGCTCTGCTGGAGTACCACCGCACAGCAGATCGACGTCTTCTCCTGTTCTATTCTGGTTCAGTGTTTGTTTTGAACTGCAGATGGTGTTTGTGGTCAAAGGTCAAGGCCGGTCTGTGAGTCGACGGACCATCCATCTGTCTGCATTTGAACATAACTGGCAATGTCTGAAACATGAGATGATGGCACCCTGCCTATTAGAAGAAGCCAATCACAAAGATACGGTGTTCATCTGAAAAGCATCCCTACAGGGCCGTCAAACTTAAGACCTGTAGACCAAACCCAGACACTGAAGGGTCAGATCCCTCCCGTGGGATGAATTTGTCAAATACAGAAATTACACTGAAGATATTAACAATCAAGGATCTGCTACTCACACTGGCGTATGAATGTGTATGAATGTTTGGTGGTGGTTGGAGGGGCTGTAGGCAGCCACGCCTCCATCAGCCTGCCCCAGATCAGCTGTGCATACAGATGGAGTTTACCACCACCAGAGTGAGAATGTGTGAGTGAATGAATAATGGATCCACTGTACACACTTTGAGTATGTGTTCATAGAAAAAAGTCATATATAAATCCAATCCATTATTATTATTCAAATCATTTTAGTTCAGGTTCCATATTCAGGTGCATCTCAAGCAGATCAGTAACAGCATTATTAATAATCATTATTATTCTTATAAATATTCTTTATTAGTGCTGCTTTTACAGGTATTATTGTTGTTATTATTTTTTGGCTTTAGAGTCTGGTTTTGACCAGCTCTATATGTAAACTGTCATGATAACTTTTGTTATGATTTGGCACTATATAGGTAAAATGTGATTGACTGATTGATTTTCTTCTTTTCATCATCTGAATATATTATATTTGCATATATGGTGTTACACTACAACTGAAAGATCTAATCTAACCTAATCTAACACTAACCTAATGTAAAGTAATCTAATGTAATCTGACCTAATCTGATCAAACCTAACGTAATGTAATGTAATATAATCTCATCTAATCTAATATCATATCACTTAACCAAATTAAATCTAATCCAATGTAATCTAATCTAATCTAACCTAATCTAACACTAACCTAATGTAATGTAATCTGACCTAATCTAATATGATCTAATCAAACCTAACGTAATGTAATATAATGTAATATAATCTCATCTCATCTAATCTAATATCATATCATTTAACCAAATTGAATCTAATTCAATGTAATTTAACCTAACCTAACCTAATCTAATCTAACCTAATCTAACACTAACCTAATGTAATGTAATCTAATGTAATCTGACCTAATCTAATATAATCAAACCTAACGTAATCTAATGTAATATAATCTCATCATTTAATCTAACGTCATCTCATTTAACCAAATCTAATCTAATCCAATGTAATGTAATGTAATGTAATGTAATGTAATCCAATCTAATCTAATCTAAACTACTACAAATCCTTATTTTTCTCTTTGTTTTGTGTGAAAATCGAAAATTACATAAAAATGTTTACGTTTACAAACACTCCTTCCACAAAAAAGCGAATAACCTGTACAAATATGAACAACCTGAAATGATTTAAGAAAAATAAAAACAATTTTACCAATATTCTGTCTGTTCCTAAATGTTTTGTGTATTTGTAGATCCACTGGGATCTGTAAATTATAATGTACATGTGTAAATAATAAACTGAGCCATAATCCTGTTAAAATTGCACTTATTTTTCCTTCAGTTTATTCATGTTATTCACATTTTTTTAAAGAATGCTTTGTAGATTGAAACATTTTCCTCCTGTGGTTTATTGTATTATTTTACTGACTGAACTAAAATGACTTTGACCTCCCTGATCTGAAGCTTCAGATAAGTAAACCATATACATCAGACTTGTTCTCACGTGCGTTATATCCAAATATACCACCATGTTGGAACTCTAGATGTGTCTGAAATATGAGAGGTAATGTTTTATGGTCAGAGTTCGCTGGGTTTTATAACATCATGTGAGCTTCTGTCTCACACTTAAAGGAGGTGGAAATATCAGCTTATTTCCATGACACCAGACCTTCTACTGACACAAACCGAGACTCATCATCTGACCCACATGTTGAATCACACAGTTTATATGACATAACCCCCGGATATCCAAACACAAGGTGCGTTTTCATGTCTGTATTAACGCAGATTTCAGAAACTCAGCGTAAATGCAAATGAAAATGTGTTTCCAACTAGTATGTGAAGATCATGAGCTGGTTCTTCATCAGATCTTTAGAATTTCATAAAATAATATACAACACGAGCTGCTAATTATTGAGCAGATGTTAGAAAAATGAAGAAAATGACAAAATAAATAATTGAAAATTATAAGAGTCATAAATTAATAAAAAATAATAAGGAATGAAATTTAAGAACATATAGAAGAAAATAAAGAAATATGAAGAAAATAATCAAATAAATGAAGAAAAAGGAATCAAATAATCAATAAACTCAATAAAAATGAAGAGAATATTCAAGAAAATTAGCCAAAATGAAGAAACATAATCAGGTTCAATTAATAGTAAAGAAGGAAATAATCAAAACAAAAATTAAGAAAAATTAAGAAAATAATCAAATGAAGAAAAGAGAATGAAATAATCAATAAACTCAATAAAAATGAAGACAATATTCAAGAAAACAATCCAAAATGAAGAAAATGATCAGGTTACATTAATAATAATGAAGGAAATAATATATATTTTTTTTAATTAAGAAAAATGAAGAAAATAATTAAATGGAGAAAAAGGAATGAAATAAAAATGAAGCGAAAAAATCAATAAACTCAATAAAAATGAAGACAATATTCAAGAAAATGAGTCAAAATGAAGAAAATAATCAGATTAAATTAATAATAATGAAGGAAATAATATTTTTTTAAAATGAAGAAAAATTAAGAAAATAAATGAAGCAAAAGGAATGAAGTAAAAATGAAGGGGAAAAAAATCAATAAACTCAATAAAAAATGGAGACAATATTCAGGAAAATGAGTCAAAATTAAGAAAATAATCAGTTAAATCAATAATAAAGACGGAAAATTAAGAAAAATGAAGAAAATAATAAAGACCATGGAGGGAAACGAAGAATAATTTAGAAAAAAAAACATGACAAAAATTATTGATAATGTTGAAAAAAATAAGAAAATAATCAATAAAATAAATACAAATGCAGACAACATTCAAGCAAATGAAAAAAAAATGAAGAAAAGACTCAAGTAAATGGAAAAAATCCTAATCCATCCATCATCTTCCTGGTTTATTTACATGTGACGTTTCCATTCTGTTTTATTTGTTCCATTTTATATCATCATGTGTCCATCCTCAGTTTATTTCCTAAACAGTTGGTGCTGTTTGACGCAGTGGGTGTGACGATGGGATGTGGTAAATGTCAGCGTGTCAGGTTTTACCTTCTGAGGTGCATTGATGACGCCGATGTTGTATCCGAACTGTAGAGATCCCAACACAGCAGTGAAGACCGACAAAGCAAGAGTTCCAGTCACCGTCTGCAAAATAAGAGGAAAAATACAGCATTTAATCAAATCATATAGTATACACTGAGGATTTACGCTCAAATAAGAGGAAAACGTCACCCTAGATAAATATATATGTGTAAAAATAGGAATAATACAGTAGTAAAAGCAGGACACACTGTAAAAAGTTGCATTTACTGCACCCTTAAAGACATAGAACTATTTTTCTGGTGACTTCCAAATGAATTTTTCTGTACTTTCAGTCTTTCCTCAGTGATTCATGTTCATTTATTACAGTATTATGGTCTGCATTTAGCATTTTTGTGTGAAAATCAGGCATTTTCCTCTGTTTAATTCACTAATTAGGTAGATCACAGGTGTCAAACATGTGGCTCGGGGGCCAAATTTGGCCCTAAAAGGGTTCAATCTGGACCCTTGGGATGAATTTCAGTCTTTCCTCAGTGATTCATGTTCATTTATTTCAGTATTATCGTCTGCATTTAGCATTTTTCTGTGAAAATCAGGCCCTTTCCTCTGTTTAATTCTCTAATTATGTAGATCACAGGTGTCAAACATGTGGCTCGGGGGCCAAATTTGGCCCACAAAGGGTTCAATCCGGACCCCTGGGATGAATTTGTAAAATGCCAAAATTACACTGACGATATGAACAATCAAGGATTTTAAAATCATTTTAGGTCAATTCAATCTGAAGTGGATCAAACCAGTAAATTATTATTATAATACCCTATAAATAATGAAAACTGCTAATTTTTTTCTCTTTGTTTTAGTGTAAAAAAAAGAGGAAAATTAGACGAAAATGTTTACAATTCCAGACTAGCCTTTTATATAAATATATAGAAAAGGTGACCCGTATCTGTAACCTGAAATCTCTTAAGAGACATATATAGAATTTTAATAATATTCTTCCTGTTATTTAATGTTTTGTGTATTTGTAGATCCACTGTGATCTATAAGTGTTGATTCACGTGTATAAATGATAAACCAAAGTGTAATATTGTTAACATTGCACTTATTTTACTTAAGAATTTTCAGGTTGTTCATATTTGTTCATGTTACGTTTGAGTACAATAAATAGATATAAACATTTTCATTACGGAATTAAATTTTTTTTACTCCAAACTTATCATCCTATTATTTCACTGGTCCAGCCCACTTTATACCATATTAGGCTGAATGAACTAAAATGACTTTGACACCCCTGATGTAGATGCTTATTAAAGCTCAGAATAAATTCTATGGTTATGATGTCAAAACAGAGAAAACTGAAGAAAAAGTTTAATAGCAGACACAATATTGGTAAATTTGTACTTCAGACATTTTAAAATGTTCATATTTGTTCAGTATTTCTGTGTTTTTCTGAAATGATAGTTTTAATGTAAATATAATAAAATGACATGAAAATGTTATCATTTACAAAGAGAAAAATTTGAAATTGTGAGTATTTCTAGGTTATTATGATAATATTTTACAAATCCGACCCACTTAAGATTAAACTGGTCTGAACCTGAACTAAAATGATTCATATCTTCAGTGTAGTTTTTGCATTTCCCAAATTCATCTCATCTGCATGTTTGAGACCTCTGATGTAAATGGTTTAGGGATCTCTTCAATAGCCATGTTTCCACTACACTGGTCCTGGGACTTTTTTTGGGGGGGGGGGGGGGTACTTTTGACCGAGTTGGCCTGGTCCTCTCAGGCGCCGTGTCTCCATTACAGTAATGTAAGAACCTGTCACGTCTGTAAACAGACGTTAGTCTGTTTTTCTGTTTTGTCTTGTCTTTTCCGGTTTTATTTTGAAGTTTTTCCCCTTTGTGTCATGTCCTCTGTCTTTACTTCCTGATCCTTGTGTTTTCCCTCCAAAATGAATTCCCTGGTGTATCTTGTAAACCACCTGTGTCTGATTGTTTCCCTGTGTATTTAAGTCCTGTCCTCCTGTGTCTCTCGTGTGAGTTCGGCCCCCTTTCAGTGCACAACTAGCGTTTATGTCCCAGTGTTTGTCTTACGTGTTTCAACCTGTTTGTTCCTGACCCTGAGTTGCCTGCCTTAGACCCTTGAGACCTTAATGCCTGTTTTTTGGACCTTCGAGCCTGCCTTTCCCATGAGTGGATTCGATGCCTGTTGGACGGACCTGGTTTTTGTACTTTGCTTCGTCAAACGGTATTTGCCTCATCTTCATCTGTACTTCTGCCTCCAATTGTGCCTTTTTGTGTTTTTGACCCTTTTTCTCTCCTCTGACCTAGAGCCTGATTATCCCTCAGAAATTAAGCCAGATTATCTGATCACCCGGTATGTGAACCCAAGCCCGCACCCTGACTACGCCTCCGGATTCTCCCCTCAAGATCCCGAAGAGAGACAGATTCAGTTTATTACTGATTGTTTAAATAAATTGTATCTAACTCCTTATTCTGGTCTCCGGAGTCCATCTCTGTATTTGAGTCCTCACCCCGGGTGCGGTGCTGACAGAACCTTGTGACGACGTCATCATATCGCGGCCATATCTGTAGTAAGGTCACTAACAGAAAGCGCCAAAACAAAGCAGCAGCAGAGGAGGAAATCACAACAACACCGGACATGGACACGGACCAAGTTGGGATGTTTGTTGTGTTTGTGCTGTTGCTGTCACAGTAACGGTATCAGAGATCGTCGTGTTGTGAAATTCCTCCTTCAACTACTCTTTTAAAATTGGAGGTTGTTTATCATGATCTGCTGATGTCATTTGCGACAACCAATCTGCGCGAGTTAGCCACTAGTACCGCCCAGCGACTCTACCGGGCTGTTCTCGAGCACCTACGCTCGAGCAGGTACTCCATTGGTTCCTGAAAACGGCCCAGTCAGTGGAGACGCGAATACCGTAAAGTTCCTGTAAAACGGCCCGGAAGCTCCAATAGTGGAAACACACCTATTGTAGTTTGACAAATGAGGGGCCCCCAAACAGCATCTTGCTTTGGGCCCCCAGAGAGCAACAGGGGTTCCCAAAGTGTGGGTCACAAGATTAGTTTCAGCAACCTTCTGACATGGTCCCATAGCAGTCTATTACCAAGTAGGGGTCATATTTGTACCCTGCTACTTTGAAGGAAGAATATTGATTTACAAGACATATAATTCATGCTTCTATACTTTAAGTTGAAATTGTTCTTAAAAAGGCAGGGTTCATACCTTCTTGATGACAAACAGGTGAGGCATTGTTAAGCTACAGGTGTGACTAATGGTGCCATATTCATAAAAATAAAGATAAAAAGGTCAATAAAGGTTTTAAAACGGACACATTAACGTAAATAAACATTAACACAAACCCTGCCTTGAACCCTTGCACATAAATCAGAACACAATGAATAAAATGTCAAATACCCACAATGCAATGCAGCAAATATGTCAAGATGGGTGTACAGTATTGAAATCTTTATGTAAACCAATCTCATAAATTTGAACTAAATTAATCTTGGTTGATCCAGAGGTCATTATATTTAAACTATATACATATGTTTTAGCTGATTGAATTGTTTTCACAATTAACAGATTTATGCTGATTTTAAGGAATTTGAATAAACTCTGAAAATGTTATCGTCATTTGAATTTAATAAAATAGACGCAAATACTTAAAAATGAACTACGCCTTTATTCATTTTTCTGGATGTAGTATTACCCTCAAATCTAATCACTGATTCTATTCCTGAGGAAGGTCTGGATTCTTGAACCTTGGAACCTTGTGTGCAGATTTTTGTGCCCCAAACAGGAAACACATGACTGCTCACTAAATGACTGAAAACATTTTTAAATGACACTTGAATGCAGGTTGTACACAGTACGCATGGGCTGTGTCATGTACAGCTCGTTTATTTAAATATTAATGTTTTTGTAAAATTATGTTAGGTCTTCTTCATGTGAGACAGATGAGGCAGCACCCTAACACCCTCTATTGACAAGCCATCACTGGTTATAATGGCGCTTTTCCACTGCGAACCCTACACCACTCTACCCGGCACGCTTCGGCATGACACAGCTTTACCCACTTGTCAGACCGGCACGGTTGTGTTTCCTCTGCCACCCGTTACTAGTCGGGACTAGTTGAAGTGGCCATGCCATCGTTTTCAGGTGACTAATAAAGTGTCATGCCGCGGTCAATAAAGGAAAAAACAACGATGGAGGGGTAATGCTGCTGTTGTTTGCACTGTGGTTTGTTGTCACTGAAAACGCCTAAACAGACGGCAGGTCTGTGTGGGGTGATTATTAAGATCCCCGAGCTTCGTCACATGTATGACAACATTTCCTCTGACTAATCAGTGGACAGCACTGTTCACGTCACATTTTAGTGCTGGCACGGCTAGAGCCACCTCTGAAACAGGTACGAAAAATCGTAATGGGTCCCAGGTCCAACCCCCAGTGGCAAAGGACCATATTGGCAGAGGTGGCAATTCCAGCTCCATGAAGTAAAAGTCCTGCCATGTATTAGTTCTACCTGTTTACTGAACACAGGTGATTCTACTGAATATCCCATCTACCTGGATGAGGAGTTTTGCTCATCAAAATGGGCTGGTTCAGTGAATGGTTGGAACAAATACATGGCAGGACTTTTACTTTCTGGAGCTGGGATTGCCACCTCTGCATATTGGGGTAGAGTCGAACCGTGCTGTGTAGAGCCGTTAAAAAAATGTACAGTGGAAAAGGGCCATAAGTGTGCAGAGGCAGACAATCCCAGCTCCTTAAAGTAAAAGTCCTGTCATGTATTGGGTCTACCTGTTCACTTAAAGGAACACACCACCAGTTTTCCATACTGAACTATTGGCCCTTTTCCGCTGCATGTTTTCGTAACGGTTCCACACTGCAGAGTTCGACTCCATCCCCATTTTTTCCTTTTCCACTGGGGTTGGACCTGGGACCCGTTACGATTTTTCATACCCGTTTCAGAGGTGGGTCTAGCCGTGCCAAGCCGGCACTAAAATGTGACATGAACAGTGTTGTCCACTGATTGGTCAGAGGAAATGTCGTCATAGGTGCGATTAAGCTCAGGAATCCTAAATAATCACCCACCACACAGACCTGTTGTCTATCTTTTGGCATTTTTAGTGACAACAAACCACAGCGCAAACAACAGCAGCAGTACTACCTCCAGTGCCTCCATCGCTGTTGTTTACTTTACCGACAGCGGCGTGACACTTTATTAGTCACCTGAAAACGATGTCGCGGCAGTGTCGACATTGCTAACTCCACCCACTTCAACTAGTACCAACTAGTAACGGCTGGCAGTGGAAACACAACCGTGCCGGTCCAACAAGTGGGTAGAGTCATGGAGTCCGACAAGTGGATAGTGTTGTACTGAAGTGTGCCGTGTAGAGTGGTGTAGGGTTCGCAGTGGAAAAGCACCATATGTTCTTCCCTGATCTTAGACGAGTTGATACATACCTCTCTTATCTCTGTGCGTGCACTCAATCGCCCTGGCACACGGTACAACTTTGTTAGCACTAACGTTAACAAAGCTAACAATTTTCTAAGTGGATCAAATGAATAACTATATTGTATGGGGGAATTACACTTGGGAGAGCTTTGATGCCGGCGCAGTAATACCATCACTCCTGGAAAATCCCCTTTTCAGGAGTGATGGTATTACTGCGCCGCTTATTTGCTTAGAAAATCGTTATGTTTTATTTTGTGTAACCATACTTGGGTCATGTAACTACTCACGTAACCGTATTTATTGTAAATAAGGAAAACGTGGAAGTGCTTGGTTGCTTCTCTCTTCACATCTGTTTGGTCCCGTAGGAAATAATGAGCTATGCTAAGCGCTAACAAAGTAGCACCATGCACCAGGGTGAGTGCACACAGGGATTAGAAAGGCATATATCAGCTCGTCTAAGATCAGGGAAGAAGATAGTTCAGTATGGAAAACCGGTGGTGTGTTCCTTTAACACAGGTGATTCCACTGATTATCCCTTCATCTACCTGGATGAGGAGTTGTGCTGGTTCAGTGAATGAATGGAACAAATACATGGCAGGAGTTTTACTTTATGGAGCTGGGATTTTCCGCCCCTGTAAGTGTCTAATCATTCATCTAATTGAACTGAACTGAAAATAAAGAAGTATCAAAATAAAACTACTAAAATAATCAAATCACTATGAGACAGAAAACAGTCATTTGTTCCATTTATCGGAAGCTTGTTCTAAATCTTCCAATGCAAACATTTACTGCAACATCTGATGTGTGCATGGTGTTAAGGTATTAAATATTTTACAATGACAATTTTACAATCAGTTTTGCCCTCATGAGTGTGAACTCACTGGTTATGGTTTTCATTCAGAGGTAATAAACACACACACACACACACACACCACTCACACTCTGCTAATATCACCTATATATAACCGATCCAGATGAAACACAGTCTACTTTACACCATGTATGAATTCACTTTACTGCCTGAACTTTAGCTTCCCTCCAGTTTCCCATCAGGCCCCTGGGCACCTGTCTCCACGGTGACAGACAAGACGACCTTCAGGGAGCGGGGGTCCGGTCCGGTCTTCCCCCACACGAGTCAAGTCATAACAGGCAGATTAACTCTGTAGCAGCAGTGAGATGCTCTACACATAACTCTACAGCAGAAAATAACTGCAGTCACAGGGTGAGAGTAAAAACAACGCTCCAGTCACAGTAACATGACACGATTATTCACATTTTACAATCGTACGCGTCCTTTAAATAGACAGAACAGTTAATAATCTGATAATAGACATGAAAAGTGTCTGAAACTGCCTTTACAAACTTCGGCTCAGCTGTTTTTATTATATGTGTACATGAGATGTGAATTCATGTTTCTAATTAAAAGAGAAGACAATAAATGACTACAAATGTAAATATCACCAAAGACACAGGAAAAACTCACAGTAAGAGGAAAATGATGAAAGTTATCCTGTAAAGACATAAATTACCTTCATGATCAATAAAACCATGTTTCACAAGGATATACTTTTATTATTATTATTATTATTATTATTATTATTATTATTATTATTATTATTATTGCACTTTTAAGTATAAACAAGATGCAACAAGACAAAAATAATGTAAAAGATACAAGACTGTGAAAATGACATAAAAAATGCAACAAGATAAAAACTTTAAAACCAAAAACAATGCTAACTAGAAAAGCACTCAGAGAGCACAGACCTCCGCAAAGTTAGTGTTTGTTTTTTGTTTTTTTGAGGTAGTGTTTGTACTTTCCTTCACTAGATGGTGCTGAATGACCTCATAATCAACTCTGGTCCACCATGCCCTGTCACATTGATAAGGAATCCCTTTAAAAACCTCCTGGATCCAGACGCTGATCCAGATCACCTCCAAAATTCAATCCTCTCTTGCTTGACCCAGAGTGGACATATCCTGAAAATTTCATCAAAATCTGTCCATAACTTTTTGAGTTATCTTGCTAACAGACAAACAAACCAACGCTGATGAAAACATAACCTCCTTGGTGGAGGTAAAGATCAAACTTATATAAAGGACACCAGACAAAAATGACCAAACTGATTTATGGTTTAACTGATTTGTATTTTTGAAATAAAAACCTCTTCCTCTGTGTGGCCAAGACCTTCAGAAAGACCAGGAGCAGTTCCAACTGTAAGACCAGTACCAGTTCCCACTATAAGACCAAGACCAGTCCCTACCATAACACCAGGACCAGTCCCCATCATAAAACCAGGACCATTCCCCATCATTAGACAAGGACCAGTCCCCATCATAAAACCAGGACCAGTCCCCATCATTAGACCAGGACCAGTCCCCATCATTAAACCAGGCCCAGTCCCCATCATTAGACAAGGACCAGTCCCCATCATAAAACCAGGACCAGTCCCCATCAGTCCCCATCATTAGACCAGGACCAGTCCCCATCATAAAACCAGACCAGTCCCCATCATTAGACCAGGACCAGTCCCCATCATTAGACCATGACCAGTCCCCATCATTAGACCATTACTAGTCCCCATCATTAGACCATTACTGGTCCCCATCATTTGACCATGACTAGTCCCCATCATTAGACCATTACCAGTTCCCATCATTAGACCATTACCAGTCCCCATCATTAGACCAGGACCAGTCCCCATCATTATCTATAGCTCTTTATATTCATATATATGTAGGAGCTGATGTATTTTCCCTAATATTTCCTGTTACATGGTGGATTTAATGACGTTTGTTGGGAAGATAATAAGTTAACGTGTGTTGGACTTGGCTTTAAAGTATTGAGTGTCCAGATAAATGCTGTTTATTATTCATGGGCCAGAACAGAAGCCTGTACATGCGTGCCCTTGGAAACAGAAAAAAACATTACAAGTCAGTTATACTCAATTAAACCTCTGGCATATTTTATCCCTTGAAGCTCAACACTTAGTCATTCATTTACTTTTCCTTAACTGTAGCTGCACGACCCATTTACTGGTTTATAGGTAAAATAAAGAGCTAAGTGAAAATACAGGCAATATTAATCTGTTATTGATCTTCCTGCCCAATTGTTCTCCTGCTTTGACTAGAAGATAACATTACAATATCTAACAATGTCTGCTTTATGAGTTTATTTGCTTATGAATGGTACAATAAATCAGTAGATTCTTAAGTTCCACCATGAGTTAACAGGTCTGACCTAAATAAAAGTGCATATTATATCAGCAATATGGCTGTAAAGGATGAAAAATCAAAGTGTTTTACTGTTATGTATGACGGTTTTGGGTTAAAATCAGTGTTGCATTCACGTACGTGTTGCATTTTACTGCTGCACATGTTTAAAGCTGAGCCTCTTCATCAGCGTTTATGAAGCGTATCTGTAAAAAATCAGCTTTTCATGAGCTCTGAAAAACACTGTTGTGATTATTTGTGAGAGAGTTCATTTAATTTAAGAGGGGGAAGGATAAAGGAAGTGTTTATCTTACAGTTTATCACCAGCATTAGGAATCAGTACATTTGGAGACTAACAGTACCTACAGCTGATAAATGTAAGGGGGTATAAAGTATCTGAGGATCGGAAATAAAAGAGACAACAGGTATAAAGCAGCATGAAGTAGAAATACAAATACCTGACATTTACTGACAGTGTTTTACATCTTAAAGACCCAAACAGCCACTGGCAACCAAAACTATCTGCTGATCTAAACCGTTTAACCCTTTCATGCATATGGGCACTACAGTGGACTTCTATTCTACAGCTGTACTCTTGGATATTCATGGATTTTGTTGTTTTACTTCCATATCAGCCAGCATTTTGGATATTTACGCATCATCCCATACACTAACATTGATACCATTACTGTACCCATTTGGATGTTCAGAGGGTCCACAGTTACCATGGAAACTCTGATTGATTCCCCAGTGGGGTTGGATAAATGACATTGGATAGATACACTTGGTTTATGTTGGATTATTGATATATTTTGTTGAAAAGGTCACACATTTCTTAATTTTTCACTGTTTCCAATATTATGACAATCAACTTTAATGTGAGTGTTTATGAACATCTACAGGATCCATGAATTAAATGTAGGAAAATATAAGATTTTTATTGAAAAAATGCAAAACATAGAGGATAATATTATAATAAATTAAATGAAAAATTTGTGTGGGAACTGATATAAAAGTAACACTGGGTCTTTATGAGTTAACCTAAAAAACAGTCTACCAAACACTGTCCCCACACCCAGCTGACTCACAAAATGACAACAAACCAAGCAAGGCAGGTACTGTTGATGTGGGTGGGTGGGTGTGGTGGGGGCAGTCAAACTAGAGGCTGACAAACCCGTAGTGGAACTGTAAACTCTGATATTTGTCCGGTCAAGGTGACCTGAGAACCAAATATGGGCCACAGTCACTTCAGGTCTGATAGTTAGTTTTCCTTCTGCACTGCTACTTACACCATATTAATACAAGCTTGACATGTATTTGAGGTAACATGTGACGTGAGTTTTAGAGTGAAAATGTATGTGTTTCACCAAATAACGATCCATTATTAAGGGGCAAATATGACCCTGGAGAGCCGAAAGCAGCAAATCCGTGCGTAAAATGCGCACCAGAGAGTTAAACGCGCTAGATGTAGAGGTTAATATTGTACTTTTCCCTTCACTAAACACTTTAAAAAGTTTTTTTTAGTACTTACCTCCCCTCCGAGTTGCTGAAACCCTGCCGGCATGACTTCGGCAGCTCCAGACCCCCGTAGCAGCAGTCGGTGACAGATGCTTCTGGTGCCAAATGGAGACACGTGAATCTGCCCCAAAAGGACAACAAGTCCCGGCTCACAACTTTAGCACTATGTGTACGAAATCTGTTCTACAGTATAAATAAAATCCACAAGAAGAGGTGGTCTGTCCTCCCGTCCCGCAGCCCGGTGTCCTTCCGTCTTTGAAGTCTGTGTTGTGTCCGTCTGGTGTGGATAGAGTGACAGTTGCGCACCCACGTGGACCCATCCACAGGCGAAGGGGAGAGGGTTAAGGAGCCCAGGGGGGAGGGATGGGGGAGCTAGAAGGCTGTTCAGGAGGTCCTGTGACAGAGGCTGAGACGCAAGCAGGAAGCTCACTTGACCTTAACGACCATTGGCTGAAGGTAGGAGTTAATGTGCGCGAGGAACACTGTGCGTAAAACCAGACTTTCACATGAGGGATGAAACTCCGTAACTCAGCAAGATGAGCTTGTGTAACGGAATGTGAGTGCCTTTTTGGAAAAAATAAGATAATAATAATAATAATAATAATAATAATAATAATAATAATAATAATAATAATCATCATCATCATCATCATCATCAT
>JAQQZY010000011.1:18859167-18870191 GCA_030068375.1 Ostorhinchus rueppellii
ACAGGGCTGACATATAGAGACAAACAATCACTCTCACATTCACACCTATGGGCAATTTTATTAGCCGATTAACCTATCAGTGTCTTTGGATTGTGGGAGGAAACTGGAGTACCCGGAGAAAACCCATGCAGACATGGGGAGAACTTGCAAACTCCACACAGAAAGGTCCCAAGGTCCCCGCCGGGAATCGAACCCAGGTCCTTCTTGTTGTGAGTGCTAACCACTGCACCACCGTGTCGCCCTGCTGAAAAGTAATTTTTCTTAATTTTACTCTCTTTTGATAAAATAAACTTTGAATTTACTCTGACCTGCAATAAAAATGTATATTGTCAATGAATTGTAAATTATTAAATATATGAAATTATCTGATTTTTACTGAAAAATGACCCAAAGAAAGGATAATATGATAATAAGATAGATTAAATGTTGACAAATATTAATTTAGAAGTTGCCAGAAAAGGTTCTAGGTCTTTAAGTGTAAATAAAATCACATTAACTGGAATGTTGCCAAAACAGTACATAATATTTAACAAAGATTAATTTAAATTAGTACCTGGACATTTTGATTTGGGACATTTAATCAGTTTAGGTCATTTTAATTTCCTTTCAATAATGCTATCACTTTGTTACCATTTATTTGTTTTATTACTCAATAATACATATCCTGTGGTTTCCAAAGTTTATGTAAATGGTGTAACTGGCTCATAACAGATGAGCACAGTGAACAAAAACCATGTAGTAAATATTTTCTTGTCCAGAGCTTTAAGTGCCATTAAAATGCAAGTTCATGGGACAACAAAACTAAAAGGGAATAAAAAGTGATGGAAGATGTCGATATCATTAATCTGTTATGTATATGTTTTCCTACAGCCAATGTGTTATGTAATAGAAACAGATTTCAGGGTATGTCAAAAGTGAACATTTCTGTAGAATGACAGAAATATTACTGGACTTCCTCATAAAATGGAGGACGAGGGTACCTAATGAAACACAGCTTTTATAAGAGCAATATATGACTATTAGAAACCAGATTTATGATGAAATACTGTGGCAGTGACAGGGTTTCTTCATTACTCTTTTCCAGTAATCGCTGTCATGAGACTACTACGATACCTTCACAACCTGTCGATTTTTGTTCATCAAGCTACTCATGTTTTTTTTCGCGACGATTTTATTCGTAACGTGTATGTTTTATCAACCCGCATCAGTAGCAGGTAAATTCAAAGAATACATGACATAGAATGTTAAAGGTCCACAGTAAATTTGTCTAAGGTCGCCGTATAGTTTACTGCGGTGGCTGTTGAATGAATTATGTCCTCTTGTACCCTGAACGCAGCATATTTCGCTGTATTACGTATACAACGTCAGCGGAGCAGAGTGCTCTGTGATTGGATACCAAGTGCTGGGTAAAAAAAACTGCCTCTCCCTCGGTCTTACTCCGGGAATCCCCAATAACAACGTGGTGGGAATAATATTTAGGCTTTTCTGCTGATTCTCCCTGCCTGTGTCATCTCAGTGATAAATTTGTTTCGAACTACTCCAGCAGGATATTCCAGGTAGCTGCATAGTCACGCACGACTGATTTGTGAACACTATTCCACGCAGAAACGAATTTGTCCGACAAAGAAAGTTTTGCGGTAGTTTAGCAAGGATTGAAAAACGTCGAGTCGACGTAATTAGCTTGTTAAGCTAACGTTGTTGTTTTTTTTTCTCGCTGAAACCGCGATACGCTACTTCAATGAATAGCCAAATAATATCCACTCGAACATGTTTTGATTGTTAGCACGGTTTTATCATATGTTGTTGTTTTAAAGGTATCGTGTTTAGTGGCTGAATGAAGGTACCCTTGCATTCATTCAGTTTGTTTGGGCCTCGACGTTTGCTAGCTAACATTAGCACAGCACCCATGGCCTACATTTTTGTCACCCTACTTGAAAATTGTGAAGGCATTTAAGGAATGTTTTTGGAGTTTTTGTTTTTCTCGACAGTACTTGTGTTTTCTCACTTACAAATCTCACAAGACAACGTTAGTCAGCAGATTTAACGGCAGTTGGCCTGTTTTCAAGTTGAGTTCGCATTTCCGGTCTGACAACAAACAGTTTAAGGTTTTAATTTCTATCGTAAATCTCTAAAATACCACAAATTGTACTATTCATTTATGTGTAGTTCATTGTAAGTGTGTTAAAAGAAACGATTCGCCGTAATTCTTCTCGTAATCTGACAATAATTTGCTCAAGATGTGCAATGTGAGGTGTTGTTTTCTTTTTTCTTCTCGTAGGTTTAATTGATTTTACCACAGGTTTTTGAAACTTGACCTTTTGTCAGCTAAACAGATTCAATGAGTTGCATCTGTACCTCCAGTGTTGAGTTTACAGATGTTTAGGCTGCAAAAAAATGGAACATAATATCCATAATGATGGCTTTGGTAGTACACAATTAAAAAAAAAAAATGTTTCCATCAACCCAGAGTGAATGGGGTTTCTATTTCCAGAGAACTGGATGCAGTTCGAGCCATTTTAGATTAAAAAAACAAAAAAACAAACAAAAAAAAAAACAGACCGGACAAAAACAAGTGTTTTTTATATCCACTATTGTGGAGGGTGCAGTGTTTGGAACCTGAACTCTAATCTAAATATCACACACTGAACGTTTAAGGTCAATAAAGATAAGAGCATACCTTAAGCTGTGTATGCCTTCAGGTTAACTGTATTGTTTTCTTTAGCCTCACAGCTGTGATGGAGGACCTGCAATTTAGCCAAGACTCTTTCCGTGAGCTCTGGGAGAGTGTGTAAGTTCAGGTTTTCTAGTAGACAACATTTACAAATGGCAAGTAAATGATATTGAAGAGTAACTAGTTTGTCTTTGTTCTTGCAGCGTGACCCCATCCATTTCTACCATTCCAACTGTCAGTGATGTTGCTGCTGATTCTTGGAGAGGAGATGCAAACATGGGGATGCTCGGAACTATGGTCATTAATCTCTGTGCCAGAGTTTAGCTCAATCGTATTGAGATATTTGCAAACAACATAGCAATTTGAGAAATGCATATTATTTTCTGCTCACACAAACTTGAATTGGTCTAAAAAAAAAAAAAAAAAAAATCTCAAAAATTATTGTTTCTCTGTCACAAATATAACCAGATTCACACTGGGCCCAGACTTTTGTAGAAATTCTGACCTTCATGCATCTCCTTTTACAGCTCATCCCTGATCATGAACTTACAGAGGGGTTTGATGAGAAGTTGTTTGAGCTGACCCCTGAAGTAACCTCCAATGAGTATGTAACCCCCCCTGCCTGTACTGTCCCAGTGACCAACGACCATGCGGGGGAGTATGGCTTCAAGCTCCGCTTTCATAAGTCTGGAACGGCCAAATCTGTCACCTCCACGGTAAGAAATCTCAGCCAATGCAGAAACTTTTAAACTAGATGAGAATGAACTTGAAAATTAGTTGCATTACTAATATTTTCAGAGGTAAAAATGTTAAGATCATCACAGTTTGGAACATACAAACTTTCATCTACAATATTATGCAGTATATTTTGTCCACATAATGTGTACATTTGTGATGTATTAGTAACAGTTTATTTTTATACAAGGAAAAAGTAAAATAGTTGAATAGGAGGTTCAACAAAGACGTGTGCTCGGAGTCTCATGGCACACAAAAGGAATTTCAGCTCTGTGTTCAAGCGCCATTTGAGTTTCAGTTCAGCTCTATCTATTTATCCTGTCATTTTGAAGTAAAGAAACAAACTTATAGACCTACATATATACACAATGTAATTCCTCCAAATTAAACTTGGCTAAACAGAAAAGTAACTTAGTTTTTTACCTAGATTGTTTTTGGTCATATGTGAAGTTGGTCTAATACATTTTATGGGCTATAAACCCATTAAAGGTTCTTTATTTATTTATTTTTACATACTGATAATGCAGTAAAACATCTGACCTTCAGTGCAGGGTTAAAATCCATTCTTTCGTATATCTTCTGGCTCCATTCAAGTGGAGTCATTCATTGTGCCTTCACTAAATTTTAGAGTCTGTAGTCAGTCATTGCGTTTGTTCAGCCAATGGTGTTGGTGTTTCCACAGTGACTCAGCCAGCAGCCTGCCATCATTGGTCAGTTTATTTGAGGTTAGGGGGTCTGTAGTCGAAGTTCCACCCTCTGTGACTGTGTTCTGAGGTGGAGAGGTGCAGTCTGGGTGTAAAGCTTTGCTCTGACATGACGGGACATGTTCCCACACTGACTTCCCCCAGCACCCAAATGGTTAAAACTCATTGAGGGCAAGGTAAAACTTGTATTTTTACTTCACAGATCTAACCTGGCAGATAATTTTTAACTCTAGTCAGGACAAATTCACTTGTATTTAATGAAGACAGAGTAGTTAGTTTAAGTTTACTCCTTTTAAAGTAGTGGATTTTTTTTTACTCTGAACTAAATTTCTTAGCAGTGTTTTGCTTCTAAAACCTCTCTCTCACAGCAGACAGTTCATACCCACTCATGGATTCTTGTCTGTGTGCTTACCTTCAGTACTCGGAGACCCTCAACAAGCTGTACTGCCAGCTGGCAAAAACCAGCCCCATCGAGGTGTTGGTGAGTATGCAGCCTCCTCAGGGTGCTGTCCTCAGGGCCATGGCTGTTTATAAGAAGAGTGAGCATGTGGCGGAAGTCGTCCGCCGATGCCCCCACCACCAAAATGAGGACGGTAAGGAAAGAAAAGGTGCACCCAAATTTATGTGGACAGGAAAAATGTCATGTAACAATGAGTTGATTTTTTTTTGTTTCCCCTAATGTGTTTGTTTCCAGTTGCTGAGCATCGCAGCCATCTGGTCAGAGTTGAGGGCAGCCAGAGAGCTCAGTACTTCGAGGATTTTCATACGAAGAGGCAGAGTGTCACTGTCCCATATGAACCTCCCCAGGTAAGAGCCATCACATAACATTCCTCAGGGTGTGGGAGCTTTTTCTGCTTTGCAACTAGACAGAAACTCCTTCAGTGTTTTGTTTTGTTTTTTTGTTTTTTTTGTTTTTTAAACTGTGACTGCACACTATTCAACAGTAAAATGATGGCTATTATTAAAGCCAGTGTAGCAGATATTTGATGTCATCAGTATTTGTGTAAAAATAAGTTAGGAAATGTTTCTTTCCTTGAGCCACTAATGAATTCATATTTTAATGCTGTGTTTTTTGGTGGGTTTTTTTTTTGTTTTTTTTTTTTTTAAATCAGCTGGGCTCAGAGATGACCACAATTCTCCTGAGTTTTATGTGCAATAGTTCCTGTATGGGTGGGATGAACCGCCGGCCCATCCTCGCCATCCTGACCCTGGAGACTCCAGAGTAAGTCTAAAAGATGATCTAAGAAATGATCATGCAAACGGTACAATGTGATATATTTTCAGATAACACCATCTGATAGTGGGAAATCAGATAAACACACCTGGATTTCTCCCCAGTACTGCATTGTCTTCATGCTTATATGTTAATCTGATTATTTAGGTCTTTTACACCTGTGGATCTGTTTTTAAAAAAGAAAAAAGTCAGAAGCGGAAGTTTGTCAAACATGCAGAAGGCAATAATAAGAAGTTTGATTCTACCGTCACTGCACACATACACCAAAAGAAATCGGATTATGGATTGAAATGTCCAAACCAGGGTTTTTCAATTATCATATTTCTGAAGTGCATGGAACTGTCAGATCAAATTATTCAAGTTATCCGATTTTTTTTTTTTTTTTTTTATGGTCATGTTAACAGGCAGTATTTCGAGGGGGAGGGGGGGTACTGTGGATTCTTTAGCTTCTTGATGATTGTGGTATTGTGAAGACAAACGCTAGAAGTTAACTCATTGTCGGGGTTTGAGGGGCACTGACTGAATTCCAAATCTCACATACTGCAGATGAAGCTGTGAGCATTTGGAATTCAGTCAGAGATACTTTTAAATATTTCACAGCAGAAAAGTTTTCTCGCTGTTCCCATTCAATATAAAAACCTTACTCCTCCTGTCACGTCGTCCAGGGGGGTGGTTCTGGGGCGGCGGTGTTTCGAAGTCAGAGTCTGCGCTTGCCCAGGCAGAGACCGGAAGACTGAGGAGGAAAACCATGCCAAACCAGAAGATGGAGCTAAACGCACCAAAAAACGCAGTGAGTGTTGATCATTTCTCATCCCACGTCTTGTCTCCTTTGACATCTGGTCCTTTCTTTAACACGAAGTTGTTTTATTTCTCCAGAGACTGAACCTGCCTCGGACTCGACTTCTGTGAGGAAAATTCGATCAACTTCCAGCGCAGAGGAAGACGACAAGGAGGTGTTTGTTCTCCAAGTGAGTAAACAGTATTTCCGCTTTGATGAAGCTGGATGTGTTCAAATGGGGCTCTAAAGGTCTTGTTGATGTATTTTGCAGGTCCGTGGGCGGGAGCGTTATGAGATGTTAAAGAAGATAAATGATGGTCTGGAGCTGCTGGACAAAGAAAGGTGAAACTATGCATCATAAATGAGCTTAATTACCATATCATTTACTTTATCCGTCTTGGTTATTTTCGTCCGTGTGGGTCAATATCCTCGACATAAGTCAACATTTTTGACATTACAAATTCTTCAACTTTTACCTGAAGCACACCTACATCATCTGTAGTTGCAATTCTACATAAAACCTTTTCTTTTTATCGCAGCAAAACAAAGGTTAAAGTGAAGTCAGAATTGCCGACCCCCTGCTCTGGAAAGAGGCTCCTTCAAAGAGGGGAAAGGAGCGA
Organism: Ostorhinchus rueppellii; assembly: GCA_030068375.1. Lineage (NCBI taxonomy): Eukaryota > Metazoa > Chordata > Actinopteri > Kurtiformes > Apogonidae > Ostorhinchus > Ostorhinchus rueppellii. The sequence continues at coordinate 18,865,910 of JAQQZY010000011.1, forward strand.
CAGCGAATGAGTTCCAAGATCATTCCACGTTCATGCCATCATCGTTTTGGGGGAAATGTAACCATGTCCAGGACTGTATTAAAATCCCTGAAAGTTTTTAATCTTCTCCCCATCCTTTTTAAATTTTTTATTTTTTTTTTTTAGCAATAATAGTTTAGCAAATGTTATGATTTTAAAGACGACACCACTGCCGTTTGAAACTGTAAATTAAGCTTGAATTTCCATCACTGTTTTAAGTTTCACAATCACGGGTCCACGTTTGGAGGAACTTGATCAGCATTAATGTGCAGACACTTGAAACAGAAAAACAAAATTAGGGAACAGACATGAACAGATTGAAATGTAATCGTGCCTCATCATGTCTTTTTCTTTTGTTTTTTCCAACTGAAGTTTGCGTCACAGACGTCTGCAAGTCGTGACTTCCTTTTTTGTTCGCGGCATCACCTCTTGCAGTATTCTTGCTGATCCAGGGAACGCTTATTAACCACGATTTTGTTCAAATAAATACTGCTAGACTTGATCGATGAGGGGTCGGCTGGTTCACCCCGAGATGACACATCGGCCATTAGGAGCAAATTTGACACAAACAGGAATGAGCAGCACAGTTTTACCACAGTAGAGCTGCAACTAACGATAATCCCTACTGTTGGCTCGTCTAACAAGTAGTCAGATTACAAACTGCAAAAAAAAAAAAAAAGGCCCTTATTTATAGTCTTTGCTGCAATAAACTACTTTTAGTGTCTGTGACTGGATGTTTGAAGGACACAGTTTATTCCACATTGGTCAAATAACGAAAGAAAAAAATAACTGTAAACCTTACCAGCTCAGTCTCACCGCTACCCTCTTGTACTTCCCTCACACATTGACTCTGCCCCATACTGTCCTCATCCACTCCACCATAACCCCGTATACACTCTATGCATTACACATGACAGTTATTGCTGAATGTTCCAACATTACTGCAGGGTCATTACAGTACATTTCATGTTTAGAATTGTCTTTGTAAGAGCAGTAACGTGTTGCGCTGCACACGTCTGCTTTTTGTCTGTAAAAAGCTCGTTATAGGCCAATACCACAGGCAGCCAGACGGTGGGAAAATGGGATCTTTGAGATGATACTGATCTGTCATTGATTAGAAAACCGGACTATGATCTGATGCTGAATTTCTTGCCTTTCTTCCAGTTTCTCAGCACTTCAGTTTGTGACCAACACTCACTGTAACTGCCACATACAAGGCATTTGTTTTTTTTTCTTTATTTGTGTCACTATAGTTTATTATGGGATGTTAGTTTTGTATAATAGGTTTAGCAGACTATATTTTTTGTTTTTCTTTATTTTTTCATGTTTTTTTTGTACTAATTTCCATGTTAAGCTTTGAGCCGAAATAAATGTGCTTGACAACGTTTGTTTCTTTTTTTTGTGTTTTGTATGTTTTGCATGCATGTAAAACACCTGAACTGAAAGGCGTCGTGTTTCCAGTAAAATGTGTTGTACATTATGCATCAACCCTTTGTGTTTGTTTTATGGTCTCACACTGGCAGGATCATTTTATTTCCTTATGAGACACATCCAGGTGAGTAAAAGCACAAGTCCAGTTTAAGCCAGAGCTGAATTGTGGTCAGGATCTGTGCGTTCTGTTTGCAGGGGTTCTGGTGGAGTCTTAATGAAACCGCCTCGAGTTGAAGGTTCACAGTAGATCAAGATGGGGAAGTTCTCGACCCAGGATAAAGTCTATGTTTTGCTTTTTTGTGGTGAGTTTTCATCTTGTTTACACTGAGTGCAAGTTTCGACCACAGGGGTGGAACTGTTTGATTCTGGTTCCGCCTTCAGACCAGTATGATCTAAAATGGGTCGGACCAGAACATTTTTTACAAATTATTTTATGTAATATGTATTGTATTCTATGCAAATGTTTGGCTTATTTTTTCCCACATTATTTTGTAGATTTTCTTTTACACAACGTATTTACATAAAATGATGAGTCGTATACTGGAAATGAACTACATTAATTCATTAGATGATGGTTTGTGCATCAGTTTTGTCAGATTTTGGTTAAATTACGATATGTGCATGGACCTTCTGTGCAAATACTGTCATATAATGGACAAAAAGGAACAACTAACGGGTTAACCCAGGGGTATGAAACACAGCTCGTGGGCCAAAACCTGTCCGCTAAAGAGTCCAATCCTTCCCATGAGATGAATTTGTTAAATGCAAAAAATTACACTGAAGATATTAATAATCAAGGATGTTAAAATGATTTTAATTGAGGTTCTGATACAGACCAATATGATCTAATGTGGGTCAGATCAGTAAAAAATGGTTTTTAAAAAATCCCTTTGTTTTAGTGTTAAAGTGTAAGATTACGTGATGGAAATGTTCAAACTGTCTTTTACAATAAAATTTGAATAACCTGTGTGTGTATTTGTAGAGCCACTGTCATCTATATGTTGTTAATAAGCTAAGAGACAAATCTGTACTTATTTTTGTTAAATTTCAGGTTATACATGGTTCACATTTAACAATTTTTTTCCATTTAATTTTTTTATTTGCTTACTTAATTCGTTCACCCCAAAACAGAGGGGGGAAATAACCAAATCTGATTATTCATAGGTTATTATACTATTATTGTACTGGTCTGATTCACCTGACTAATGATCCTTTAAACTAAATAACTTGGAATTTCTTCAAAATAAATGCAGTTTTAACAGTGTTCTGCCTGAGTTTATCATTTACACAAGTACGTTACTACTTACAGATCACAGTGGATCTACACATACACACAAAATTTAGTAATTGGCAGAATATTGTTAAAATTCCACTTAATTTACATGTTTGTATGTAGTTGCTGTTTTATTTTTACACTAAATGAGAAAAATTTGAAAGCGTCATTGTTCATAAGTTATTCACAGAACACTATATCCACCTGTTTTTCTATTTTCAATCTCTGGTTCATATTTATTTTGTATTTGATGCACTAAAGCATAAATAATATACACTGGTGCAATCAGTCCCTTCAGCAAAATATAACAATAAGTACGATACACTTTCATATGCAGGTGCAGGATTCATTAAAACAAACAAAAAAAACAGTGTGTGTACTTTTCTATAACGTGGAATAATTCATGTGGAAGGTGAACAGTGGGTCATTTCTTTTATATTTTTATTAACAGACACCATTTTGATCAGTCAATAACTGGGTGTTTATTCACCAGGACAGTAAAGTATTATGTAGTGCAGGGGAAGGTGGAAACTGATGCAAATTCAGCCCATCCAGAATCATAAAAACAACTAATCAGCATAATGACATTAAGGGAATATTTTACAGGCAAACGTAGCTGGAAAAGGAAGTGAGAGGTGTTGATCTACTGTCAGTTTTTTCTGATATACACGGGCATATGAATCATTCCAAAGAGTGAGTCCTTGATATTTCTGCAAATGCTAAAAATTCTTTCTGTTTCGTGGAATAATTATGATATCTGAAGAGAAATAAGTTTGGGAAATTGCTGTGAAAATGGTTTATTGAGCATTTAATTCAAGCATGTGAAAGGGAAAAAAAAGCATGAGTTAAAAAGAAAAAAAAACACTGAAAAGGGAGCGATTTTTTTTTTTCTTTTTTAATTGTAAAGGGCAGACGAGTCACTGTTTTTGTGTAGCTGATCATTATCAAATATGTCTTTTGGGTCAGAACAATCCTACTGAGATAAATGGGACAAATAGAAATAAAGTAGGAGCTTCTTCTACTTCAGAAAAGTAGAAAAAAAACTTGCAAGTAGAGACCAACAGCACCTGTAATGTAGAACAACAGCAGTTATTAGAACGAAAAAAGTCTCTTGGATGAGATGAAATGTTTTCAAAAGCGCTAAACCAGTCCAGCTGAACTGAGAAGAACAAGAAAAATAATAGAATTTTATATTGTGATAATATAGTTCCATAGGTTAGTTTTATTTTAACTGTCTCTGCTTCTAAAATGCCTTAAAGATAGGTTTTACTTAATTTCTCTCAACATTATTATTATTATTATTATTATTACTTCTATCCATGACTGATTTTAAATGTTCTACCTCTACATTTTAAAAATATTTTTCATTCTCTGACTGAATAATAATTTTCTACCACAACACATAGTTGTGGTAAAATCTCCCACTAAACTTCAAGGAAATGTTGTTTATAAACTATATGGACAAAAATATTTTTGACACATCATGTCTACAGTTGTAAGATGTCCTGTTCATGCTGATTTAACATAAAAACATCAATATTAATAAGCAATATGATACTT
>JAQQZY010000011.1:18883104-18895773 GCA_030068375.1 Ostorhinchus rueppellii
GACTTGTCCAGGGTGTACCCCGCCTTCACCCTTAAGTAGCTGGGATAGGCTCCATGCGACCCCTGTGACCCTAGTGAAGATAAAGCGGGTATAGAAGATGAATGAATGAATGACCCTTATTTTGTATTTTTATTTTTCACACATGACCCTTATGTCATATTTTTATGTTTCATACATGACCCTTATGTTTTATTTTTATTTTTACTTTTCATACATGACCCATATGTCGTGTTTTTATTTTTCATGCATGACCCTATTGTTGTATTGTTTTAACCCCAAAAGTTCCTCATGAATAGGAAAAAATTTAATACACAAGTTGCCGAGATGAAAATAACCTTTGAACTTTTCAACATGGTGGAGATCAGTGAAGGATTAATTACAAATGATAAACACTGCTTTTATTAATTTTCTGCTGCTGTTGGCTGATGATTTTTCACATTTATATTATCTCCAATATGCAAAAAAACAAAACCATTTTACAAAAAAGTGAAGTTTGTGTGTGTGTGGGTTCTCTTTGGGTACTCCCACTTCCAAAAACATGTATTAATTGATTAATTGTTTAAGTTAATTGCCCATAGGTGTAAATATGGCAGTGATTGGTCGTTCATCTCTGTATTTGTCGGTGTATACATGTCCCTGTGACCTTCTCAAGGATAAAGTTCAGAAGATTAATAAATGAATGAATGGAGAAAAAAAGTGCCATAGTAGATGAATTAACATGTCCAGAACTGTTTTACCAAAGCAGCAGGTCATGATAAATTGTGTGTCAGCAATTTTTCATTTCACCATGACAGCAAAAGCACATGAACACAACGCGCTGGTCATTTTTAATTCACAAGTGGAAAGGATCATTTTTCCAACGGCATGTGAAGGCAGCATAAGTGTGGCCTCCTCCACAGGACTTTATTGAAGGGGTGATGAAGACGTTCCCAGTGTTTCCCTTCCTGTGGGTCGGACTGACGGACTCTGAACAGGAGGGCCAGTGGATGTGGTCGGACGGTACTGACATCCAGCACCACATGAAGTGAGTTTCAGACAGTTTCAGCCTTAAAATCAGGAAAACTGTCCAATAAGGAACAGCCTGATGTACTGTACTGCATTATGTGTCGATTTATTCATGGAGCGTTTGAGTTTTTTATTGGTGTGGGGGGGGGATGTCCATCATTAGTGTTTTGTCCATTGTGAGCTTTTAATTTAAAGGCTTATTAACCTTTGTCAACATTTACATATATAGTGTTGGAATGTGCCTTAATGCTACATGACCTGACATATGATCTGAACTACTGGACTTTCGATAAAAGGTTAAAGGTTGATTTATTTATCCACATTGGGAAATTTCATCGTTGTGTTTTATCCATCCTACAAAATAAACAAAGGACAAAAAGTGAACAAAATAACAACCAAAAAGAAGAAAAAGTTAACATAGTAATAATATCAACAGAATAAGCATAGAATTGAGAAAAAAAATGAAAGAACAAAAGTATTTAAAAATGGATGAAAAATGAACAAATTGAACTAAATGCTGAGCAAAATAAACTGTGATTTTCTTATCTTTGCTAAGTTGCTGTTTGCTTATCTACGGTTCAGACTAAACTGTGACCATTTTGACCGTATTTGGGCAATTCCAAACATATTTATTTCAGCTACTGACAACACAAACTGTACAGAAAACAGGTGATTTGTGGATTTACTGTAGCTGTTTTCAATCTAAAAGTAAAGCTAAGCTAACAGAGCTATAATGTAAACTATCAGCTGATGCAGCACGTGAACAACTTGTTTTGAACGACTAATAAAGTAAGGGTCTATGAAATGTATTTTTTGAAGAAAACTTGATACCTCTAAAGAAATGTGTGTAAACAATCTTTATACTTTGCTGGTATTTCCAGAATTTCCGTGTTGGGATCATGTCTGTCCGTCTGAGTGTTAAATACACTAGATTTGAAACGGTGACTACTGGGTTAAAGTGCACATATTACAATATCAGTCAGGACTGTAGCACCATATAATGTAGTAATTTCCTGAAAATGTAATAAAACTTGCATTTAACTCGATCGAAAATATAATAAAATCCAATAATATAATAACTTCACCGATAATGTAATAAAATATCCTGACTGATATTGTAATAACATTTTTACCGATAATGTAATACCTTTATTACATTATTGGGGATTTATTACATTTTCAGGTGGGTACATTATCTGTCAAGTTTGACATGATCAGTTTTAGAAAAAAAAAAAAAAGACCCACCTGAAAATGTAATAAATTCCCAATAATGTAATAAGGTATTACATTATTGGTAAAAATGTTACTACAAGATCAGTCAGGATATTTTATTACATTATTGGGTTTTATTACATTTTCAGTAAATTATTACATTACAGGGTGCTACAGACCACTATGCATGAAAGGGTTAATGTATGTTGTTTTTGGACTGAAGCTGAAATTAAACACACAAGAAAACGTGTTCATTTTGTTTTTAAGAGTTTTATTGTATAAATACACAATATACAGTACAAATATATACACTGAATCATACCTCCACAGCAAGAAATACACTTCATCAATCACCACATCTTATAAACATGTCCTTGTTGATACATTTGTGTTGATTGTAAGTATTTATTTTGCTGTGTGTATTTCGGAGGCTGACAGTGGAGTGGGATGCGGATCACAGAGACTGTGCTGACCTGAGGGGAAACGGGACTTTATTCGCCTCCGACTGCAACACCCACGGACCCTGGGTTTGTAAAAAAACATCCTGAAAACACAAACTGACCCCAAAGCAAAGCTGACTTTATCAATTCAGAACAATGACCAAGCTTCACCTGCATCCAGAGACTCGGACGCTACTAAAACCTGGCATTTCCTCCAAGTTTTTCTACATTTAAGTTAGGTTTACTGAAAGTAGAAATAAATACAACAGGTTTTTGAAAAGCAGTTTATTTAAAGTCGCAGTCATCATGTGGGTGGATGAAAACTGTAAATTTAGGCTGTGATTCATTTGTGTAAAGAGTATCACAGACAGACCTGACCATCAACAGCATGACACGTATTAAATACCCATTATGTGTGAATCTGAAAGTGCAGTTTAAAGTGCTTGAATGTTCGCGTATGCAGTTTGTACACTTCCATATCTACACGTAAATGTAAAAATGCTGCAAATTTGACAGAAATTTTACACTTACAACATATCACATCGACATTTACCAACATATTCAGGACAAAACTGGATAGCTTATGTTTAAAAAATGTATTTTTATGAAGGAGTATTAGGCAAACACTGAGGATGTCAGAAGAATAAAGTCGTAGTAGTTGGAGAAAAGTCGCATTATTTTAAGGGAAAACCAAATTTCTTCATCAGAAACTGAAGAATGATGTGGCATCAAATAAACGATCAGCTGCTGCATTTACTACAGCTGGGAATTTTGACAACTCTGGCATATTAAGACTGTTTCCTAAATAATAATAATATAAAATAAATAAATAAATACAAAAATTACGTTAGCTTTATATTGTATACTTTTTTCTCTTGTTGATACAGTTTTATGCGTGTGATGTTTAGGCTTTTTCTTGAAATATTGTGACTTTTTCTCTAAATATTCTGACTTTATTCTAAATATCGATTATTTTTTATCATCAGTTTGGCTCTAAAACTTTTCTACTTTTAACTTCCTGATGTTTTCAGTGTTTGATAATAGTCTCCATTTGTTTTTTTTAAGAGTACGATGATTGCATAAATGTCTTTTTCAATATACAGTGTGGTATAAAGTTTTTTTTTTGACACCCCATGGATTTGATATATTCCATTAAGAATCACTTTTAAGTCAGTTCCATCGAGGTCAAATCTGGATGTTTGAGCAGATAATGAAACCTATCTAGGACATGACAGGATTTAGTTTTCTTTTTTTTTTTTTCAATAATAAAAAAAAATAATAATTTGCATTTGTTTGTGTCTGATGGAGCCACACCTTTAGAAACACACACAAAAAAGATACGAGATTGTGTAAAATTTGAAGTGTCCAAAAACTTTTTCCACAACTGTTTACATTTATTCTCTGTTTTTATGTATATACTCATCTTATTCTATCTGATATTTTTCATCTTTTTTCACAAACTCGTGAATCAGTTTTAACCTTAACGTTTGGTTTTAGTGTCATAAACTGGCTCGACTTGTTCAGATTTAAACATATAGATGTTGAAGAGTTGAGCTGCTGCAGTGTATCGTATTTATCAGCTAATAAAGGTACATGACTGTGCAGCGTTACATCCTGATCATCAGAGCCGGCCCAAGCCTCCATTGGATCCTAAGCAAAATTGGATTTTGGGGCCTTCTTTTTAATTTTTTTTGTTGTATTTGCATTTTTTTCTCCTCTTCCTTTCTTTTTTCAGCCCCAGAAGGGTACGTCCTGTTTTGTGACATTGTTTTGATTGGAAGTACTCATGAGTTGGCTGCATAGTGCACACTATACGGCAGGAGGGCCACATTATGGTGCAGCGGCAGTAAGAATCAGAAGGCCTACGTCAGCAGCACCACAGAAAAGTGTGTTTTTGTGCAATAGTATAATTTTGATTGTAAATAAATCGTCAATCATACATGCAAAACCAATTTTTTTCCCCTTAATTGCTCTTTGGGGCCCCCTAGTGGCCATGGGGCCCTAAGCAGGTGCCTAGTTCGCTTATGCCTTGGGCCGACTCTGCTGATCACCCTGAACAGACGGATCTAAAACATGTCCACCAGTGCAGTCGATGTCTTCTGAAGCTGTGGTTTGATGGTCATGAGCGTGCGACCGTCCAGCGGCGCGAACAGCGGGTACAGCTTCCCTCTGAAGCTCCCGTTGAAGGTGAAGATGTGGGACCTGGTTTCTGCGTCGTAGAAGGAGATCTGGCCTTCCTCGTAGTCTAAGTAGATCCCAACGCGTCGTGGAATGAGGTTGTTGGGCAGCTGCGTCTCAGGCTTGGTGCAGGCGTAGAACTGGTGCGTGCTTCTCCACAGGACCCAGTAGCCCTGCCGGGGGGTCATGGGGAAGCGGCCGTGCCTCTTGGAGTCCGCTGTGGTCAAACCCACGCGCCAGTAGCCGTTGTTGGCGATGTCCACCTCCCAGTAGTGGCGCCCGCTGTTGTAGCCCTCCCAGCCCAGGACGCAGGTCCAGGTGTCGAAGCGCTGTGAGCTGTACGGCGGGTCGGACTCGGACATGGCCTCCTGGACCCGGCGCTGGTCGTCTGACAGTTGCAGCCACGGGTGGTTGGTCATCGGGTCCAGAACCACATCATCTGTTTGGAAGAAGAGGAATGGTGAGCTTCTACAGGAAGTGAGCGACTGTTTTATTATTGATATGAACATGTTTTTAAAGGTTTCCCACCTGCTGCGCTGCAGATCCAACTCCAGACTGGAAAGAAACACAGTTTACAATTATTACATTTATCTTATTATGACAGAGGATGAAAAACTAGTACCAAATAATGTTTCATCTGAACACTACGTTTGATAAATCTCAACTTTTTTCCCCACATTTTTAACCCTTTCATGCACAGTGCTCACTCCAGTGGACAACTGTTCAAAGGTGTCCTCTTGTATATTTATGGATTTCATTGTTTTGGTTTCATATCAGCCAACACAGAGGACCCTTATGCATCATCCCAAACACTGTAATTCATACCATTACTGTAGCGTTGCTGTTCTAGATAAACTTGATCTGTAGTAAAATGTTGGCGTGTAAATCAATTGCTTATGAGTTATTAGACTGTGATTAAGGTTTTTTTTTTTTTTGCATATTGTCTCCATCAAGTGTGTAATAACTAGTATTCGAGCGTGTTAAAATGTGACAAAACATCAGATTAGCAGTATTTAGAAAATTATTTAATAGTTTTCACACATAAATGCATGTTTCTTTGCTTCAAAAATTAAATGCATGGTGTTCAGCTGAGTGGATATTTTTGCAACTCCTTGAAAAATAGGTTCTTTAAAAAAACAAAAACAAAAAACAAAACTGTATTGTGTTTTGTTTTGTTTTTTTTTGTTTCTTAATGCCTAAAGAAGAATGAAAACACTCAGGAAAAAATCTTGATTAAAGTTGTCATAATTCATGCATGAAAGGGATAATAAAAAAAAATCATTAAAAAAAAAGATCAACACAAAATAAAGTGAAATAGAGGTAAAGGCAGATCAGTTATTTCCCTTGTTAATGATTCGTACTTAAAACAATGGTTTTGTAAATCATTTGCCAAGTTTTTTTTTTTTTCAAACACTTTTCAGCTCCTTTAAGTCACACTTTTCTTCATAATTCCTAAAACACTATTTACTCAGTCAATAAACTGAAACACTTAAATAAAAATGTAACCAAATGGAACTTGTAAAACCGTTGTGATTCCCACCTGAGCTGGGGATGTATCGAGGAATTCCTGCTTTCCAGGTCTTTTGTTTTGCCAGTAACCACAACTGTGAAATCCCCTTCTGGAAACAAAGAACAAGACAGAAAACATGAGACTGGGTTTGACAGGAGCAGCGTTTCTACTCCATTATCCTGTTCCTTCACTAAAATGGGATCAATCTGATCGCACATTTAAAGCTGCAGGAAATTAAAATAAATGTTCACTGGAAAAAGCTCTTATTTGTTCTGGATAAACTTTTTTTTTTTTCTTTTTATGGAAGTCACGCCTTGTCTATAAATCTGATGGTGGTTTATCTTCTCTGATAATTGGAGCTTATCGGAGTCGATGTGGATCAGTGTCATATAAACTAATTCATAGACCAGAGTTCATAAACATGTTTCATAACCTGCTGATATTATCAGCAGGCCAGAGCCAGTTCAGGTCAGATCTGGGATTTCAGTTTGATTATTTACACCAAATGGATATAGAACAGAATATATTTTTAATTCACATGCTGTTTATTATAAAAAAACAGACAAACTCGAGGCAGATATTCTTAAATAAAACCATATTTATCTGTTGCCAAACATGCTTTTTTTTTCATGTTTTTCGTTCTGTTTTTCCCACTCCTTCAGTCATTTCCTGTGCTGGTGTTTGGCCTTTTCTCACCGTGCTGTCCTGTTTGAGCAGAGACCAGGTGATGAACTCCAGCAGCGGCAGCATTTTGGCCAAACGTTGTTTCTTCAGGCCCAGGTGACGCAGAACTTTCCCCAACTCATCACTATGCACGCCACATTTCTGCAAACGCACACATCAAGACTTTCAGAAAATATTTAGACACTGAAGAAAACCAGCAAAGGTAACATGTCATCACCCTCTTAAAATAATTACCCAAGTCATTTTGACATGTTTGAAAATGTCAGTCATTTAATTCTCTTATGTTCCATGTTTGACTGACCTTGTTGTTTGTTAATAAGCATCTGTTGTTATAACTGTTTTGATTAAAATTGTGAGTAAATATCATGTATAAAGATAGTCTTGCAGCACCTGGAGGGTTCAAATTCAAACTGTCTGAACTATTAGGGTCCAAATACACAAATAAATGAACCAAAAACTAATAAAAGTGGGTTCAGATAAATATGAGGCCTTTAACTGTTTTATTTATTTTTTTACTTTTTTAAACATTTTTTGTATTTCATCAACTTGGGCCATAAATAAAAATACCAAATACTCAATAACTGTCTTTTTTTTTTTTTACATTTGAGTTGTAATCTAATCCAGCTGTGAGGTGTTTGGATGCTGTCGTTTCTTGGTTGTTTCTATTGTCTGTAAAGTGTTCGTTTTGTCACCTCTGATGCCTCCTGCAGCTCTTTGGCCCACTCCATGATCCTCAGCTGTGCTACATCACCACCGTCTTTGCTCTCCAGCTTCTCAGCCTCAGATTCCCATGGACTGTCCTTCAGCAGCTGCAAAACCCGTCCGTAAAATTACATGTGCTCATCCCACAAACCAGAAAATATGACTCTGTGAAGTTTTTCTATCAGTTTTTTTTTTTTTTTTGGAAGTGGGCGTAGAAGCCTGAGGGTTAATGTTGGGGTTTGTGTTTTTCCAGCTTCAGAACCGACCTTATCGACGTGTCGGAGTTCGTCGGCCCACTCCAGGATCAGTTTCCTGCTTTCCTCCAGGCTGCGCTCAGTTCGGCGGTCGGAGCTGGTCTTGTCTTTGAGGCTGGTTCCTTCGCCTGGGTCGTCACCGCCCTGAGAAAACCCAACACACACTGTAAGTCAGATGAAAAATACAACACACCCTAAAGGACAAAGTAGGCAGATTTTATTCAACATGGCACACTGCAAAACATTTATATAAAAACCGAATTTAGAAGTGTTAGATAATTTATCTTGTTTTAAGAGTTAATTTCTTATTTTCAGTGTTCGTACATGCGTAGACATGCTTATTTCTAGATTCAACAATCTTAATTCAAGAAATCTTAAGTGAAATGATCTGCAGCATGGACAGATATTTCACTTGTTTTGAGGACCTTTTCCCTCAGATTTAGTGTTTTTATCTTATTTTTAGACGCCTATTCTTTGCAGTGTAACCATTCATTAACTATTATATTAAAAAATAACCCATCACAATTAAGTTAAAACAACAGAGCGCATGACATCCTCCATGTGTGTTTGTTTAGTCTCTTTTTATTCTCCTTTTTGTTACAGTTTTGTTTGATTTGGTTTGGTGCATATGTTATGTGATTATGTATTTATTCACTCATTGTCCATTTTCCCTTTTAGGAACTTATAGGGTATATACATATGCATGTCATTGTTTGAAATGTAGTTGTATTTGGGAAAAAAAATTAATAAATAAAAAGAAGTTACAAAAACAAAAGCCCAAAAAACCCCACTATAAATCAGATTAAAAATTCTCCACTGGACCAGTTCCTGTTGAAATCCAGCACAAATTTTACAGGAAAAAAGCCATTAATGAGCAAAAAAAAACTTCTGACATTTACAGAAAAGTGCTACAAATGAGGTAAAGATTAAAAATGTTATTGGCAAAAAGCTACAAACAAGTTAAAAAAGTAAAAAGTCTGCACATGTAACAGAACAAAAGCGAGTAATGAGCTAAACGCTGGAAAGGTTATATTAAAAAAAAGCTATAAGTGGTTAACAAAATCCAGACAATTTACAGGAAAAAGCTTCAAATTATGTAAACAATCAAAATTTTATGGGCAAAAAGCTGCGAACAAGTAAAAAGATTGTACAGAATTTACACTAGTAATGAGCTAAACTGAAGATTTTACAGAAAAATCCTAAAAGAGAAGGTAAAAAAAAACCCCTCAAATTTACCGAAAATATAATTCACTAAATCTGTTTCCATTGCATTTATTTACATTTCCCATCTAAAATCTAAAAATATACATTAACTTATAAAAATATTTTAAGGAAAAGCACTGCACCTGTCGATGAGTTTTGTCATGTAAAAACTGTTATTTCTTTTTTTTTTTTTTTTTTTTTGAAAGTGCTTCTTTTCAGGTGTTTCCAGGTCAAAGGTCAGAAACATAACAAAGAACATGATGTCGCATGTGTCATACGTGTGCGTCAGCAGAACATGAGGACACGTAACCGAGTCATAAACCAGTTACATGAACATCAGCCCTGTCAGTCACCTTCATCTGTTTCCATGGCAACACTTATCCAATCTTTGAGGCTGTAAATTACTGTTAACCTGAACCGGTATTCAACAAAACAGCTGTTCATTTAGACTTTTTTTTTTTTTTTAATCTGCCACCGTGACCTTTTAACAGCATTACATAATTATCCAATAGTATAAATAATTAAGACTATATGAATTATAGAAGTAAATATGATTTATATAAAGTATATTCATTTAATATTACAAGTGTTGCATAACCTGATCACTGAATATTGACAATAAATTGGATACGGTTCGTGATCTTTGATTTATAGCTTCGTTATCTGAGCAACAATAAAGATACAGATTTTATTTACGCTTTCTGTTTTAGTGCCCAACCCACAGTACATTTAATTACCCTTAAATAAATCTATATTATCTTATGTAAAGCAAACAAAATCTTCCAAACTGGTGGAGGCAGTTGTTAGGACAAGAATAAAAGTTGAACAGCTGAAAAGTGACTGAAAACTTGGAAAAAAAAAAAATTATAAGCAAGAAAACCAGTGTTTCTCAGTCTTAAAATGGGAAAAATACTATACAAATCATTATTATTATTATTATTATTATTATTATTAAGACTTGTATTTTTTCCCCAGTTAGATTAGATGTATGATGAAAGATGGGCTGAAACTTTGCCACTGAAAAATTAAAATAAAAGAATGTCTAATTGTTATATTTACTACAAACAAATTGTTCAAAAAAGGATTCAACTGTTTTCAACTCTTAAAGCAAGGAAAGCCTTCTTGTGACTTTCTGAAATCATTGTTTTAGTTCTTTACTGGTTAAAACCAACTAAAATCTGAGACCCATTTACCACAAACAAGGCTTTTTACTTGATTGAAATGACTCTTATTACACTTTTAGGGAGAAAAGTTCAGCGTTTTAACCGTTTAATCCATCATTTGGTCGGTATTTGTTGAAAAAAGCCTTAAAGTGATAATAATTTGGGTCAGGAAACAACAGAACCAGCATGGAACCTGTTTTTTTTTTAATATTAATTTAAAACACTCTGTTTTGAACTTCAAGGGTTTAACCTGAATACGAGACTTTAATCCACACGTCTCCTTTAACGTGGGTGTAGTGTAGTGTTAAAACATCTGATATCCAGTCAAATGTCCTCTTGTACCTTCAGATAAAACATTCAAATATAATCTGAGGAACATTTCTCCCATCATACGACAAACATCAGGTCTATTCTATCCAAATGTTTGCCGTCCAACACCCGAGTTAATGTTTGAAGCAGTGGATGAGGATGAGTAAAGTCAATATTCGTTTCAGTCTTACATTGCACACCCGGTCCACCTGCTGCTTCCAGTCTTGGATGAACTGAACACACTCCTGCAGACTCCGCAGATCCTTCAAGCCCTGCTGACGGGGATGGTTCTGCAGCAAAACCAGAAAAAAACAAAACAAAACTCAAAAACCACATTGGACATGAAATCAGAAAAGACACACCACAGCGAAAACAGTGGGATGTGTGAGCTAAAAACTAGTAAAAATGCCAAATTAATGAAAATAAATGTAAATTTTTATAGGGAAATGCTACAAAGTAAGAACTAAAAATGAGATAAAAACTGCAGATTCTACAGAAAGAGCTACTGATGACAAAAAACTACAAAGTTATAAGAAAAATACTACAAACAAGTTAAACTCTCCAAATGATACAAGAAAAAAGTTACAAATGGAGGAAAAACTGATGAAAATTGATGCAAGAACTCTGCAAAATTGGCAGAAAATGAAAAAAGAAGATAGAATGTATACATTTTATATTAACAAAATTGAAATCTGTTAAAAATTCTACCAAATGAACAGAAAATGGCTACGAAGCCAAAGTGCACGCTGCATAGTTTACAGTTGTACCTGGGGGTCCACGGGGACCGAGCTGTGGGCCGGGCCTTTGGGGTCCGGGATGGTCCAGCTGATACCCCCCCCAATGGAGCTGCTCTGGGTCGAGCCGGGCTCCTCTGCGATCCGCAAGACCTTCAGCCGAGCTGCAAAGATCAGGAAATGAATGTTATAAAAAAGAAAAGACAGAAAATTACAAGTTAAACTCGTGAAAGTGAAAATAAAAACCAAAAAAATGTACAAAAAAGCTACAAATGAGCTAAAAAATTCCAAACTCCCCAAAATTTACAGAAAAATGCTCCAATTGAAGTATAAATTTTATAGAAAAAAGGTGACGATGAGCAAAAAACTTAAATATTGCAATAAAAAAAACCTACAAATAAGATAAAAACTTTACAAAAATGACAAGGTAAAAATTGCTAAATCTCTCAAACATTGATGAATTTAATAAGTAATGGATCTGAGCATGCAGTGTTCCTTCAGTGTCATAAATAACAGAAAGGGAAGAAGAAACAGAAGGTTAATTTGACTTTACTAAACGTTTCCAGGACAGATTACCGTCAGTTCTCACAATGACTTTGCAAAATGTGTCCAATTAAAGCTGTAGGTGAAGAGCGTTATCATGTTGGATTCAGTCCACGAGCAGTAGAGGATTTTACAAGCTTTTTATTCCTGTCATGGTCCCTGACACCACATCAGGCAAAGGTTGAGTTCAATCATCAGACACGAGTGACGGGAACACCTACTTTTTTCTGTTTTTAGAATCCCCTTCATCACAGCAGGTGGATGCTTCTCTCCTAGTGCAAGAAACAGGATTTAAGTCACATTTCAACAAATAAACGGAAATATCTTAAAGTGGTAACAGAAACGGGTAATGTTTGTGACTCTAAAATCATCTCAAAACCATGACTTCCAAACAAATCTTACATCAAATACAGTAAATAGAGTAAACTCCAGATTTAACATTGAATTAAAAGCCTTTTTTAAAGACTTCAATAGAAGTTGTCATGAAATACTTCAACAAAAACATTAAAAGGCTAAAAATCTTATAAAGAACCTGTAAAAAAAAAATAAAATTCAAATTGTAAAGTAAAATTGTGTGTATTTTACCAAAAACTCTAGTATTGAATTAAAAAGCTACAAATGAGTTAAAAACTCTCAATTTTACAGAAAAATATTGCAAAACTCATTCATTCATTCATCTTCTATACCCGCTTAATCCTCATTAGGGTCACGGGGGTCGCATGGAGCCTATCC
>JAQQZY010000011.1:18927567-18992482 GCA_030068375.1 Ostorhinchus rueppellii
CAGGTGTGTTGGAAGAGGGAAACATCTAAAACATGCAGGATATCGGCCCTCGAGGACCAGGATTGGTGACCCCTGGTGTAAAGCCTACTTTTCAATGTATATGATGTGATCTGATCAGAACTGAAAAATAAAGAATTTTTTTTTAAAAAAGAAAAGAAACAGTGAGTGCTAATCCAAGTTCTTTAGTGGAATATAGAACAAATAGAATGAGTGGGCGGGAGGAGAGGGCTTGCGCCACTGCTTCAAGATAAGACAAATTAAGGTGTGTATGTCTACACTAACTTAAACAGAAATGTACATCATGTAAATCCAATCCAACTTTATTCATAAAGCACTTTAAAACAACCACAGTGGACTAAAGTGCTGTACAGAACACTAAAGACACAATACAAATCAATAAAAGCATTAAAAAAAATGTTCTCACAAAACCGAGATATTCTATACACAGCAATTTCAGGTTTCACATACAGTATTTGTCCATTTTGACTAAATAGTGAAAAAAGATTCCCTTTGACCCTTAAAACACAATGCTAGCTTCTCCAAAATGTAAATGTCCATTACAATATCAATCCATTCTTCAGTTGTGGGCGCTTCAGGCAGTTTTAACAGATTCTTTAACAGTTATTTTATTGTCTAAATCATTGTTGTTTTTGTTGCAGTTTCTTAAATTCTGTCTTCAGCTTTTTATTCTCAGGTATAATCGACACCTTTACATCAATAGAATGCAAAATTTCATAAATATTTACATTATTTTGACAATGAGGTGGACATGTTAATATCTGTTAATATCAAATGTTTATATTAAGACTATCGTGTCACCGGAGACACAAATTTGAACGCGAGACACTGTTTCTATAGTCTTTAAAGGGTTAATGCTCTTAGGAAATCCAGCTCACACTCAACAACTCCACCCTAATTTTAAGGAAGTAGCAGCAAAAACCAGCAAAAAACACAACGGGAGCGTGTGCAAGTGGGATACAGGCATGGATAAAGAATGGAGATTTAAGGTTCGGATTGTGCAAAGTAATAAACAGGACAGTGGGGAAGAAACCGAGTAAATGTGAGGTTCTGATTTTAAAGAAACTCCCTGAAGTGAAAACTAAAGGGTCTTTGTGCCGCTGTCACATTCTTTCCTCAGTTGGTTTCAAAAGGAATGTGATGAGTAAACAGGGAAAGAATGAACAGGAGGATAATTAGGAGAAGAATGTCAGGGAAAAAATGAAAAATGAGGAGAAACAGCAGAGAAACGAGGAAATTAGAGTAAATGGAAGAAGACTGAAGATCAAAAATAGAAGTCTCTGTTCAGGTCTTACCTCAGAGAGGGAAGTGGAGGTGATACCCAACACGTCGCAGCAGGAAAAGCCGTCGCTCGAAGGACAACACGAACTAAACCCAACTTCTCTCTCTCTCCAGACCGACACTAGATGTTTCCTGCCTCTGTCGGAGGTTTGCGTCCAGCCCACTGACTCAGCCTCAGAAAAAAAGTCACAACACAGAGGAAGGGAAATTAAACAAAAAACAGAAAAAGGCTCATTCTGCGATTGAGTTCATCAGAAACACACAGGTTTAGAGACATAAACACAAAACAAACACTCAGTCTCTTTCAGTCCATTTATGCTTCTTCTTTTTAGTCACAAAGTTGCATTTGATCACTTCTGTTTTCATTTAAAGCAGAATTAATCTGCCCTCAAAACAACAAAACAAAAAAACTAGTGCTGTCCAGTGATTATATTTTTTAATCAGATTAATCACAGGGTTGCTACGGATTAATTGTGATTAATCATGATTAAAGATCACTCATTTTTAATCAATGTTAATCGTGTTTCATTTTGCATGAACAAACTCCAGAAAAAAGGGAATATACTCTGTATGCACGGAATATATTTGTTGCAAGCTAGGCGATGCGTTAGCTGAAGTGCTCGCAGAATCCCAGACTAATGTATGCTTTGGGTTGATGTGTTAATGTGTTTTTGTCCTCATGTTTCTGTACAGAGGGCCAACGTGCTATTTAATGTCTTCCATCTTTGTGGGTTGGTTCTGCTGCCTGTCACTACCGGATCAACTGCCCATTTGTTCATGTTCGATGCGAACTCTACTTGGACAAACTGACCCAAATGTGTTGGCAGAGACATTCAGACTCAGTATGGAATTAAAATGTTTAATCACATTAATCATGATGATGATTAATCTGCATTAACACATTCATTTTGACAGCTCTTAAAAAACAAACAAAAAAAAGGTTTTAATTTAATACAAATTTTCTCTCAAAAATCGAAGTATTTTATGCTTTTCTTCATTTTATCTGAGTGAAAATTCATTATCTTTATGTGTTGGATTGACTGTTGACTACAAAAACAAAAAAATTCCTGGGGAAAAAAAAAGATCAAACCTGTTCACTACTTGTAAAATGTTTGCACTGAATAAGTTTGTCCAATCACACATGGATATGCTATTCAATGTAACACACACTGAAGCAGGTTCTATATAGTATTGATATTTCAAACTCTGACCAGCAGGGATCAGTCTGGTACCAGAACACACTTAGGGTTGATTTGGTGATTGTTTCGGTTCGACATATCCACAGACTGTATCAATCAGTGAATAAAGTCTAAAGCTCATTGTTTCCACACATCTGTGTTATCGTATCATCAAGTTTTCTTCTTCAAAGAAAAACTCAGATGTTTATTTTAACAGTCAGTGTCTTATAATGTTCACGTGCTGCATCGGCTGATAGTTTACATTATAGCTCTGTTAGCTTAGCTCTGTTTTTAGACTGAAACATTCACGGTAAAACCACTAATCCCCTCTGTTTTCTGTACGGTTTGTGTTGTCAGCAGCTGAACTAAAGATCTGTTTGGAATCCAACAAACAAGGTCAGAACTTTCACAGTTTAGTCTGAACCATGGATCAACAAACAGTAACTTAGCAAAGATAAGAACATCACAGTTTATTTTGTTCAGTACTTACATTACTTGTTTATTTTTTATACATCTAAAATATTTTTGTTCATGTTAAAAGTTCTGACGCTTATTCAGATGGTTTTATTATTATTTTTGTTCACTTTTTGGTAATTTTGGTCATGATTTTGTTCTCTCAGTAAACTTTGGTTTGTTTTATTTCTTATTCATTTATTTATTTTATATATATTTTTTTCCATTTTGCTTAGTCTGAGCACTCGATCAACAAACACCAACTTAGCAAAGATAATAACATCCCATAATAATTTTATACTTTCATAAGCCTCAGAATCAAACTCATCTGTGTAGCAGAAACACTGAAATTTCCTCATCAAACTCTATTTTTATAATTTACAGCCGAGTCCAGTGGAGAAAACTACAGCTTCTATTTGTATCATTTTCTTCCATTTGATTCTAAAAGTTGTTTCTTTCTGGTTCTCATCATCAAATTGACAGAGTAACTCACTACTCTATCTACTGGTCATATCAGTGTAAACACATTCAGCTCATATTTGTACAATCCAATACGTTGGCATCGTTGGCAGAACTTCACAGCTCTTTATTATAAACATTAACGATCATTTTAAGTCATGTTTAAATATTTGACAGTCGGAATACAACTCGTTCTCCTTTAAATAAATACCAGCCGAGCAGCATTTTACAGACTAAACCATAGTTATTAAAACATTTAGCAGATGAACCGATTGTGAAAATAACCACTGTAGGATGAAGTAAATCATAGCCTGACTCAACATCACCCGTCTTAAACACAGACCATTAGTCAGACGTGGATTCTCCCTTCAAACACGCCTTAAAACCATCCCAGTGAAACCTGTGATTCAACGTTTCCATAAAGTCAGGATTAGTTTTACTGTGGAGCAATGATCCAATCACCTCCATCTTGGACAAGTATTAACAGAGAATCTACTAAGAGGTTATTTTCACAATGAATGAGCACAGGAGACATATTCAGAAGTGTTTTCAATGTCCTGTTTCTGGTGAAAAACATCAGTTATGTACGATTTTAGAAGGTCATTGAGACTGACACGTTTCCACTGTAACTTTGCATCAACTTAATTTTCTGCTTTTTTTTTTTTTACCGTTTTATTGCAGGTGTTTGTTATCCAGCATTAAGAAGCATTTACTGTTACCAGAGGTGTCAAAAGTATTCACATTCATTCACTCAGGTAGAAGTAGACACTAGGGTTTAAAAAGACTTTTGTACAAGTTGAAGTATCAACTCAAGTAAAAGTGTAAAAGTACTGGCTTCAAAACGACTTAAAGTATAAAAGTAAATGTAAGACAAAACAATGCCATTAGGACAAAAGCTTAGGCCACGCCCACAGGGGCCCATAGTGCTCTACCCCAACTCCAAAAAAACATGTTTCTAAAGGCCATAATGATTATAATGTTATATTAAAACATTCATGTAGAAACATTTGGGACGCACTAGGCTACTGTACCTGTTTGAGCTGCATATAAAATTGGAGTAATGAGGCTATTTTTAAAATATAAGCAGTACAAGTAAAAAAACAGCTGAACAATAATTACTCCAGTAAAGTATCGATAACCAAAATTTCTACTTAAGTAAGATAAAGTATTTGTACTTTGTTATTTGACACCTCTGACTGTTACCTACCTAAAGGAGTGATTTTGCTTCTTTTTTTTATTTTTTTTATTTTACATTTTCAAACATGTCTCTGTGGTCTATATAATCTGTAAATCCTCTGCTTGGGTCTGAATTCTTCATTCATTCAACTCCACAGGTCCATCTTCAACCCTATTTCTGAGTAATGACACCAGAAAGCTGGATTGGAGCGCTGGCCCTTTAAATGCACATGAGCCACTTCAGGCCCCACCCCCTCCAGGTTGTTGACTCTACTTTTTGTCACATTCAGCTACTTGTGTTCATTAATACAACCAACAACTTAACATTTTAGGTACTTTGTTCGAAGTTTGGATACATTTTCAGTTTTTACGACAACTGCTGCTGCTGATATACAATTATGTCGAACTGGAGAAATGTTTGTCGGAAGTCTTGACCTTATATTTGCAAATGTATGTGCATAACTAGTTATAAAACATCACAAATGAAGTAGGAATTGAAACTTATTATTTGTCTTTTTTTCTTTGTGTATGTAACCTTTTGCATTATGTTTATTTATTAAGACAATTTTTCTTTTTGACATCTTGAAGTTTGTTCAAAACCTCTCCATGTTTTGTATACATATGCTTTCATCAAGTTTGAAAAAAAAAAAAAAGCAGGAATTGAAATCGGTTATAAAGATCCACTTGATTTTTGCCAAAATGAATATAAAGATAGCTTTTCATCACCTGGAGGGTTCAAATTCAAACTTTATGAACTATTAGGGTCCAAATACACAAATAAATGAACAAGAGACTAATAAAAGTGGATTTAGATAAATATGAGCCCTTTAAAAACAAAAACAAAACAAAAAACATCTGCATCTGGATTTAACTTTGAAATAGTTCCTTCCATTGGATAATTATTACAGTGAGTACATTTCAGCTGCAACAACAGATGAGATTCAAGAAGTTTATTGCCATTTGTGCATAACACATAGGAATTTATGTTGCTCCCAGGATCAGATAAAACAAGAAGATAAGAAAACCATAAAATTATATAAAAAACACCTAAATACCTATGCACATATAGACAATATACAACATAAAACCTTATGTAAAAACCCTATGAGAACTGTTTAAAAATCCAGGAGACAATAAATACAATAAACAGAAAAGTGCAGTAAGATAAAATAAAATACTATACACTGCAAGAAGGAAGAGCTAGTTGTTTCACACATCCACGTACACAGGAGCTTCACATTTCTTACCCTCTCACCCTCAAAGTACAGCTTTCCAGCACCCTCAAAATGTTATACAATCTCAATTTTCATAAAATATTTGCAGGATTTTTTTTTTTTTTTGTGGGCATTTCAAAAGGTGTTGATATATCAGACAAGCAAGTTTTTTTTCCTTTTTGTTTTCTTCATGTTTAACAAGAAAAAAAAATTAACAAAATGAATTCTGATTCTTACATCACAAATGCATGTGGGGTCAAAAAATGTTTTCCACCACTGTACAATAAAGTTTCTACATAACTTTTAGTTCATATACACATGTTATACTGTGTTAGAGAATTTAGATCCTCTGCAATTGAGTGTGAGTTAATGGGACTTCCTACCTGTTTGGGGTCATTCCATCATTAATTATATTCATAAAAAATAAAAAATAAAAAACTCTCCTAAATTTAACCTAACATAGTTCACGTTGTATTTTAGTTGATTAACATTGATTAATTTAGTCCTTGTGGTTCATTGAGCTTTGATTAAACACCGAGTGAATCCACGAACAACAGCAGGTTTGGTCTAATTACAGAAAAAGTTTATCATTTTTAGACCATTAAACTTAGAAGAAGACGATTTAAAGACATGTTTTGTTTTTTTTTTGTTTTGTTTTTTTACACTTTACCTGTAAATCCGTTTTCTGGAAAGAATTCTTTTTGTGAAATACCTGTTAAACATCTTCCCGTTTGATACTTTTTCTGCTCCGTAAACTGAAGGTGAATCTGCGTTAATGTGAAGTGACAGCGCCCCCTGCAGGAGGGTGACGGTAAACACTCACCTGGAACCACAACAGCTGACACCGAAACTGAAATCAATACCTGTGGCATTATTTTAGTCTGGCTCAAATAGAGCTAATAAAGGTTTGGTATAGCGTTAAAAAAAAAAAAAAAAAAAGAAGAAGAAAAAAAAGCGTATGAACGGAAAAGCCGAGGTACGTAGGATGAAAAAATAAAATAAAATAAAATAAAATAATAAAAGTAAAAATAAGAAAGAAAAGAGAAAAAATGCATAACATAAAATAAAACAGAACAAGAAAAGTAAAAAAAAAAAAAAAAAAAGCATAATAAGAAGTAAAATAAAATATAAGAGAAAAATAAATCTAAACAAAAAATGTAGATTAAAATAAAACTAAGCAACAAAAAAAGTGCATAAAAACAGTAGGAACTCACTAATATTTGTTGTGCTCCTTTTACTTTTATATAATATTTGTGGTTGTTGTTCCAGCTGGTTTTGGAATAAAGGACTAGTTGTTCACCAATAAATAAATAAATAAAACTAAATGACAAATGTAAAATAAAATAAAGTACAAAAAGTTTAAATAAAACAAAAGTCAGCCAGAAGATGAAGCATAATGTACTAAAACAAGACACCCCCCCCCCACACACACACACACACACACACACACACACACATTAGATACCACAGCAACAGTAACACATACCCCTAAAAAAATAAAAATAAAAAAAAGGTAGGAAAAAAACCCTCAAAAATTTACAGTAAAATCATTTAAAAATAAGAGCAATTATTTAGACCACTAAATTGACTAAATAAACCAAAAAATTTGTGTATCAATGAGAATAACTTATATTGATTAAACTATATTGGCCCTAATTAAATTTTTTTTACTGCAGTAAATTTGGAAGATGTACAGGGTTACTGAATACTTCTCAAATGAATGCGTCATTCTGTTGCCCTAGTAAAAGGTGGACTACAGTGTCCTCTTGTGGCCAAATGACACAACATCTGAAGAACTCTCACTGCAGTCAGCCAAGAAGAAAACTACAAATATGAAACTTATATTGAAGCTGTATGAGATTTGGAAATGATTAAAGTTATAAAATCATAGCCATATAACTCATTCTCTACAATAATTACACTTTTATTGTAAGTGTAGTTAAAAAAACAAAAAACAAAACTTAAATACAATCAACTACAATCTAAAAGTAAATTGTTTCTAGAGGCTAAAATGTTGGGTTTGTTCTTCACTAAACACATTCAGTTGTTTGGAGACACAGAACAGAGACAGTCGTGTAGTAAAACTTTTATTAATTTTTCCAAGTCAAAAAACAGAACAAAGATACAGAGAATGAGATAATGAGTTGATTTCTATACAGTGGCAATTTAAGTTAAACCTTCCTTTGCCCAAAAGCGTCCAGGCTTTTCTTCAGCTTGAACCCTGTCTCGCCCTCAGACACACACTCGTACACACACTCGGACATTCATACAACCAGGAGTCCTGAGTCCTGGACTGACCGGGCCGGACCAGACCGGACTGAACATCGAATCCACTGCAATATTTACTAAGTGCAAGACCCAAACCAGGTCCGATCAGTTCAAGACCTTGGAGGCAATAAAAGTTTCGGAAAAATTAAACACTTTCGCCCAAATTGTCTTTTGTTGGAGAGGATGATGGTGGTCAGGACTCCTGGTCAGATTTGAAACATAACCCCACCCTTCTCCACATAATTCCCGTGGTCACAGGTACATACACTGGTAGAAAAACAGAACAAAACACTGATTTCAGAAATGAGGACCATTTGTGGATGAAGGAGGAAGAGGGAGGAGATCCAGCTAATGGGAAATCAGATGTACAGAGGGTTTCCAGGAGGTCGAGACACGAAAAAAAAAAAAAGCACCAGGATCTGAAAAACGTTCACACTAATGTAGTGGGTAAAATATTTTTTAAAGAGAGGCCTAATGCGCCGTTTCTTTGGACGATCTTTAAAGAAATAATCTGTTTAGATGTAGAGAAAAGGCCAACAGGAGGGCACACATCGCCCTTGAACTATCACAAACGTCTGACAGCAGTGTTTTACAACCAGTCGGTTCTATTAAAAAAAAAAAAAAAAAAAAAAAAAAAAAACTGAAAAAAAGACACTGAGCGCGGAAAGAAACAGAACTCCCCTCCATCCCCTGCCCCTTCATCCACAGTACATGAACATGAAACTCCTGCCAACAGGTTTACAAGTCACCAAAAGCAAACGAGAGAAAAAAAAATTTAATTCTTATTTGTCCTCTATTCATATTCACACAGAATAGTAGTTAACATTTCCTTAAATAAACTGAAGAGTCCAAATAAAATGAAAACCTGCGTACACTATCAGAAATGGGGCGAATTATAAAGAAGCAGGAGGGATTTGAAGAAAATTTCAACCTAAAGCTCGATTAAAAAGGTATTAACATGTGCTACTCATGCAAACAATGACAAAAGCAGCAACGCCAAAAAACTAGGTTCCCTCGTCCACATGAGCCCCATTTCCTCCTAGAATCAAAATTAAAGACAGAATAATCATTCTGACAAGTAGTTTTTCATATAAATGTTATTTTTTTTAAATTCCCAGTGTGAAGGGAAGAATAATCTGGAAAAGTGTTGTTGTTTTTTTTCCCCCAAGTTTGTTTTTTTTGCTTTTGATGCAGGACAAGAGGATGCTGGTGGATGTTTTTGTGACATCTTTCAGGTTTTGTTTTCTCTGGGGCGTGAAGTAGGAAGATGGGAGGGCAATGGGAACATACATCTACGTATTCTGGATGTTCATACTGGGGCGGGGGGTGCAAGCCAGTTTCTCTCTCCTGTCATGAGTTTTCTCCTTGAGCTGAAGTAGACTTTTTAAATACATCTGCCGAACGTCCTCGTGTTCTTACATAAGCAGCAAACGGTGGAAACAAATACACCAGTAAACAAAGTCTAAACCTTAACTCTGCGAATTTGTCGTAAGCTTATGCTCTAGTGATGAGTACAATCCACAAAGAAAAGGCTTTTGGCAACACGTACGACTTCCAGGAACGACAATACACCCAATGTTTAGACTGAAAACGAGAGAGAGAGACTGGATGCAGAAAAGTTAAAAAGGGTTTTCTCCCCTTATGCGTTTCCCCTCATCTTCCTCTCGGTTTTGCAGTTTTGCTTCAACACCCCATGTGAAAATTAAAAAACTAGAGTAAATTTCAAAAGGCAGCCTTTTTTTTCCTTCAGGCAAAGCAGTTCAAGTCTTTCACGTAAATGTTTTAACTATAGTTAAAGTTATTTTCTGGGGTGAGAGGGGGGGGGAAGTCCCTCAGGCGCTGAAGGTGGAGGACGCCAACAGAAGCTCCACCACGGGCACCGTCCTTCATGAGGGGTGATGGAGGTCCTGCGTGGGTGTCCTCTTCATCCGATCCCCCAGCTCCGCCGCGGACCATCAGTTGTTCTCCTCGTCGCTGTCGTCAGGGCTGATGGCGGGGCTGTAAGTGGGGGAGGTGGGGCTGTATCCCGGGGAGGTGGGGCTGTACGTGGAGCCTTTCGGGCTAGTTGGCGAGTATGTAGGGGACGTCGGGGAGTACTTGGGAGAAGTCGGGGAGTAGGTGGGGGATGTAGGGGAGTACTTGGGGCTGGTGGGGGTGTAGGTGGGTGAGGTGGGGGAGTAGGTTGGAGAGGTGGGGCTGTATTTGGGTGTAGTTGGGGAATAGGTAGGAGAAGTGGGCGAGTACTTGGGCGATGTTGGGGAGTACTTCGGCGAGGTTGGGGAGTACTTGGGAGAAGTCGGGGTGTACTCCGGAGAGCTGGGGCTGTACGAAGGGGAGGTGGGGGTGTATTTGGGGGAGGTGGGGGAGTAGGATGGGGAGCTGGGGCTGTAAGAAGGGGAGCTGGGGGTGTAGGTGGGTGACTGCGGGGTGTAACGTGGACTAGAGGGCGAGTAGGACGGAGAGGTCGGGGAGTATGATGGGGAGGTGGGGGAGTAGTTTGGACTCGTCGGGGTGTAGTTGGGTGAGGTAGGGGAGTAAGAGGGCGATGTCGGGGAGTAGGAAGGAGAGGTGGGGGAGTAAGACGGAGAGGTGGGGGTGTAGTTGGGTGACGTGGGGCTGTAGCTCGGGCTGGTTGGAGAGTAGGAAGGAGAAGTCGGGGAGTAGGATGGGGAGGTGGGAGAGTAGGATGGAGAAGTAGGAGAGTACGAAGGGGAGGTGGGGGAGTAAGAGGGTGAGGTGGGGGAGTAGGAGGGCGACGTCGGGCTGTAGCTTGGCGACGTCGGGCTGTAACTGGGTGAGGTGGGGGAGTAGGACGGCGAGGTCGGGGAGTAGGACGGCGAGGTCGGGGAGTAGGATGGAGACGTCGGGGAGTAAGACGGAGACGTCGGGGAGTAGGAGGGGGAGGTGGGGGAGTAACTGGGTGAGGTGGGAGAGTAGGAGGGTGATGTCGGGCTGTAGTTGGGGCTGGTCGGGGAGTAGGAGGGAGAAGTGGGGGAGTAGGAGGGGGATGTTGGGGAGTAGCCGGGGCTCTGGGGGGTGTAGCCGCCGGGTGAACGAGGCTCGTAGGCAGGGGAGGTGGGGGAATAGTTGGGTGACATGGCACCACCTGGAGGAGAAACAGCTCAGGGTTAAAACTGTGTTGCAGATATTTATCATATTACTTTAAGTCTGTTTGGGATCATGGTGGAGCTGTATGGACAAAAGACGACAATATCTACGTCCGTAAACAACAATCTGACCGGAAATATCATGAATTTATATTTGCTGGAGAAGTTGTAATTTTCAGTCTTAGTATGTTCAATGGTACGTCTAAAACAAGCTGTTCTTGTCTGTTTTTGTGTCACTGGTGTTTGTTAAACATATGGGCCAATACATAAACATCAGAAATATTTAACCCAGCATACAAAGACATTATCCCCACAAATCACACACTCCAATTTTCATTAAGTGTAAAAACAAGCCAAGCCTGGACTGCATCAAACATTTACAACAATATTTACTAATTAGGCCATTTCATCTTACCCTTGTATTTTCATCTTTTATTAATGTTGTGACATATGACATATGGTGGTGTTCAACAACAGTAATAAACTTGATGTAAACACACCAATTAGCCATGTGGCTAAGCTAATTAGCAGGCTAGCAGACAGGCCATTTAATACCGGTTACTGTCAGCATTAGCACATGTGTCTGTTGGTAACTCGTTGGTTATTGTAAACAGAGTGAACTGTGAAATCCATGAAATACTTGCATCTTAAATTACAGTAGACCTGTTGACTCAGTAGATACAGCACAGTGACTTAAAGAATTGCAAAGGGAACTGGATCTAGTGGCCATATTTTATTTATATATATATATATATATATAAAAATGAATTCTGTTATTTTTGTTGTTGAAACAAAGCCTGATTTAGTCATTTTGAATCATTGTATCATTTTTTACTGTCTAACCTGGAGATGGGATGTAGGGACTCGCAGGGCCTGGAGATCCAGGAGACCCAGGGGTGGGGGACCAGGCTGGAGAGTAGCCTGGTGAGAAGCCACTTGCATCTGATGCAGCACTGGGGGAGAAACCTGCCGCCCCGGGGGTCATGCCGCTGCCTGAAGAAGCAGCAAAGATGGAACAAAAGTCAGTGTGTGAAAGTAAACTCAGAGGAGCTGAGTGAACGTGAACCTGAGGACGGTACTCACCGACGCTGGGGGACCAGGCGCCATAAGCTGGTGTCGCTCCCGTGTTCCAGGGGGTCATGGCAGGTGACATACCGCTCATGGGGCTCGGAACCGTACCAAAGAACATTCCAGTTGCTGTAAATAGGATAGATACAAAGACACATAGCTCCATGAGAGATTGTATAACAAACTACACCTGCTGCATTTCAAACAGCAGAGCCGTTACTTCACTGCGAATTCGAGCACTTACGTCCTGCCACACTGATGCCAGGGATGTTTGTTGGGATTTCCATGCCGTATTTACACTTCTCCGCATCCAAAAGCAGGTCAAAGCAACCTGTTCCAGCAGGGGCGAGCTGGCCAAGCATAATGTTCTCTGATACTCCCTTCATGGGGTCACTTTCACCGTGGGACGACGCCTCCATCAACACATCCACCTGAAGAAGAAACCAGCAAAAGAAAAAATGTATTTAGAAAGCGCATCATGAAAAAATAAACACTCAGGAGGATCTCTAATAATGTTCACTGAACTCACCGTCTCCTCAAAGGAACACTTCATGAGGGGCCCTGTGTCCTGACGATTGATGCCGTGACGTGTGATGGCCATCAAATGACCTCGGCAGGTCATGGTGTCACAGAGCAAAGCCAAGTGACGGTAGTTGACGTAGGAACCGTCAAAGGAGATGACGTGGTACAACTCCCTCTCCAAAGCCTTTCGCACAGCTTCGATTCCCAGGACCTACATGAGATGACAGTCGAGGAAAAGTTAAAGAAGAAAAATCCATCAACGTCGCCGTGTGACAACTGGTTTGGTCTGATTTCATACCGTGAAGATCTCCACGATGTCGTTGGAAGTCGTCCTGACGGGGTCGACGTCCTTCTCACTGAGGACTCTCATGAGGCTCACTCCGTCTGTCTCGAGGATCCACTCCTGCAGAGCCTTGAACTCACCGTCCTCCGTGATGATGATCTTCTTCTTGTTGTCTGTTTGGGGCAGGTGCATGTACACCTGGAGAAGAAGAACATCGACTTTGACGACTACTCCTCACTGATAATGAGGGTTAAACTGTGGAACGGGTGTGTGTTAGGACCATTACCTTGCTGATCTGCTCAATGCCTTGAAGGGTCATGTCTGTCAGCATGTTGGACTCGATGCACCTCAGGAACACGTCGTCGTCCATTTTGTCCACCACCTCCTCATCCTGGACAAAGAAAACAGCGGGTTATAGATCAGGAATTCCAATATCTGCAGCACCACTTTACTTATCAGTTAATTATGGTCACCGACCTCCTGGAATTTGTTCTCGTCGCTGTTCATGATTCTGATCCGCAGGACGAGCTTCTCAGCATTGTCGTCATTGAAGATACAGTTGAGGTCGTCACCGAAACCTTTAGAAGACGGGTCATAGCAACACGTTTTATGTCAATTAACTTGTGGCAACCAGGATTATTACAGCTAATGAAAACTAAGATAAAAACAAGGAGTGAAAAAATGTATCCAAATAAACAACAACAATGTAACACAAACGAGAAGTGAAAACATTACTATATCAAATGTGAAAATATTAAGTGACAATAAAAAGTAAAATCTTTGTTTTGATGCGATTCCTTCATAAACAACTTAACACAACTAAAACAAAAATAACTTAATAAAAAAATAAATAAAATTAAAATATCAAAACTACTTCAAACTGAACTGAAATCCGAAAATGAGGCGCCCACCTGCGTTGATCTTCTCTGCGATCTGCTCCATCGTGAGCTTGCGATCAGTCATGTGCTTGCGGTCGAGCTCTATACGCAGCAGCCATGGCGAAATGCGAGTCACGTCAAAGTCTGGCATTTCATAGTAGACATTCACCCACTCCTGGTCCTCTGCTACCACCGTGTTCTGAGGGTTGGGGTCGTAGTAGATGGCAGTGTTTGCAGTCACCTGAAATAACACTTCATGTTAGTCACTCAACTTTTTTGGTTGTCTTGGATTGTTATGCACCTCTTGCCTCTGACACCTGCTAGAGTTTTCCTGGGGAGATCTATCTACACTAGGAGGAACCCAGTCACCTTTCTCAGAGTGGTGTGTTCCAGTCGACAGAGGATGTCCTTGGCCCTCTCAGCGTCTCGTGCTGCCTGACCCAGCAGGAAAACTGTGAGCGAGGGGGTCTTAGGCCTCTTTGAGATGTTGATCAACTCCTTCAGACGTGGCACACCTAGTGTTACGTTCTTGGCCGACACACCGGCGTAGTGGAAAGTGTTGAGGGTCATCTGAGTGGCCGGCTCTCCCAGCGACTGAGCAGCCAAAGCGCCAACCATCTCACCTGGATGAGCCTGGGAGTAGATGTGGAAACATTAGGATTAGATACTATTGTCGTTTATCAGTTCCTGTGGATTTCCGGTCATTCGAGTGGAAGTTGCTTACAATGGACTGGTTGAACTTGGTCTCGATCTCTCCTAGCAGCCAGTCGAAAGCCTCGGTGGACAGGCGGAACTCCTCCGTCATGCGCTTGGAGCAGAGCGTGGAGCGCAGGTGGATGTTGAAGAGCAGCGTGGCGTTCTGCTGGGCCTGTCTGCTCAGAGGGTCGTCACCGTTTACAATCACCAGCTTCTTACTCAGCTCGTGAACACCTGCAAACCCACACCGTGGAGTTGGTCACGTAAAGCTTAATAAGGGAAGTGTTTGTCATTTTAATGGCATTCGCAAAACAGATGCTGTGATTGGTTATCTTCCCCCTCTATAAAACTACTGAGGATTATTTCCCATGTTGTGTAACAGGTGTGGATTCACCAGGTAGATTTACATACTGTAGCTTTAAGGAGCGCTCGAGGTCAGGCCGTGACCTCGTACCTATAATTCACAGCCAGACTAAGTCCCTCAGACTAAAAATATGCTCATGAACGTGCAGAGCTCCTCAGCAGTGACTATACATGGGGAGTTTCATGAAGTCCGCTTACCCTCAACCACCCTTAGAGGATTGAGGTCTGTCGGGGTTCGGGTGTTGATGCGAAAGATTTTCTGAGCATTCCAGATCATTCGGGCCAGGTTACAGGGCAGCACCACCTGAAGAAACAGACATTCTGTAAGATATGGAGGCTAAACCTGTAGAAGATGTGCTTAAAACTCATGTAGAAAACCTGATTTTCTTAACCCAAATTATATATAATTTGTTTTATGTCTGTAATGTGCATTTATAATTCAGAATGTTAACTCTTCAGAGCACTGATGTCTGATTACAGTTCCTTTTTTATATAAGTGAGTGTTTAACAGTGGGTTTGGCAAGTTTTCCTTTAGGAAAAACTACAAAATACTAAAAGAGAAACAAGGCATTTCTAAGAGGTACGGGGACTGCCTTTGCAACATACATCAATATAAAAATTCTTTAAATCTAGAATATACCAATATTCCCTCCCCAAAATCAAGCACTGATTTTAAAGCTTTCTCCTGAGTCCATTTTTATCAGAATTACACAAAAACTACAAGAATTTTCACCAAGAGAATACAGTTTGGCAGATCCCTAAAAACAAGCCAAACCTGGACTTGTCCCCCCACTTTTTCTAAACACTGCAAGATAAATTTGTGGTACAGCAGATGTACATGCTTTTCCAGTGTCTGTCTAGTTAAAAAAAAAAAAAAAAAAAAAAAAGAAAAAGATTGTGTTTCTGCGTCTCTTTAAAAACACACACCTTACTGTCCCCAGTTGGGAAAATGGCTCTGAGGATCTCCCGGTCCTCCTTCATCTTCTCAAACTCTCTCTCCAAGGAACTCTGCACGTGGGCGTTTGTCAGCACGTCTTTCACCACGTCTTCTTGTAGCATCCGCCTCAGCGCTCGCTCGTTGGTGCAGTCAAACTTAAACCTACACAGATTTCAAACAGTGAATTAATATTAGCAGTTTGAAGAACACCCCCCAGTGTGGAGGAAATCAACAGTTTACACATAAATGAGCCTTACTTCTTTTCAAAGGCTTTATGTGAAGGTTTGACTGTTGCCAGGTTCTGGAACTCGACGTTCTCTCCAGCTAAGCCGTCTTCACCGTAACGCAGCTGCACCACCTGGTTGATGGAGTTTCGCACTGTGCCGTCATACTTCACCATGACGGACTCCATGGATTTGATCAGACGACGCTGGATGTAACCTAAAGACACAACGGTATTAAAATGTAAATTCAGAGCAGGGGTGTCCAAGTCATTTTAGTTCAGGGGCCACATTCACTCAAATACGATCTCAAGTGGGTCAGACTAGTAAAATAATAACATAATCACCTGTAAATAATGTTAACTCCAAACTCTATGTTTTACCATGAAAAAAATTTAATTGTATAATGAAAATGTTTACATCTACATACAAACTATCCTTAAAAAAAATGTGAATATGAACAGCCTAAAGTTTAAGAAAAAGTACAATTTTAGCCATTTAACTAAATTACAGATCACAGTAGATCTACAGACAAAACATTTAGTAAAACAGGCAGAATATTGTTAAAAATGCACTTATTTCTCTTCAGATATTTTAGGTTATTCATATTTATTCTGAGTTAGTGGCAATTTTGTGAAAGGATACTTTGTAAATATAAAGATTTTAAATTTTTTTACACTAAAACAAAGAAATATTTGGAGTTGTCATTATCTGCAAGTTATGATAGTATTTTATTGGCGCGACCCACTTTAGATCATATTGGTCCGTATGTGGAACCACATGATTTTCACTTTTCCATTGATTGTCAATACTGGACCCAGCTGTCTGCACTTACCTGTCTCAGCTGTCTTGACAGCTGTGTCGATCAGACCCTCTCTTCCTCCCATGGCGTGGAAGAAAAACTCAGTTGGTGTCAATCCGGCCAGATACGAGTTCTCCACAAAGCCTCTGCTCTCAGGACCGTAGTCATCCTTTATGAAGTGTGGAAGCGTGCGATGTTTGAAGCCAAAAGGGATTCGTTTACCCTCCACGTTCTGCTGCCCCACCACGGCAATAACCTACAAGACATGACAGAGAACGTTAGACCAGTGAGGTTTTCTCAATTATATTAACGCCATTTTATTTGAATAAATAAATAAAATAAGAGTCGAACCTGCGAGATGTTAATTTTTGAACCCTTCGAACCAGCCACCACCATGGATTTGAAGTTGTTGTACTCTGACAGGGACTTCTGGGCAGAAGATCCAGTTTTGTCTCGAGCGTCGTTGAGGATACGGTTCACCTGGTTCTCGAAGGTTTGCCTCAGTGTGTTACCGGGGGTCGGCTCCAGCTCGTTGTTATGGGCTTTTTCAATGACCTGGCAGATGAAGCGCCAAGTTAGAAGAATCCTCAAGAGGAATCATATTGAAACAGCAGGATGTGAATTCGTCTGCCAGCTTTAAAGACGGTTTATGTACACTCACTTACCTCTATCACATCCTGTTTGGCTTTCTTGATAGTATTCTGAATGTCAAGGTATGTCTTGGCATCAGCAATGGAGTCACCAATACCAATGGAATGACCTGAAAACATTAAGAGGGATGAGTTACAAGAAGAAGTATTACGTTAAGCTGTAGACTGAGCTGCTCATCATACTGTGTTGTGGTTAGTTTCCTGTCTTCTTACCCTCAATAAGCAGCCAGTTGTTTACCACAGTCTGAATGTTGGAGTAGAACAGTCTGGTGATGTCGTGGCCCATCTCCAGGTAGGAGATGTGGACGAGGGACCCGGCTGAGGTTCCCAGAGACTTTTTACACAAGATGCCCATGATCAGCTCACCATTCTCTACTATAACCTACAACAGAGAGTGGAATTAGGTCAAAAGCAGTATAATCAACTGATATTAGATGAAAAATGCATCGAATGCAACTTCTGCCACTAGGGGTTGCTCAATTATAAGAAAATGTAGCTGATAGAAATTAGACAAGAGTAGTGAAGTATCTAGCCGCTAGATACTTAACTACTTCTGCATCACCGATCAAACTGATTAAATACAGTTGAAAGACCTAATAATTGTTTGGTATATTTTAGGACAAAACTGCCATCAGTGACACAAGAATGGCCCGTTACACTTTCTTTTTTTTTTACTTCATGTTGTTGTAACATGTCCATTTTCATATTCTAAAATTATACTGAGTGTTTAAGAATGCAAATGTGGTGAAATAACATAACCATAATAAATATTTCTATCTATTTAACCATTTTCTAAGCTGATAAGCATTATAGTAGTCTTTCATTTTCTTTTTTTTTTTTAAATTTGTTATCAAATTCTAACGAAGATGCCACAAGTACGAAAGCATTATGTTTACTGACATTAGAAACTAATGTGAATTTACATCATGTTTTATATTAGATAAGATAAATCTAATACTGAATTATTCATTAATATTACATTAGCATACACATTATGTCTGTGACTTGCATTAGCTGCTTGTTGCTCTTGTAAGGAGCTTAATTGATTGAAATGTATGAAAAAGTAGCTCTCCAGTGAATTATTATGCAGTGACTTGTCATTAAAAATATTTTTGGAAATTGTTGTGTTGAGAGACTTTAATATATAAATGTTACATACACCTTTAACGTAATTCGCAACTCTTGCGTTAGATGTTAGTACCTTGGTGTCTCCAGGTGAGATGTGCTTGTACGGGCCACTGTCTTCATCATCAGGGTGCGTGCTGTGTGTGCGGATGACGTTGATGTGTCCAGGAATGATTAGGCTGAAGATCTGTTTGCCTGTCCACAACGGACGAGGCTTAAGGATGGCTGGCTGGGGCATTTTCCCATCCCACGTGGAAAGGAACATGAGCAGGTTCATCACTTCACCCTGGTCAAAGATAAGGCGGGGTCACGGAAAGTTTCTCAAACTGTAAGTCTGGCAAAGTCATTCAAAAACCTTCTTACCCTCTCTAAGAAGACATCTCTCTTTGTGAATTTGCGCACTGCTGTTAAGGTGTCCTGCACAATTCCCATGACGGGCCTGTTGGACTGAGGGGTGACGATCATACGTGGGACCATGGCCAACTCTTGAATCTCTGCCCTCGTCTCCAGGGACTGAGGCAGGTGGAGGTTCATTTCATCCCCGTCGAAGTCAGCGTTGTAGGGAGTGGTCACACTGGAGGAGGACCAGAGTTAGAAGTAACACATCAGGTTCTCCAAGTTTCAACAAAAGACTGAATACTGAGACTATTATGAGCCATTTCCTGACTTAAATCACAAATCATTTGTGTTCCTTAGGGTCAATTTGATGCCATTCCACTGCCTTCGTCTATGGGATGTGGAAGGCAGCGGAAGGGTTAAGTTGTCAGATGAAGCATCGATGACATCTGCTGATCCAAAGTGTGTAATATAAAACATCTCGTCATTTATAAAGCTTTAGTGACTTCAGAATCAGGGAACATGGTGTCAAAGAGGTTGTTTGTCTCTGTTGGTTCTGTATGACTGATGTTTGCCTTCAATGTGCAAAGCACATTTACTCTTAGCATAAATCCAGACACTCACTGGATGTCCCTTACTACAGCTGCAGTTAATAATGCAACTGTAAAAACTATATAGGATCATGTAAATGACTGGATGAGATACTTAAAGCTACTGCATTGGCACATGGACAAGTATGAAAAGATCAGGGATTAAGTTTGATGATTTTATTATAATTTAGCTGGATTTAGCAGCAATTCATTACAGATTTACATCTCATGATAGAGATGATGAAAAGTCAAATATGCCTCTACTGGTCCAGTCAATGGGCTAAAATCAGTGTCACACTAGCCTCATGCTCCATCAGACAAAGGAAAAAGCTGGACATGATCTATCCTCTTAAAAGGGTTGGGTGTGGCCTGATAGGTGAGACCAGATCCTGCCCCTCCTCTTCCAAGAAATGCAGTTCAACAGCAACTTCGATAAAGTTACTGTCAACAAAACCACATTTAAGGCCTTACATTGCACTGGAAATCTTTTAATGTTTATACACAACTGTGATATTAGAAGGATTATATATTTGTAGTCAATGACTGACATTTTTAAAAAGCCTTTAATCCTTTAAACATAATGGAATCATTTATAAAATGGATAAATGTCTCAGTGTCTGATTATTGGATTTTACATTCTGTAAGTTGCACAAGTAACTGAGCTGATAAAACTATCAGTTCATTTCAGATGGTGAGTTCAAGGTTTGTTTTGGCACCTGAGATTGAGTCGAAACGTGGACCAGGGCAGAATCCGAACTCTATGCCCCATCATGGACATTTTATGTAGTGTAGGCTGTCGATTAAAGATGACGATGTCTCCGTCACACATGTGTCTTTCCACCTACAGAAAAAGAACAGGTTTTACTTGACAAGTGAAAATAAATTGTCTATCATCAACTAAGTAAATATTATTCTGGAGCACATGCCTTGTAGCCGATCTGCAGGTGAAGGTCACTTGGTTTGGGGTGGAATCGCAGGTCAATTCTGTCTCCGTTGTCACGGATGATGTATTTAGCTCCTGGATACTGGCTGTTGCCTCGTCGTACAAGCTCTTGTAATCTATTAAATGTGAGCTGGATTAATTAGCCAACATATAACACTAAATCTACACAAAAGATTGTATGCACTCTCTTCTCTGCTGTACCTGTCGATATTAAAGGGTGTGACGATTTCAGGGAAGGTCATGTTGGCTGCGATGGATCGTGGGACGCCAACTTGGTCAATTTGCAGGTTGGGATCTGGAGTGATGACAGTTCGAGCAGAGAAGTCCACACGTTTCCCCATCAGATTACCTCGAACTCGACCCTCCTTTCCCTTTAAACGCTGCTTTATGGATTTAAGGGGGCGTCCGGACTTTTGCATTGCCTGGGGGAAAAAAATTACAACAACAAAAAAAAAAAAAACCAAAACTCTATAAATATCTCTTTATATTTCAGTTTCTGAACTTGTGTTGAAAAATTGTTTTTTAAATTTTAGTGAACTATACACATACCCGTGGCAGGCCTGGCAGTTCATTATCCACCATAGTGGCTACATGAAACTGGAGCAGCTTCACGTCCTCAGCAATGACATGAGCTGCAGCTCCACTCTGCTCATTCCTTCTCAACTGGTTGTTGATCTTCACTATGTCGGCCAATTTGTGCGTCAAGTCATCCTTTAAAAACAGAAGTTATTCATTATATAAACATCTTAAAATGTAATAATAATAATAATAATAATAATAATAATACATGTAGTCAAACACAACAAAATATTCTGTTGTCATTTTACCTGGTTGCGAGCAGAGCCCTGCATGACAACAGCAGGCCTGACAGCCAGAGGAGGAACAGGGAGTACTGTTACAATCATCCATTCTGGGCGAGCGAACTTGGGGTCCATGCCCAAGATGATGTCTTCTTCATCAGAGATGCGTTTGAAGATCTCATGCACACGCTCAGGACTTAGCAGGATTTTCTTCTCCTGGGAATCCTCATTAACGTGCTTCCACTCAGCATACAGCTCTAAGCCAGAACGTCTGATACGAGGCTGGTAGCGACCACAGCCACCGTGACCCTGGAACAGTTACAAAATGAGAATAAAATTAAGACAAAGTGAAACAGAAGATTTATTTTACTACTCATAATGAATATGACATGATATATCCTGACATATTTACCTTCTCCTTGGTAAGGTCCTCCTCTGTCTCCTGCTGCTCCATACCAAACTTATTGTCCATCTCCTCCCCTCCTTCACAGATATTTTTTCCTTTACAGAGCTCGTACACATGTGTCAAACGTTTCCGAGGTTGACCTTTGGACTTGGCCAAGATGTCTTTGATCTTTGGGTTGTTCTACAGCAGCAAATGGAGTAAACGCAGCATTAACACAAGGCCCATATTCTTTCATAGTCTGTGGAGATAATATGCATGCATCATTTGGCCAACAGCTATTCAGTGTATATGCTTACCGAGTCCACTAACAGCTTGGAGCAAAAGAAGCAGACACACCGTAGAACCTTCATAATCTTTGTTATGAAGCCAACGTGGAAAACTGGCTTGGCCAGCTCTATGTGGCCAAAGTGGCCTGGACATTCTGTCATGTTGCCTGAGGAAGAAAACCAGAAAAAAACATCAGAGTAGGAATAGTTGGATTCTGTATAGAGCTTGACACAAACTAAAAACACAATACTGTACCTGCACATGTCTGACATCTCCCAGTTCGTTCTATGACTCCTTGTCTTGGGTCCATAAGGCCACCAAGTTTAGGGCGTCCTCCTTCTGTTGTTTCGGGGTATTTAATTCCCCCCTCTGTAACTGACATCCGTTTCTGAGGAAATAATATATATACATATTACTACCATCACATTTTGATCATTAATCTATAATTACTCTCTACGCAATTCAAACGTAAAAAATGTGATGCAATAAAGTTAACTAATTCACCCCCGCTGTAAAGTACTAAAATATACTTCCACAGAAATAAGATGTAGATAGTCTTTCATGTGCTGTGTCTGGTTAAACGATACATCTGAAAATATTCACTTAAAATCTGTCAAGAAAAAATTAAGGAATTATTCTCTGTCGACTCAAAGAAAACATACATATCGGATTTTAGTCACAATGCAGTTTATTAGTTTATTATATAAACGATACACACCACTGCGAACAAAGCGACTAGTAGCAAACCATATCGAACAGCGTAACCTCTACCAAGCGCCTTGCTGATGGGACAACATGTAACGTATAAAAAATCAAAAGGGGGTTTAATTCATGTTAAAGCATGGATGGCTTTTAATAATGTTGTGCTTAAAGTTTGTCAAACTTTCAGCATCATGCTAGTTAGCTCTAGCTTAACATGGCTAGCAAGGCTAGGCTAACGAGCACTTTGCTTTGTAAACAACGGTGTCAATACCACGTATGGTAAACTACAACATTAATCAAGATAAGGTAAAAGTACTGTGTGATCTGTAATACAATTTATAAGAAATACCCCGGTCCCCCACAAGAAAACCTACAAGCTCATCTGGGCTGATGATGCCGAATTGAACTCTCTTGATCGTGCGCAATGGGCATGCGCTGTCGCCGGAGGGCGGTCCATGCATCCTGTCTATTCAAAGAGACGCGTCCTTCGTCGGCACGCCGCTTTGTGAGCAGGAACAGCCTTTAAATTGTCACCACGACTCTGGTCAGGCCGCCAACGGTGACCGGAAAGTCTCCGAAGGCGATATCCCTGGGACCTCTGTGGTCGGTTGCCTTTACAGCCGAATATTTAATGTTTTGGTCCTATGTACGACGGCCACCGACCGTTCCCCTCCCTTTTTCTGATCTGCACTCTGGAGCGCTCTGAGCGCTTCTGAATGTCTAGTGGTTCAACGTTTGCTTATATAGACTGATCCCTTCTACGGGGTGACAAACCCAGAAAGCCAGGGACTGACTCTGTGGAAGGTGGGACATGGAAGTCTGTAGTAAAACGCTCATTGGCTATTCGAAACAGTGACATGAATAATTAATTTTATTGCACGTACAGCCAATGAAAAAGCACGTTTATTATGTTGACCAATAAAAGTTCAAGGCGGGCCTTAGTTTAATCTGAAGTAATTCTCATTGGTTTAAAAAAACACAGTCGGCAACGTTGCCTAAATTTTACATCTAGCTTATGAATATTCAATTTAAAGCCTGACTATTGGTGAGTCTCATCATTAGTATTAAGTAGCAAAAAGGAACGGACCAATGGGCAGAGTGAATACAGCCTTTTTAGATTAATTTTAATAAAACCCTCCTACTTTCCGGCAATTGCCGATTGCAGCCGATGTGAATTTCTTCCCTCAGAGCAAAAATAAAAAAAATCTCTGTTCTCCCGTTCGTCTCGCTCTGGATCAGCCTGGGCTCTAAGAAAAGAAGCTCAGGGCTGAGGCCTGTTAAGATCCATGATCAAACAGCAAATATTTGTTGAAATACATTATAGATTAATGTCGAAATACTGTAATATGGATTATTTTTTGAGCGTTTTCCGATACACGTCGACGTTTTCGTTTTCAAGTCTTTGATTTTTTGAATCTCTGGGACTTTGCTGTGAGCCTCGGAATCGCCCACGACCGCTGACTGGACAAAGGACTACATTTTCCCTACGCCCTCTAGGAAAATCTCGGGGAAGCCTTAAGTGTTGCTATAACGTCCGTTAGTCTATATTTTTGTACTTTTTTCATCACTATGTGTTATTTGTATAACATGTTTCTTGTGATATTGTTCGACTGTTTTAAAGATTTTTATATTTTTATCATAAACTCTAACTTTTCGTGTAGGCCACGTTTGAGAAAGCAGTAGCTAATTGAGCTAAATGGTTTTGGCGGTTGATAACATAAGCTACATAATTAATCTGCAATGACTCCTTGTTGTAAATATTCATGGACTGTATTTTACAAAAAATCTATAAAAACACAATTTTCATATATATGTAAGGTATATTGTCGCGTTTTCGCAACAGTAGAGCTGGTGTTAGCTAGGACGAGTTTACTGACAACTACCGTATTTCATTGGTGTGGTTTAATATAAGCACACATCTGATTATTTTTCGGATAGCATACATGTATTAGCAATACGTGATGTTACTGTTTGTGTAAATTATTTGGTTTTCGCTGTTATCTTTATACAGTTGAGTTAATGTAGCAGGATAATACCGTGTTAGACGTTATAGGACAAAACGTCCGGTTAGCGACTGGCTCGTCGCCTAAGTTATTATTAAATCATTGGGGTTTTTTAGCCAGATTTATAGTTGTAAACAATGTGACATTGTGTTGTGTTCATTTACAATGATTGTGGGAGGTTGCATCGTGTTTTGCCGCTTCCGAGATACCTATTTTAAAGGCTAATCAGCTAGCATAGTCTGAGTCCATAAGCAGCCAACATGGCGGTGCTTGACGATATGCTTCTTGTTGTAGACAAGAAAGATGGAGTCTGGAATATTCTTGCCAGGCAGTTTTATCAGTCTACAGTCTAGCGTTTCGTTATTTGATCGCACAACCAGCTATGTTAATACATCAACGGCGACAATGGTAAAGCAGTAGGTATAACATTGTAGTGAACGAGTTGTTGAAACTGCGTGGAAGTTTGCTAGCCGGTATTTAAATAGTCTTGGCTGCTCGTCGGTGTTAGAGAGTTGAAGCCATTTTGCCAACTACGTGCATATTCGTCTGGTTATGTGGAGATGCGTTTTCTGTGTGGTTACTAAACTGGAGTAAGCAGCATTTGCTAATGTAATCATGCTTTTGTGATTGGTACATGTCCTTTTGTCTGGCGATTTGATTACTGAAAGATTAGCCGGTATAGTTAAAGCAGTAATCTTGTCTCCTCTGACTAGGAAATGAAATTAGCGTGTTACATAATAGATTTAGCCGGCTAGCTCGTGTTACTTTTATCCTAAGGAACAAACAATGGTTTGTTATTCTTGTTAGCTATACAATTGTCCAAAAAAAGAAGTGTATTGATGTCAGTCTCATGGAGAGGTAGATTCCCATTGTCCTGTTCAAGTATTTGGAAAAGACACTGACACACAATATTGATCGTCACGTTTTTAGCCAGCACAAAATATGTAAACGTGAGTATTACACAGTGATCGAATCAACTCAATATCTCATTGCTGTGATTGCTAAATCTGTATCTGGTGTAGTGTTTATACCTTGGAATGAATGTAATGTATCAGTATTTCACTGCCTTTTACTTGAATAAAGACACTAAATCTATATTCTGGGCTGTGAGATTGGTTTATTTTGGGGGGAAGTGAGGCCATGTTTTGGTATAACTGCTATAGTTGATAGCTAAGCATGGCATAGCTGTTACCAGCATGAATATACCTGTTTACCATCTATTTTTGGCAGGTCCAGTTGAGGAGGGCAGTGTTGAAGCACAGAATCCAGGATAGATACTGCATCTGCACAGTCTCCGTAAAATCAAACCATGTGTGGGATAGTGAAAAGGAAAGAAAAAGCAGGATACATGCCAGGTTTGAAATGCACAGATGAATGTTACAGTAAATCACTTTGTTCACCATGTGCCATGCAATACCATGACTATACAAAGGCTTCATTATTGACCAGATGGCGCCCTCCTCTGGCTCATGCTGAGAATGATCAGCCCCAGGAAACCATTGCACAACCACATTTTTAAAGCGGAAGAAGGTCCCACAAGGCTGTGCTCCCTCTGCTGCTGTATGGAGGTCAGTGCATGGAAGCCTGTTGAGTCAGCTCTGTCGTGTGCTATGAATACAAATGGACAAAAATATATTTCAGTCCTGATTATTAAGGGAGATTTATTCAAATGTTAGCACATCTACTACATTATCTTAGTCAAATAAATGTGTAATAGAATATTTTTAAATCAAACTACGGCAGGAAATATTCCAATTCTTTAAATGAAGCTAGTAAATACTCCACTTAAGCCAAAAGTTGTACATTCTAAATTATTGTAAGGAGAATGTGACATACTTAACAGATTTGGACTGATAGTCTGTAAAATGATGTTTCTGAGTGCAAGTAGGAGAAAAAGTGTTTTTTTTGGGGGGGGGGGGGATTTACAGTTATGGAACTGTTCATGGATGTATGAAAAATAAAAGTATTCTCTGAGTAAATGGCCCCTATAAAGGTTTTACTGTTATTAAGACAAAAAAAAACCTAAACACTTAAGAAAAAATAAACTAGATGAAGTACAAATTTGACAATTTTTCTCTAGTCATGGATTCCGCATATTTGTATGCCAGACGATGTAGCTAAGACAACATGTAAAAAAACCAAAACCCTAAGACACATTAGTTCACAATGTAGAAGAGTAAAATGTCTTCACGCAGACTTAATAAAAATAGCTTTGTAAATGCCTGATGTGGTGCGTTGTCTCATTAGACTTTTGTTTTGAAGGTTCTATAAACCAAGCCTTTCCTCAAAATAAATACAAATATGTCTAAAACTTTTTCTTTAATTTAGAATTCAACTAACGATGCACTCATAACACTATGCTGAATGATTAAACAAAAAAGAAAAAACTTAAAGACATATAACTACTTTGGATTGTTACTGACACATACATGTGTGCTATTTTTTCCTGCTGAACATATATAAGTTTTGAGATCATTTTTCACTAATTTATAAACTATTTAATCTACAGCATCATATTTTATATGATCGTTGTGTTTGTAGTGTCGCTGTCAACCACAGAACCACAAATCTCTTTTCATGAGTTCAGAAAAACAGACTTGTTTTTAGTTTTGGTGTGATGCATTTTCCAGTAAATCTAAGGTTTTGGGTTGTTGTTTTTTTTTC
Organism: Ostorhinchus rueppellii; assembly: GCA_030068375.1. Classification (NCBI taxonomy): domain Eukaryota; kingdom Metazoa; phylum Chordata; class Actinopteri; order Kurtiformes; family Apogonidae; genus Ostorhinchus; species Ostorhinchus rueppellii. The sequence goes on from JAQQZY010000011.1 coordinate 18,954,978, forward strand.
AAAGAGTTGATAGTTGAAGATGAAACTCAACCCATTCAGGAAATACTTGAAGATTTTTCATTGGACAGGAGGTGAATAAAAAAACACAAAAGTAATCAAAGATGTGACATATTTTTGTCAGAGGACTAGTAGAGCAGAAGTGTAAAGTTGGATAAAATGAAAATACTGCGTTTATGTTTAATTTATATTTGCATACAGTACATGAGTAGAAGTACTTAGTTAAATTCCCACCCTGGTCATGGTTGTTCACAGCTGTTTAACATAAAAAAAGAGCTTCCTTTAGTCCCTGTTATGGATTAAAAGTACTATTTCAGACTAGTTATAGTGTAATGAGCTGAGTGTTCTAGTTTCCTTTGAGATTAATGAGATGCCCTTTGGGGTCGTCCGAGTGGCAGCATGTGTTTACCCTCCAGAGGTTTAGTTCCTGGAAGACGTGAGGAGTTGTGTGTCTAGGGGGAGCTGTTGTCCAGTGATGTCAGAGCCTGATATTCGCCCACATGGGGGCTGGCAGGGAGCGACGTAAAGCAAGACGCCGAGGAGGAAGGGGTGGGTGCAGAACACGGCTGGAGGAGCATAATTCTCTGATTCACAAACAAACAGCGCTAACTGTAGTCGAGTGTTTCTTCAACCTGATTACATATACTGAGTCACTGCACCTCAAGCAAAAATTCCAAAGTGCAATCAGCCAAAAACATAGAATTCATCCGCTGTTTGTGAGCGTCATTGACTTTTAAGGAAAAAGTGCCATGTCCCAAAGCTGTGGTGTTGTTGAATGGAGGTTTGTTTGTGTGTTATTGAAGTTTGTGAATGAGATTCTGTGCAACACACTGCAAAAAGTACTAAAAAGAAGCCAAATATTCACACATACAGAACCAAATTATAAAAAAAAAAAAAAAACTACTAAAAGGATTAACACATTTGGACTATATTTCTTAAAACCAGACATGGCAACCGTACGTACATTCTTTACTCATGTCCATGTACTCCTGTGATAAATGATTGTAGTAGAAGTATTGATTCAGCTTCTCCACTGCAGTAAAAGTCACAAAGACTAAAATGTCCTCAACATATCAAAATAAAAAGTGAGTAATTTCTAGCATTTTTTTTTGTGTGTGTGCGCAAAGGGAACTTAACTGCATGTCATATTAATGTAATGTCAAAACTATTAAACCCTTGTAATTAACTGAAAAAAAAAAATATACAGCAAATGATCAATACTGTAATGCAGTTTTTAAAAAAATCATGCTTCAGTTTCCCTTTACTGTTGGTTTTCTGTTATAACATCTTTTACATGTTTGTTATATGTAATATATAGTGATGAATTCTCCACAGGATCATCTTTTCTGTTGTGAAATCAATGTGTACTTTAAAAAATCAGACTCAGTTTTATAATAATAATAATAATGATAATAATAACTTTATTTATATAGCACCTTTAAAAACCGGGTTTACGAAGTGCTTTACATACAAGTAAAAGGGGCCAACAGCAGGATACAAAGTATAAACAAAGATAGAAAACAACACAATCAAGGGAATACATAAAACATCTTGTATAAATAAATAGTTAAAACAGCGTGAAATAAAAATTCATCATCCTGAGGGGACAGCATCACGTAAAAGCAAGTCTATAAAAGTGATGCAAAATAGCAAAAAATTTATAATACCCCCCAAATGCATTCAAACTAAAGACTTGTTTTATCATCTAATGAGTAAAACTAAAGATATTTGTGTTAAAATCTAGAAAGTCAAAGTTGTCAGAAAAATAAATCCTAGAGCGTTGACCTGTGGGGAACCACAGGTACTAGATGTGGTAGTTTTTATGCTGGAGAGAGCTGACTTCTGGGAAAAGATTGTTATTCTATATTTAATTAGTCTGTACTTGATAAATTCCACAGGTGTTTTCAGTTGAATAACCTCTCAGCTGACATGTCTGTTTCTGCACATTCAAGTTTGGCACAATGGCAACGTGGCCCTTTTGTATATCTGTTGCTAGGTAACCCACTTCAATTCTATGATTCTGGGCATAGCAACATGATTGTAAGGGTATTGTTTTCCAAAATTACTAATATCTCCCAAAATATTGATCCTATCAATTTGCCATTTTGGCTGTTCGTCGACCAAAAATACATCAATATGCCAAACTGCAGCAGTCAGCTCTTTCTGGATTTTGTGTGATGCCCTAGGCACACACACTTCCCTTTTATGATATAGATATGAACAGTAATGACATAATATACATTGTACTTAGTTACTTAACACCCTGATTAAGACTAGAATAAAAGTCAAACCACTGAAAAACAAAACCAACAAAATGTAACCGAAACAACTACTGAAGATACACCTAATATTAAATTGAAAAGGAATACATGTAGATACATTCTTAGAATAAGGAACAATCTTGTTCCTCTGTTTCAGCTTGATAAAGGGTTAATCTTGGTCAGTATTAGTGGAAACATTTTAATCAGACAACAAACATTAAGGTAGATATTTCTTCTTAAACATCTTGAATGAACAACGGGTTTGGTCATTTTGTCTTTAAAAAATTATTTCCCTGAACGTCTTAATATATTCAATAATAGTTTAATCTCCATAAAATAACCCATTCCAGGATTCAAGTGAAGTTTATTCTTTTAGTTTTGGTTTTTGTTACAACCAGGAAATCTGACCAGTTACTTATAATCTACTTCTAGTGCATATCCCAGACATGAACAGTGTGTTGTAGGATATATTTAAGTTGAGCACCAAGATGTTGTTTTGTAATAAAAGCGAGTGACGCAGGGTTAGAGGTATGCTCTCCTCTGTCTTTCTCTGGGAGCTCACTGGAACAGGCCGGCCCATTTCTGTCCACAGTAGAATGTCCTGTTCTCTGGCTGTTTGTTTTGGCTCATGTCAGCTCCTGCCAAGTGTCTTCATCTTTCTTTCATCCTTCCTTTTATCATCCACACACCCTTTCAGTCCGTCCAAATTCTCATCTCCTCTTTTTACTCAGAATTCCTTTTAGGCCACTCATTTGGAGAAAATCAGTCGACACAAGCAGGAATGTCGAGTCAGCCGGACTAATTGACCAGGAGGATACGCCGCAGGTTTTTTTTTTTTTTTGAAGGTGATCTACGTTTTGTTAAGGTTCTTTCAGCCCCTTCCTGGAACTATCTGGGTGCTAAATTAATTGCTCTTGATCCCACCTCGCGTTGCAATCGGCTTAGTGTTAATCTGGGGTTCTCACAGTGCAGCCAAGTCTGGCCTGGACAGCGCTGCCTCGCTGAGCCGTCCACGGCTCACTTATCCAAAGGTCGCGACCCCTGGCACTGTTCTTCTACTCTGTCTTTGTCAAACCTCCTATTTTCTCCACATCGGTTCCCTCTTTCTAACTGTCACACTTTGACAACCTAATTTTTTTTTTTATATCTTTCATTGTGAATAAACTTGGCCTACCTTTTATGTGCAGTCAGAGAGCTTTGTCTCTGAGTCGTCTGAACCTTCTTCTAATCGACAGGTTTTGTTCATATCATACTAATGGTTTTTTCTGGTGTGTTAAGCTCTTAGAGAAACCGTCACGCTGTTGCTTTTCGCTTAGTTTGGTCTGCAAATGTTTTTTTTTTTATTACTTTGTAGTTTACTCGCTTTTTGCAGGTGTCTAAATAGTGTTCTTAGATTTTTATTTTGAGGAATTAACTAGTTTTGGTGAAATTTTAATTTAGTTTCAGTTAGTTTGAGTTTTACGTGGATTATGAGGAAAGTCCTCATTCACAGAAGCAGAAAATGTCAGGATTTTATGGAACATGGTATTTAAAGCCATTTTATTTCAGTTTTTAGATTATTATTCTTCCAATTAAAATGAGGATAAAAAAAAACACTTCCAATTCCGATTTTATCTGGTTTTATCATATATTGTTTGTTTATTCAGTTTTAGTGTTTTTGAATAATTGCTTTTATCTGTATTTCAGTTAAAAGTGCATTGTGTAACATAAGATGATGAAGAAGAAGAAACACAATATCATGTAAGTGCCTTGCTCTGCATGTTTACTACGTTACTATTTAATTATAAATGATAGATATCCATGCGTTCTCCATGTTCTTTTTTTTAAAGGTTCAATATGTGAGGAAATATAATCGGCTCTTTCTTTTAGCATCTTCCCTGTCTACTCTTGTGTATCTAAGCATGCCGCTACACTCATTAGTTCCATGTCAGTGTAGGTCGGTCCAACACCCTGCCCTGTGGTTCTGAAGTCGAGTAACAGTTCTCTGAGTTGTGCATTTGAAAAATTGAGTTAGGGAGATATTGTTTTGTTGGAATGTGTGCACATTAGGAAGGGTGTCACTCTGTCAAAGCCGCAATATTGTGACAAGCAACGTAATTGAATGAATCAGCTTTTTGAAATGTTGATATCAAATTTGAATATAAAAAAAAACAACTCTGGTGCCTAAAGGGTTAAAATGACTAAATCCCTTTAAAACAGTGCATAAAAAAGACATTTATGTTGATCAACTCTTGTCATTTTCAGGGTGTAGTTGCAGCTCTGAGGTAGTTGTTCATTCATGTTAAGAGGAGGAGTTTCAGGATGACAACACACTGGTAGCAGAAGGAATGAGAATGAGCATCCCACTTTAACACGATGGAAAAATTCACCCTCATTCCGACAGAGAACATCCAGCACCCCTGACTCTTCCCTGGCCATCCTGATAACAGCCTGCTGACTGATTTCAAGTGGAGGGCACAGGTCAGATGAAAATCGTTATGTTTGCTGCCACAGTACCTCATAAACTGTAACTGTTATATATTATACCTCTAACAACATACACTAGATTTAGTCTTAATGTTGGTTAAAAGTTTAATATGTAAGATCTGTGTGAGCTCATGTGTTTACAGTAATTTGTATTTCATTCTCTTTTGTGCTACATGTTGAAATTAGTCCATCTCTAATTTATCAGTATTTTGTGTTGTACTACATATGAATTAGTTTACCAGCTGTTGTCATGGATGCTAATATAACTGACTCCCAGTACAAAACCAACTCCAACACAAACTTCACGTAAGCGCATGAGCATGCACAAATCTTGTAAAATGGAACGTTGAACTCTAATAACCCTGGCCCGTACCACTCAACCTGCCTCCTTTCCACTTTGTTTGCATTTCTGTGCTCAGTTTCTCTGCTGTACTGGTGTTTTGCGCTTCCCCTGCTGTCAAGTCTACTACCATCTGCCTTGCTTCTCTTTTTTTTCACTTTTTGTACTCTCATCTCAGGTCAGCACACCTACTAGTGATTTATTGTTGTTCTGTTTTTTTTAATCAGGCTGGCATTGCTGGAAAACATTTGGTATCAAGCTTTTGGTTTGTTTGGTTTTCTCAGCGCCCCGTCTTTCCGGGAGGTTCTGACTGAAGTGTCTGTGCGCTATTTAAGGAGGCATGCAGAAAAGCAGTGTTGTTTACAGTGCCCTCAAAATACAGCCTGTCTAGAAACAGGAAGTACCATCGCCCCGAAGCGCAGCAGCAGCACACGGCGTCAGCCAAACATGCAGCCACTTCCTCCTCCTCCTCCTCCTCCTCCTCCTCCTCACGGCTGAACAGCGGCTCCAGCAAAACAACCCTCACGCTTATCAGAGAATTATGCACCCCTCCCCTGCTCTGGCCGCCCTCCTGAATGGCGCACATACACAGCAGGCTTTTCACCCCTCCGCCATGTCCTATCTCGCTTTCTCCCATTCTTTTATGCCCACGCTCCCCCCAACTGTCTCCCTTTTGCCAGTACAGCATGCCTGAGTAGCTGCCTGGAGATGAAGGAGCTAATTAATTTGATTTAGCCGTTCTCTCTCTCTCTGGCAGTGGAAAAACCAGCCGTCCGTCCTCTCCCCCTCACAGCCCCCCCCTCCACACCATATCAGGCACCCCTCCCAGATGATTTTCCACCTATCCTTTCCAGTCTCCTTTGGCAACGTGCACACTCTGAAGCCTCTCTTCCTCTTCTCCTTTGCTTTTTCTTCCCTGTTCCTCAATTACGTTTTTACCCGCAGTTTATTGCAATCAAAGTGATTGTATATTTCACGGGTACTGTAACACTTGCGCTCTCCTCTAAACCTTTTTTTACCATGTTATCTCTTGTGTGTGCCTTGGGACTGTTTGTGTGACTCAGCAGTGCTTCACTGCTCACACAAACATGCTTGTTATGGCTCAATGCGCCCGTTTCAGTGATATGAAGTAGGGCTGTCAGACACCGAGTGTTGAAACCTAACTTCTGTCATCTGATACTCTGTTAGATCCGCCCGTTGACTTATATTAAAGTCTAGTATAACTGTCTAGCCAGGGCTATGAGTCAATCCTGTGCTTTCATCAGGTGTAAGAAACAAACCTCTCTGTCTAAAGGTTGAAGACATCTGCTCCTGATAGCTGTGGCGCATCTTTGTCCTGCAGCGTTGTCTTGCAGGCAGGAGATCATGCATTGTTGACGCATCTATTGCACCAGTGAAAAAATTAAGAGACCAATCTAAATATACAGATCAGAAGACTGATGGTCACAAACTGGTTGTACTTCACACCAAGATTTAAAAAATCACCCAAAAGTAACATGACAGACACAAAAAATATGCCATCGCATATGAAAAGTGTTATGTTTTAACTAATATAAATAATTTAAACACAAAAAACTGTATTTGTTTTGTCACTTCATCCAGTTTGTAGCTTTTCTGCAAACTAGCACCTTAAAATTACAACATTCTTATCTGAAATATGGGACAAATAAAACAGTGTTGACTTTACGCAAACACTTACCAATAAATAGTCAAATAGTAGAGCTGTAGGTGGAGAATTTTCTAATCCTTCACTAATATAATAATTTCAGATAGTAATCTAAGGGACTGAATGTTACTGCAATTAGTAAACAACAGAAAAATGTTTCTGCATTCCATGTTAATATGAACTCAGTAATGCAAACTATTGAAGACTCATATCTCTGAAAGTTGAATATGGAGCATTTATGTATGAAAACTGTGTTGGAGTCTGTTTTGTGTTAGGAGACAGTTGTTTGTTGACATCAGCTTACTTCATTTCTACAATAAAAATCTGGTGCTGGCATCCTTGATAATAACCTGGACACTGATTTATATGTAGAGAACTTAGGTTATTTCTTCTGTAGAACCTTATGTTCTCCAATTTGTTTCTTGTGCAGTCGTATGTGACACTAGGTGCGGTTATGTAGAGACTGAGTTACTTAGCGTCAAACATTTAGCAGTTCTCAGCACAAAACCGACTCCAATTAAAACTCTCATGTTCAGATGTTCATAAAATGTGGGTTTAAGTCTATGTTTTCCTGAAAGCCAATTATTTACTGACAAACCACAACAAGTGCAAGGGTTTTTGTTGAAAAATAGAAATCAGTGTACAGGCTGTTATCATGGATGCAGGCAACTGAAACTGATTGAGCTTAGAAATAGAGTGGCTGAATATCCACAACCAATAAGCTTACGGCGTAAAAGAGATGCTGAATTCATGAAAACACACAATCGTTCAAATCTTACATATTGAATCTTCAAATGTCGTCACGAAGAACTCCTGAACTGCCATCCTATTTCATACATGTCCGATTTGATAAGTAATTAAAAGTTGTGCATTTGTTGTCAGTTTTTAATGTTTATTTTGTGCATTTTAGGTGGAAGTCTCTGTGGCACAGTTTGAAGTACAGCTAATTACGTGAAATGTCACTTCTGCAGTTGAAGTTCTTCGTATTAAAGCTGTGTGGATCTTCTGTTCCACAGTGTTGGCTCGCTGCCCTGACATTTATTTTTGTAAACAGCAGAAAAGTATTAGTTAAGGACGTGCTCTGGCATGCTCACAGTCCTGCAGAAGCTTCATCAAGTTATGGCTCCTGTAGATAATACTGAGGGCTGAAAAACTCAACAGTATATGCGATTACGAATGTAAACATTTGTCATGCTTATCTGTAGAAATGTATGTGCTTCAGTTTCACTTTACCTACCCTGTCCTCACATTTTTTACGCAGGCCAAAGAGACAGAAATTGCTGCGTCGTTCTGGTAAAGCCGCTGCTTCCTCTTTAAGAAACCACTGACATTTGAACTCCTCGATGTTGTCTGACTTCCCACTTTGATCGCAGTCCAAGTCAGCTGGAGAGCAGGTTAGTCATCCCTGCTCTGAGATCACTGAGGATGTTTACTGACGCTTGGGCATATTTCAGGAAATATTCACACACATGTATCAGTGAAACAAACTGGATCTGCAAGTGAGAACAAACTCGTAGGACAGAGACTCATGCACGTATGGGTTGTCTTCTACGAAAAGACTTTATTTTTCTGAGGAAACGACAATGAAATAAACACATTATTTGAATGAAATTACAGTAAACACACAATCTTTGTAACGAACTCAAGACTCAGTCCTGCTAATGATAAAAGAGCTCATGCCTGACTCTGTGTTTCTAAACATTCTCCTCTATAAGATTACTTATCATTACATAATCACTGCATCTGCCAAGACAGTTATGTGATCACTTGTCTGCCTGTATTTGTCTGTCAGTCTGCAGGATTACACAAAACTGCTGCTCTAACTTTATATGAAACTTGGTTGAAAGGGTGGGAATGAGCCAGTTTTTTTTTTAACATGTAAGAGCAGAATCCCCTGAGTCTCAGGCCAATCTCAGTCTCACCACTTACTTCTGTCATAATTCAGCTAAAACTTTAATACATATACATACATATACAGATTCTTTTTTGTTATATCTTTGTTAAATGTTTCCTTATTAAGCAAAGCCTCTATTGCAATGTTTAATACCTCTTGATCCAATAATCCCATCAATACATACAAATAATTGGTGTAAAAAAAATTTTATGGTCATCAAATATGGCCCATTTGGATGTTCAGAGGCTCCATAGTTACTGTCGAAAACACCGTCATCTTCTACAACATTGACTCACCAGCAACACCATGGAGTTTGACAAATGACAGTGGTTGTAGATGCTTGCTCTATGTTCAGTTAATGATATCATCTGTAAAAAATCACTTTTTCTTCATTTTTTTTTTCTGTTTTGATATAATAAATTTATTCTGAGGTTTTATGAACATGTACATGATCAGTTAATTAAATATAGGAAAATACATGATTTTCACAGCAAAATGCAAATGATAATATTACAACAAAGGGTGATAAATCACTGAAGGAAGGTTAGATTTAGACAAAATTTCATTTTGAAGTCAACGCAAAAGTCTGGGTTGTAAAAGCCTTAACGAGTAGAAAACAGTAATGAATAATTATTAACATTTTATGCCAAAAAAGTAATTTTTGATTAAAACATAGAGCATTGTACATTTTATATTTAATACGCTCTAGTGAAAAGGACTTCAGTGGACAACTCTTTCTAAAGTGCTCTCTGTGGCTGTTGTCTGCTGTATTTTATGTTACCGCTGTGTATAGCAGACGTCTGCAGCAGAAACAACACATGGACTTCATCAAAGCAGTTTTCTATTGCACAACCACGATCTGTAGAGTTTTCAACCACGGCGTTAAACCGCTGCACCAGTTATTTGCAGTATATCCGCATTTGTATCATCAAGTGCATGTTGTCCTGCATACAAGTTACTGAGGTAGTTACTTTTTATTACAGTGTATTTAATCATGCTACAGGAATATATTGAAACCTACTGAAGCAGAGCAATAAGGCTAAAAATGTCATGATAAAAAAAAAAATCTAGCAGCCAATGTTACTAATTTTCACAATTATTGTCTGATTATTTCTTTGTAGTTTAAAACAGAAATCAACATTCAAAGTGGTTATTGCTAGAAAATACTCAGAGGGAACAAACTTCCACCAACACGGATACATTCTCCACAATCATTCTCCTCCATCACATCCACTTCATAAACAAGATGGTTGACAAAACTAAATACTAAGCAAGTAACTGAAGTAACAGTTTGTAAAACTTGTTTTAACTAAATGGAATCTCTGCAGGAAAATACTTAGATATTGTGATTTAGGGAATCATCTTAACCTTGACCTTTGACCTTTAAAGGTCAAACATTTTGTGACTTTAGATCTTATAATCAGATCAGATGAGTTCTGAGTGACATATAATTTTTTAATTGAATTTCATCACATCAAACGGGGAATTTCAGCATTCTACTCTGACTAATTCTGTTTTTAGGAACTTGTGTAAAAAAATCAGTCAGAGCCAAATGATGGATGGTAGATGGAGTCTAGACAGCCAGATGATTGTGAAAACATGACATACCATAAAATTTATAGCTGAAAATTAGAGTAAAATCAAATTAAACAACAAAAAAAATTGAAATACTTTGGAAGTGTTAAACAAAATAAACTAAAAAAAAAATTATATGACGTTATGTCACAATGGCGACCATTACTCTTATCACCAGCCCGAGATTGGTGATTTTAGGCTACAGTCTTTCTCATCCTGAAAAAAACAGTTGAATATTCACACTTGTGGTAAACTAATTGCTTAAATTTTCCACCAGGATGGCTTTCTTAGTTCTTCCATCTTTGTGTGTTCAGATGTGTGTGCCGCTTGGTAGCACAGCGTGAAAAGCTACGATCACGTTTGGCCAAACATCCATGAATAGGGAAGGCTGGACAACAGGGGTGTCTCTGAACACATAGTTTGTGGATGGCTGCATCCACAGGACAGTGCTAGTACACATATATACCTATATACTGTCTATAATCACCAAAACATTTCTGTCTGTGTTCTGTTCCCCTTTTCAAACCCAGGGGTTTCGTTTCTAGTATTCCTATCTTCTGCTACAGCCGTTCATAACTCTGGTCCCTCCCGTTCATGCACACCAGCATGCTTTGAAAACGTGCAGGAGTGCATGAGAGAGCAGATCGAGGGGTGTGTGTGTGAGTGGGGGGGTGGGGGGGTGTCCGTCCAACTCTGAGAGCCAGAGAGGTCACAGGAACAACACCCAATCCCAGAGCGGTTCCCATGGAGACAAGTGTGGCAGTGTACAATGAGGGTGAGGGAGAGAGCGGTGAAAGCGAGGGAGAGAGGGAAAGGGCAGGCGAGGAGGAGGAGGAGGAGGAGGGTGGGTTGTTGGCGTCAAGGTTCAGTTGGTGGGTACAGGGTAGGGTGGGGGGCAGCAGCTCCACTCAAAAGGACAGTGGAAGTATGATGGTGTTGTAGCGTAACACCACTAGAACATTCTCCCACCCCTCCTCTTATTTGTCCAGTTCCCTTGTTCGAGTTTGGAGACTCTCTCCTGGTCTTAGGTCACAATGTGGCTTCAAGTGGATGAAGTGGAGATATGTGGAATTTCCACTGACCGTGACATGTGTGGCTGGAAGCAGCCAGTGGGATGAATGTTGCGACAGTTTTGCGTGATGAATCAGAAATGATACGCAGCCACAGGCCTTGACGCTGGTGCAATAGTGGAGTTGTTTTGATGAGGAAAACATGGCATTGTAACTGTACTTTAAATCAACACAGGGATATTATCTGCTATAGTATAATTTAGTCAAATCTTTTATTTACGAATACAAGTACTGATCTGCAAACAGTTAATTGATAAGGCTCACGTCATTGCGGTTGGCACTTGAAAGCTTTTTGCAAAGGGCATTAACAATCAAAGTGCGTCCTTGTCCTAGTTTTTGACTGTCTCCACAACCTATGAGTATCAGACTCTATTTTACTTGTGAATATAAAAAGATACAAGGTGATGTCATCAGATCAGTAACTTGGGATCACTGTGTTTGTACAGTGGAGGATGACAAAGGAACAAAAAAAACATGGGGAAAATTGAGGGAAAAAATATGAGATTACTTATTCATTCATTCAAAACAAATAAGAAATAGCACATACCACACTTACACGAGCACAGGAATAGGCCTATAGATTTACTGTATTTGCAGTATGGCTGCACCTAATGATTATTATCAATGTTGATGAATCTGTTGGTCATTTTCTTGATTAAGTGATTCACTGGGCTTTAAAATGGCAGAATATGGTGAAAAAGTGTTTCTCCAAGCTAAGATGATGTCCTCAAATGTCTTGTTTGAGCCACAGTCACACAGGATGAAAGAAACTAGAAAATATTCAAAGTTATGAAACTGAAATCAGGGAATTTTGACTGTTTGTATGGAAAAACTGTTTTGTTGATCATCAAAATAGTTGATGATTAATCATTGTAGTTCTAATTTGCAGTTTGTAAGATGAAATCATGTCACTTACAACGCTACCACCATTTGTTGTATGAATAGAATCTCAGTTCTAGATTTCTATAAGTTTCTTTCTATAACTTGTAGTTAAAGAATTCAACATATTATTTGTTCTGGTCATCAGGCCAATGTGTTATCAATGCTGTTAGCAATTTTTGATTGTAGTCATGTCTTCATCTGTGCCATGACTCCTTGTTGCAAGTTTTCAACAGTGTAGACACTAAAGTACAACTGCCAGAAAAAGAGGAAGGCCTTGAGAAGAGAAAAGGAATGTCTAAACATGGAGGCAAATGACTCCAGTGCATCTGGCAACTTGGAATCAGTTCTCATCCGGAACCACTGCAAAAATCTCTTCCCAATTTTCAGTGAAACTTAATGCCACCGAGAAAAATACTTAATGTGCCAACTGAAAAATTTCTCGTAGACTTCTTTTTCATATTTACTTTTACTAACCCTTTTCTTCCAATGTGCCATGATAAACAGCTGCCTCTCAACTTGAGGCGCAGAATTATAAACCATTTGGAGCTTTTTGACTAGAATGAACTGATTCAGAATACGGCATGTTGCTTCCCTGCTGGAACCAAAAGGATAGTAGGTTTTCTCTTGAAAAGATGGATGAATCACAATTGTGGTTCAAATAACACCGTTGTCCACTGAAGATACACTGAACAGGACAGATGTTATACTCAAAACTGGAGGACCGACAAGCCAGTTCACCCGATGGTACCTAGGTTCCAAAAAACCTGAACAGAACAGACTCAAGAAGACAGAAAGGCCTACAAAGGAAGTGAATCTACAAGTAACTTTTACAGAGTTGAAAGCAGTTGAAAGAACTTTAAAGGCTGCCTCCCTGGCCTTCCTGCATCTAGTGAAATTGAGGGCCTGATACAGAGGCCCTACTGTTGCAGAGGCATCATACAAAACACCAGATCAAACATACATCCAACGGAAAGCAAAGGCCTGGTATGGAGACCCTACTGTGAGGAAACACCCTGAGGCATTATGGGAAACGCCAGATCAAGCATACTTGAAACTTGGGCCACTCTGAAGGCCTGAAACTAGGATCTCAGCCTCTCCCAGCTCGATTTGGACCGTTCTTTTTTTAATCCGTGACTTACGAAGCCGCTGAAGTTTCCCAAAGTGCGGCGCTTAATCGCAGCAGTACCTCTTTAATACACCCCCCACACCACCACCTCAACTTCACTTGTTCCACAGAGTGCTCCCATCCGCCATTTGACTCCCGGCAGTTTGTCCTCCCCTCTCTTGTCTCACCGTCCCCCCCCCCTCCCCTTTGCCCGTCTGCCCATCCTGTCTGTCTCACTGTCTGTCTGTCCATACTCATGCCTAGGGTCTTGCGAGTTGGCGTGGTTCCTGTTTGTTTTCAGCCATTTTGGGGACTTGCAGCTCTCGTAACAAACTGCTTAAATGGCGTCCTCTTGCTTGCTTGCTTGCTCTCCCACTCTGTCTCCCTCCCTCTCCCTATCGCTGGGCTTTGTGTATATAAAGTAGTGTGTGTGTGCATGCAGGGAGAGAGCGAAAGAGAGGGAACAACACTTCCAAATAAAAGGAAGATTGGATTCAGTGGTGGAGGTGGTGGTGGTGGTGGGGTTGCAGAGGAGGAAGGAGGCAAAGCGGGTGGGTGGGTGTGGGTGGCTTGGGGGGGAGATTCACTTGCTGGAAAAAAAGAGCAAAAACAGTCAGAATCGTGTGTCAGAGGCAAAAACTGGAGTGAGAGAGAGTGAGAGAGAGCAAGAAAGGGGGAGTGAGTGTGAGAGAGCAGGCAAGTTGGAGTGTGAGAATCGCTCCTGCCCTCTGTCTTCACACACTGCTGCCTGTATGTGTGTATCTGTGTGCGTCTGTGTGCGCCGCCTCTCCCTCCTGCACTCGCTCGCTCTCTCTCTCTCTCCCTCACACACTCAGACCGACCGAGGGGGAGAGAGAGAGAGAGAGAGAGGGAGAGGGAGAGGGAGTGTGAGGGGAGAGAACACATCGCAGCAGAGATGCAGCAGGAGGTTTTCAGAGGTACGTTCTCTTGTATGCTTGCCTTCCTGAGAGACAGACTGAGAGAATAAGAGGAAGAGAGAGGGCTGAATTCTGTTGTTTTCCTGCTTGTTTTTTTTTTTTTTTTTCTTGCTTCACTCCGCTGCTGCTGCTGTGGCGTAGTGTTTGCTCCGCTTGTGAAGAGGAGGGAAAGGGTTTTGTATTTTGCCGTGTGTGTGTGTATGTATGTGTGTGTGTGTGTGTCAGCGGGTGTGCGTATGTATGCAGCGTGTGTTCGTGGAATGTATTTATGTGCGCCGGAGCTGTCCGTGAACGCGTGCGTGTGCATGTGCGTGTGTGTGCCAATAACAGGCCTCGTCTCCCTCATCCTCCCCTCCGTCGCTGGCGCACCACGCAGTTCTTTTTCAAGAGCGATGACTCGTTGTGAGATTGCGATGAAACTTTTAATTTATCGATGCCTCTCGCGTCTCTGTGATTCACGGCAAACGGGGGGCAGCTGGCACACAACGGAACAGACGTTAAACTGGGGGTAGGCTTTGTTTTAGTGGTCTTAACGTTGTGGGCCAGCTTCCTACCCCTGCCCATCAACTTATGAACAGCATCCACCAGATCACTCAAGACCCGTTCTAGAGTTAGGGCTGCATTTGAACCATGTTAGATCTGATGGAGTTTACTTTTAAGCAAATGTTAAACACACAAACGACAAGATGTTCCGTCTAATACTTGTATTTTCTGTTATGAACTTAACCCTAAAACCAGATTAAACTTTGGTGAAAGGGTGGATAAAATAAGGATTTCGATGGGACAGCGTCTGCATCTCCAGTTCACCTGGTTCTGGCTCTTCTTTCGGGTTTGGGCCTCCCAGTGTTGTCCTCCATTTTACCAGCATGTTGTTTTTTAGCTGGAGGTTGTCTGTCGTACAGCGGCAGGCAGAGGGCATATTGATGTCACCAACCCTGTTGTCGCTTTACTTTTTTCTTTCCAAAACAACAGAGCATCTGCTGCCAACTACTCCCTATTCCTGGTGTCCATGGATGCCAAGCTAAGCCCCCTTGCGCTCAATGTATGGAAAATAGGATCCACAGTGCCAAAGAGGTCATAGGTCAGACAATAAGAAGTTTAGTTTCTTGCTGCTCTGGTGTCATACAGATGATGTTAAAGCAGACGTGTGTTTCCTTATTGTGTTTTGGAAAATATCACTTCTTTTTGGCTTTTTTGCCCTATACACACAGCTGGTTTTGCTTATGATTTTTTTTTAACGCTACAACCTTAAAGGATGTTGATGTACCACAGTGTTTGCTCACAGGAAACTGCTGCAGCACTCCGTTTTATTCACACTATCATCTTAATACCTCCAGTATACAGCGACCGCTTTGCTAATACTGTTGGTTGCGTTAAAGTGAAAACTCCAATGGGACTTTCACACTCTGTTCTACAGGGACTGCGCATGAAATTGAAAATCATTTTGGGGAAATTACCTCAAAAAGGTCACCAGTGTTGTGTTACCACTCTCCTTGGGTACTTTTTTTGGCCTCACTGTTTCTTAATGTGTCCCATGATTCTGTTGCAGCGAGCAGAATTATGGGAATTACGTGCTGGGCTGAGAGCTAACAGAGCGTGGAGAGTATGGCGTTTTAGACATGGCAGGTTCGCTGGTGCGTGGAGCGGCATGCGAAAACACCACGATACGACAGTTTACACGTGGGGAGGGGGGAGAGGAGGGGGTCTCGCGGGCAGTCATGCTGAGGGGGATCTGAAAGACAAGGAAACCATGAAATGTGAACATGGGATAGATGCGTTTGAAGTTACCCGTACCTCCCCTGTTCATCCTACCACAACCACCAGTACCACCTCGGCTAAAACCACTCCCAGACCCACCAACTTCCCCTCCCTGCCTCCCCTTATCCATCTGGCTGGCTCTACCATGCTCTCCTGGCTGGGGGGGGTTGTGGAGAATTCTGTTGCTTTTTCTTGCTAACGATGCCCCACCACCTCCATCCCACCCACACACAAATACACCCTCCTCTTCACAGACCAACTGCTGCTGCGATTGCCGGCCCCTCTGGCTGCCCCTCACTGGGGAAAAAACCCAACCAACACCTTCCCTCTTCCTAACATGCACCACGCTGCTGGTTCATCTGCTGGACTACCATGCCCCCCCGCATTCAATCTCGCAAACACTCCCCCGAACCCCTGACACACAAACACTGGCACAATGGCAAGATAACTCCACTAAATATATCTGTGACTACAAAATAATTTAAATAGCTTACAAATAAATAAATGTAGAGAACATAATATTGGATGACATTGCTGAAAGGAAGTTAAAGCTATAGTAAGTAATGTTTCCATTTTAAAATATCTCAAAACAACTATGCCTATATTATATATTTCATTGACTTGTGTGCTTACATCATATCAGATGTTCAAATTAAGAGACATTTATCATTTTATTCAGTCTAAAGGCCCAATTCATCAGTGCTGTCATATCCCCTTTACTAATAAGTGGTACTTCTGAGTATTTCTTTAAAGTCACATGAGATGAATATCCGCCACTTTAATACGTTATCTTGTCTGTAAACATTGTTTGAGTAATATTAGATTGATTTTTATCAGGATTGCTAGTGAAAACAACAACTTTCATGGTCCCTCGCTATTTCATGACATTGTCTACTACAATGCCGACATAGATTTTAAAAGGTTTTTAAACTAGCACCTCAAGTTGAGTTAAGTCAGTGGAAAGGCAAGAAATTAAGTGTGATTTTTCATCTTTTGCCAGATCAGACCAGACTTTGCTGGAGGGGCATCTCCTGCTTAAAAGTCTGAGCAATTACCTACACTGATTCAGTATAATGTGATATATTGCTTTTTAAAAAATGTATATAAGCACACAACTATACATGTAACATTCGCATTAAAACTTTAATGTTATTTTTACTATATGAGCAAAATGATCAAACTTTTCTTTTATCAGTAAAAAAAAAAAATCTGTTGTGGTTTTAAGAATTGATCCAGTATCACAAAACATAGTACTGTGATGCTCAAGAATATCAAGATTTCCATACACCCTCATAAACACAACAGTATCATAACTAATGTAAAATAAGACCCAAATTTTAATGTACAGTAATTATCCAGAATGTTCTTAAACATGAGACAACTTCATCCTAAAAGTTTTGCTAACATTTGCTTGATAAGTTTTGGACTGGGCCTTTGAGGGTTTTCTGGGATGATATAAAATAAGCACGGTTACTGAATCCTAATTGTTATTTGTCTGTCAGCACAAGCACCAGTTTCAGTGTGGAATAAACAGATTGCTCAACGGCTGGTTCAAGGCCTCGAGCTGGAGCACCAGCCAAACTCCTCTGCTGTCCCACCGTATGTTATGCAAGGCAACTTTATCTGTGATATGTCCACTGACTGACTGGCCATTAAGTTTTATATACTTGCTAATAATTTCTCAGCAGTGTTTTTAAGATTTTAATAGCAAAGTACATTCTCGTCAAATATTAAGACTTGTGTTTTTAACTGATTTTAAAATTCAACTTCTTAGCATGTTGGATTATGGAACCAGTCAAAACAACTTTACTTCTTTCAAAGTTGCAAAAGCTAAACTGAGCTCACTGATGGAGATGAAAGATTTAATAGGGTTCACTTGGGGTCTTCCAAAGTCTCAAAGCTAAAATGTATTGAAGTGTCTTAAGACTGTCTTAAAAATGTTTTGGAATTAATGCTTGCTTGTAGCCTGCTGCTCCTTGTGTGAGGAAACTGTCTTTAGAAGCATCAGACTTTAATAGGAAATCAGAAGAACACAAGAGATGCCCAGTACAACAAACCCCACCGCTAGCACGTATTATATCTTAAGTTGATGTCAATCCACCTGATGTCATCTTGTCAATGTGTGTCCTGATGTCAGCATAGTCATACATAGCATAGACAAATTTCAGCTATTCTTAGTAAATGGGGGGGGGGGCTAAAGTAATTTTAAAATTTGAACTTTGACCTACTTTCCCCAAAATGTAATCACATCTGTTCTGGGCTGTTGGCTATCTATAAACCCAATTTGGTATGAATTCAACTGAATTCAACCATTATTGTTGCTGCTAAAGTGTTAACAATCAAACAAAGAAACAAACCAAATCAAAAACAATTCCCCTTGCCTCCCCTTCGGGGGGCGGGGTAATAAAGCCACAGAAAAAAGCCACCAGCAATCGCATGCCATCATGCGTTGCTCTGTGTTCACATCAGGAGCATCACCAAAGTCTGGCCTAGGGCTGACACACTAAACGCTAACAACTAGGCTTGAAATTGCATCCATAATGATCTTAAAAGGGTCTTTAAAAGTCTCACATTCAACATGTTGAAACTTGAAGAAACCCTGTTTAACAGTGACTGAGTTCCCAGACTCAAAAACAGACTGTTTACTTTTGCCTCACTTTTGTCATTTGATATGAAGTACAAATTGAATCAGAGCATGAAGTATGCCAGTGTTCCTTCTGCCTGCTGTTGTATGAAAGCCAAATGCGTTTGGTGCATTGTGTTTTTCTGTTTACGTTAGTCTAGTTTGTAATTAGTCGTGCACTAGCTGAGCACCTGTTCGTGCTGTGCAGTCGTGCTTTTCCACAGGCGTAAATAGATGAACGCTTCTTAGGCCGACCAACATGTTTGTTTGCAAAGAACATCCTGTTACAGAGAGGTGTGGGAACAAGGCTGCTGTTTATTTTGATTTTGCTTTAGGGTCCTTGCCACATTCATGGTCAGATTTGTGTGTATGCCTGTGAGTTACAGGCAGTGATGTACCATAAGTGTTAATGTGCATCTACACACCAACAATACTGGATCTCAGCCATGCGTTATGTACCCCAGGGGGACAGTCTACAGTCACTATAGGGGAGATCTGCATATAACATTATTACACATGTAAAATAAACAAATCCTGTTTTCACGCTGTCCCATAGGAAATGAACAATAACCAGAAAGCTGTTCAGATGAGTCAGCGAAAAACTTTTTAACATGCATTGCAATGAAAACAAGTTAGCTAAGCTAGCTTGCCAGCAAAAACGTTGAAATAGCTAATTTAAGTCAGTTATATTCATTCATTTCATTTCAGCTTCATTTATTTATTTGTTTCGAGTAGAAGAAAAAAACAAAACTTTTGTGTGTACAAGGAACTAAAAGCAGAGCAAACAAATCATATGAATAAATGACAATATAGCCATTGTCATGTACACTTGTAATAACAAAGTAAATTCAATATGTATTGTTCGATAAAGAGTGGAAAGAAGAAAACTTATTAAATCCCACCCCTACCTCTCATTTATACAGCATAACACATTATCAACCTAAAAGTTAACAGATACATTCTAATAATAATGATTAAATAAATTACTTGTTTCAAGAGTTAAGCTAAGATAGTAAATATGTTAAAGTAATGTGCAATATTTCATACAGCATTTAAATAAAGTAAATAGATAAATGCAAAGAAGGGTTCAATGAAAGCATTGTTTAAAATTAAGTTAAGATAAATAATAAAATAGTCATAACAGTTCAAAAACTGCTGAAGGGGACAGGTCAAGTGGAATTAACAAACTTTATAGCATCAAAGTAACTAAATAACAAACTGGGTTCAGTAAATGTTACATTAAAGCTTATTTAAAGTAACTTAAAGTAACAGGCCATAAAGGGTTATATTCATGAATAGTTGAAAGTTTAGATGAATAAAATAGGTAAATGTGTTTCATATACCTAACTATGTGTGACAGAACAGGTTATATTAACACATTGTTGATTATTAAGATAACAGAATTTTGTTTGCTAGCCTAGACGTCTTCAAGTGTTTAATAGCAAACTAATAGCAACAGATTCCTAAATGAGTAGCAAAATGCAAGGCAAATTGTAGGCAGACAATTAATAACTGCTTTCCAGGAACAATATTATCGCTATAAGCACTTTAACATAAGTATTATGATTTGAGCTTCAAGTCTGTATGAAAGCAGAATTTTCCAGGTCAGTGACAGTGTTCTTGCACTTTTCTAATTGTGCTCTGAAGGTGCAGATCAGATAAAAATGCTTATAAGCACAGCTTTACACAAATATGAAAAGTGTGAAAGTGTTTTTCTTGGTGTCCTGTATATCAGCAGACATTTCTGTGTATGAATCCAACCCATTTAAAGTGCATTTAAAGCTGCCTGTCACATTTAGAGAGCGTGTCGTGCAGGCTGTGCTTGTGCAGCCGCTGTGTGCGTCACGGCGAGATAAAGAAAAACAGTAAAGGGTGTCATACGCATTTTCCTGTCCGCGGCGCAAGCATCAGATGAGATGGTGAAATTTTTAGCCTTAGCACTGTCTCTCAGTGTGTCCGCCCACTTGTAGCAGGCTGGCGCTCGCCATAAGGGATTTCCTGCACATCTATCGCTCAGTAAATGTGAGTGATGGTGAAGGCCTGTTTCAGTACACAGCAGCAAAACAGTGCAGGCCCGGTGAGACAGCACTGGGCATCATTGTTTTTAACCATAGATGCATTTACGTGCTCTGGCTGCTCTAATAAGTCATTATTAAATACTTGACTTCCATTGTTCCACTTCTTTCCACCTGTACCTTTGGTTTCAGTGTTGCACTCAGATTCACCTTTTGGTTTTGAATGTCATTTACAAGTAAAAGTATCTTGTTTCTGCCTGCTGTCTTGGCTCTGGCATGCGTTTACTGTGCTGTGTACATATGCATGTTTGCTATCGCGCGAATGTATGTGTGTGTTTATGTACTGGTTGTTTTCTTAGGCTCCTATCAGTCTGACAGTGCAGTGTGTCTGTGCGTTGCTGTTTCAAACCCCCCCCCTTCTTTTTCTTCGTCTCCTGCTCTCTCTCTAACCCTCACTCTCTTTTTCTCTCCCTTTTTCTATCACCCTTTCACTCTCCCTCATCCTCACCCTCTCTCTCGCTCTTTCTCCCTCCTCTTCCCTCTGCAATAACAGTGCTGACCTAGTTTCTGCCTGTTCAGGGCTGCCTGTGGAATTTTACAGCGGCCTGCCTTCCTGGCTGCCTTGCTGCTTGAAAACGCAGGCAGAAAAGCATGACTGAGGATTTTTCTTCTCATCGCATCATTATGGCCTCATACTGTCTCCTTCTCAGTCTGCAGACACCAACTACACAACAGGCCTTTTTTAAATAAGTAATAACATCAAATTGCCATCAAATTGCAGCTATCTTATGTACAGAGAAACGGCAGGAGAACTGTGTCCGCCACCTTGGCAGTCGAATTAGAATGGAAATGAGAATCGCCTGTCGCTCATCTTCTACAGCTTAGCTGAGATTGTACCGGATGCAGAGGGCGGAAAAACACCCTTTTTTATGCACATGCATGCAATCTCCCTCCCTTCTCTTCTTCCCCTCTTTCCTTCTCTCCTGCCTTCGCCTTCATGAATAGATGGTTAGAGTCATGCCTGGCAAATGCTAGCCACTGCCAGGAATGGCTAACAAGGCTCTTGGTCAAATAGCAAAAGAGCAGAACTATTTTTATGAGCATCAGAGCCACAGATCTAAGTCAACACTCTATTTTCAGGGAATCTTGATTAAATCTAAGCGCTTTCCAATTAGGCATAGGGAATGTTGTGTCACAGCCGAGAGAGATGGATCTCTGGAATGTCTTTCTGAAGGCTTGGCTGTGGCACGCTGAAATCTAAACCAGCAATGCCGCAGATTCATTCCTTCCCCCTACCCTCTCCCTCTTTTTCACTCGCCATTCCTGGCTGAGCTGTAAGAGTTCAGCATTGTCAGGGCATTCATTTTTCATTGCCGTTTCTCAAACTGCCATGGCTCCGACTGCAAAAGCTTTCAGTGTAACTTTAATTTATGTTGGTGTAAATTTTGATGTTTAACAAAAAATTGACATAAATATTAATGTTTTGTCTGATTTGTCTTTCAGATTTTGGGGGCTGGTCATGGTGTCCGGTGAGAAGGTGTGGGACCCCCTCCATGTGGGCCTTATTCAATCTCATCTGAGTGAACAACACCTGGCTGCTGGCCTAAATCCCCTCTGCAACCTCCAACATAGTGCAACTGAGGAAGCCACGTGCCACCCGAGTCAGCAGTTGTCACCTTTGTCTTCCCGGCCGCTGTCATCACTGGCCTTAGACACCCTTCACCCAGTCCAGGTCTTCTCAATAGTGCACAAGCCTGACAATTCTTTGGGCTCAATTGAGATTGAAGGGCCACACAAACCAGTCTGCTGTCTTGGAGTGGCCTCTCAGCATCAAGAAGAGGAGGAGGAAGGGGCTGAGCAGGTGGAAATGAAGCCTAAAAGGCACGGAGGTCGAGGAGAGGCCGTGATGGAGGACATGCCTGATGGACCTAAAAATGCAAAAATCACCTTAAGCTTCCCACTTAGTGCCGCCCCCGTTCCAAGCTCTCTGACTTCTCCAAACCACTGCCGTAGCTCCTCCCCTTCTCCCCACCGACGGCGGTTGTCCTCCAAAAGCTCAGATGAGGGGGCACTGTGGAAATTGGATGCTACAACGGATGTAAAGCACAGACCTTTTAAGCCTCCGAGGCACGACAGCTCTCCATCCTCCTCACCCTCCTCCTCATCATCTCCCATGACTGTGCATTCACTTGTCAGAAAGGACATAAAATCCCCACCTCCTCTGAAGTGCTCTAAACTCAACGCAGACACTCCGTTTCATAGATCGCCCCCGAGGTCCTCCAGCGGGTCTTTAGGGGGCGGTTATGGTGGGGATGGATGGGAGGAGAGGCACAAGGTGGCCAATGGTACAGCCTCGCCTTCTCAGACAGCTCAGATTCTCTTCAGCTTGGGCACTTCAGCGTATCAGAGAGGTGGGGATGCAGAGAGGAAAGAAAAAATAACAGGAAGACCAGCTGGCAAAGTTGGAAGTCCTCATGGACCAAGCCTTCACCCACCCCCCCTTCACCTTCCTCCCCCATTACCACCACCTCCTCCTCCCCCTTCTGAGGGTCTTACTGCTCCACCCCACTCATCCTCCTATTCCCCCACCGACAGCCTAAAGCCTGAGCTCATATGCGGGGTGTGCCATCGCCTCTTCAGCTCAGCCTCCTCCCTAACAGTCCATATGCGGCTACACCGTGGCAGCCGCGCCCTCAGCTGCCGCTATTGTGGCAAAGTCTTCATCCACAGCAAGAGACTGCAATCCCATGAGGCCTCCTGCAGGGTGCCAGGCCTACCCTCCAGTAGCCTGGGCCCTCCTTCTCTCACTGTGCAGCCAAAGGAGGAGCCGCTGGAGGAGGGTGAGGTGAGAGTGGAGGGGGGAGTGATTGTAGGCGAAGCAGACATCACTAAGGCGCGGTCAGGGAAGAAAGCACGGAGCCTCCTGGCACGCATCCAGAGTGATGATGCAGCAGCCACAGAGCTACTGGCGGGTGATGAGAACCATTTTGTAAAGGTGGTAGATGGCAATGTCATTTACTTCTGCTCTGTGTGCGAACGCTCCTACATGACCCTATCGAGCCTCAAACGTCACTCTAATGTGCACTCCTGGCGCCGCAAATATCCGTGCCATTATTGTGACAAGGTCTTCGCCCTAGCTGAGTACCGCACGAAGCATGAGGTGTGGCATACAGGAGAGAGGCGCTACCAGTGCATCTTCTGCTGGGACGCCTTTGCCACCTACTACAATCTCAAAACACACCAGAAAACCATTCATGGAATTAATCCCAGCCTCATCTCCAGTGAAAAGACAGCTAATGGGGGCTACAAGCAGAAGGCTAATGCCCTCAAACTCTACCGCCTTCTCCCTATGCGCTCCCAGAAGAGACCCTACAAGACATATAGTGACAGTCTGCATAATGGACTGCTTCTGCCACCCACTGAATCACCCTCCCTCTCTATACCTGGTTTGGGCTGTGCTTTGAGCCCTGGAGATGTACAAACTATCATTAGTGGGGCCCACTCGCAAAGTGTAAAGCCTGACCCAGATGCTTTCCCTGATGGCTTCCCTGTTTCAGTGGCTGGTGAGCAAAGGGAGCTCTCCGTGCTAACACCACTCCCCCAAACTGACATGCCCCAAGTTAAAAAACATGAGAGTGAGGTTGTGGAGTTGGATCAGGGCAGAGCAAGTGGTAGCCTCAAAATGTCTAGTAGCAGCAAAACCAAAACTTCCAAGACTGGTAGAGGCACAGACACGAGTATGCCTTCTGTGATAACATATGGCCATCCAAAACCTTCTGTCATAGTTCATGGAACAGCAGTGTCATCCTCTGTCATTGTGCATAGTAATCAGGTCACATCTGGAAGTGACAAAAGCCCAACAAACAGCTTGTCCCCTTCAACCAGCAGCAGTCAGACGTCACATAAGGGCGGTCCTAGGTCAATCAAAAAGCAGAGGGATAGTGCAGATAATCACAGAAAGAGGTCCAGAGATATCTCAGATACAGCAGAGGATGGCTCAAGAAGCAGACAGCATTCAGAGACAGGCAGATCATGTCACAAATCACGCAAGTCCCACAGCAAGAGTGACACATCTAACTCAAAGCAGCAGATGCCATCTGTAGGGTCACAGGTCAAAGAGGCAGGGCCCCTGTGTCAGATTACAGTACGTATCGGTGAGGAAGCAATAGTCAAGCGCAGCATCTCTGAGACAGATCTTAGAAGAGATAAGAGCCTTTCTCCCCCAAAAACCAAGCGGAGTGAAGCATCATCTGTGCGGGAAACCAAGGAGCCCCGCCACTCACACTCCCACCACCATCACCATAAACACCGTGTCCACCATCGAGCCAGCATGGAAGAGGAGGAGGATGATAAGCAGGGAGGAGACTATGAGGAAGAGGAGGAGGAGGAGGAGGAGGAGGTGGGGAAACAGAGCTGTACGCCCCCCGAGGAAGTAAGAGAATACTACTTTCGTCGGGAGGTGCGTGAGCAGGACAGCGACCATGACACAGAGGATAATTTGTGGCGGCCTTACTATTCATACAAGCCTAAAAGAAAGGCACAAGCACACCTACAGAGGGTCAAGAACTGGCAGAGAAAACTAAAGTACAAACGCTCCATCCGACTGAAGAGGAGGGCAGAGAGACTTAAAAACCGTGTGAATAAAGAGACAGAGAAATCACAATATGCGAATGAGGGTGGAAAGACTGAGGAAGCTGAAAAAGTTAAAGCAGACAAAGTGGAAGGGAAAAATAAAAATTATCCTCCTTGCCCTTTAAAGGAAAAGAACATAGAGGCTGAAGAACACGTTAAAGAGGCCCATCATGAAGTATCCGCCCCCCATCTGAACTCTCCAAAGCCTCCTCTGTCTACCTCAGTGGCTCCTATGGGAATAAAGAGGCGACCTTGGACTAATGGAAATGCAGCAGAGTGTGGTACATGTGGCCGCTGGTTCTCAAGCCCCAGGAAGAGAGACAAGCACGAGCTGAGCCATCTGCTGGAGTTTGTTTGCCTCTTCTGCAGAGCCACTTTCCCCTCGAGGGAAAAGTTGGAAGATCACCAGAGGGCCCAGCATCCCAAACCCTCCGAGGCTCCCTCTGTGCCCCCTAAAGTAGCGCTTGGTGAACAAACTGAAGGGGCTGGGATGAAGTCTGTTCCAGAAATTGCAAAATATGATGAGGAAAAAACTGGGCAAGCAGTAATGAGTAATTCTAGTCCAAGTCGGCTAAGCAGAAGAGCATTATCACGACACACCTGTCTACAGTGTCATAAGGTCTGCAAGACATCTTCAGCACTAAACCGACACTTAAGGCGTCATGAGTTAAGCAGTTCCCCAGAGAGAGAGAAAGAGGATAAAGACTTAGAGCCAAAAACGCAAGATACAGTTATTAACACTGTTAGCAGAGACCTAGAAACCGAAAAAGAACAGGTTCCCAGTGCTCTCTCTGTTTCAGTTATCAGCTATTCATCCCAAGATCCACCCCGTACCAGTGACTGTTTGGCTTCACAGCTGCATGAAAACCATTTCACCAAACAGACAAATGGACATAACATGTCAACAACATGTGACAAAACCGAACTGCCAGAGTTCAAACACCCCGACAGGGAGCCCAGCCCCCAAATTGCAGACCCCCCATTTGAAACTCCCATTAACCTTACACCCAGTAAACCTGAGTTCACATCAGCCACACCCTCTACTCTCCAGAGCGTGCTGGTCATGAACGGGGCTGAATGTCTGGACTATCGCACACCCAGCAAAAAGAACTTAGACAGCCACATCCATAGAATACCCAGTCCTTTACCAACATCTGCCAACGCTTCTCAAAATGTGTCCATAACGTCACAGACCAGAATAACCACTGCTGCTCCTCCTGTTTCCATGACAACACCTCCCATCTCTGAGGGGGGATTCAAGAAACAGGATGGGGTCATTATGGACAGAGACAGGCAGGGTGGGAGTGGTATATTTCTCCACGCTGGTTATGAAGAACCCCCTCTGGTCCATGATCTTCGTGTCCAGTCCCTGTCTAGGTGTCCCTCTCCTGATGAAGCACAAGACCTGACCATGTCATCCATTCTGGCCAGAGAGAGGGAGATAGAAAGGCAAAGAGAGAAAGAGAGGGAGCTTGAGAGACAAAGGGAGCAAGAAATAGTAAAAGAAAGAGAAAAAGAACGAGAGAGGGTCCAGCAAATGACTCGAATCGCACACACTCCAGATGACCAGATCGCTTTGTTGGTGCCTAAAGAAGAGCCGTTAAGTCCTGTGCCATCCCCCCAGCATATCCCCACTCAAACCACTATGAATGGACCCTCCTCACACAGGCACCCCCCCAAATCCCCCTGCCGGTCCCCTTCAGCTATTGGACTCCTAGCTCAAGCCAAGATCCACTCCAGTTCACAGGGACTGGACCGGCTCCCCCTGCCCAGTGGAGCAGCTGGTACTGGAGATCGCCCCTCCGCCCATGCTCTGCTTCTCCCCAGAGCCCCCCAGCCACCTGAGCCAGACCACCAGGACACTGTTGCTTCCAGAGATTCCCAGCAGGGAGAGGCCACCCCGGTGGGTTACCCTGCCCAGGATTACCCCCTACCCCTCATCGTGCCAGACAGCTACCGGTCTGGCAAAAAGCAGGACGAAAACCTGCTCATGTCCTCCTATCCCCCCGGAACCCTTCCTTTCAGCCCGCTGGGAAAGGTGATGGTCCCTAATGGTGGGGACCTGACAAAGCTGCCATTCTACCCTGACCCCTACCAGCTGCTCTACGGGCCCCAACTGCTGGCCTACCCCTATAACCTGGCAGCTCTTCCTGTGGCTCTGAACATGATGACACCTGGGGGGGACAAGGTAGAGCCGCTGCCTTTCCTCCCTGCCATCTTCAACTACACTGCTGGGCCCTACATGGGAACAGCACCTCACCCGCTGGTGGCCAATCCCGGCCTCTACAGCAGCGGCAACGGCAGCGGCAAGAAGCAACGGGACAGCAGCAGCAACAAACCTTAGGACACAGAAGCACTATAAGGAATATATTTCAAAGGGGACGGCCTGGCCTGTTTAGGATGGGAGTGGAAGGGGTATACTGGGAGTACACTCGCACAGTACCCCTGCCTCTATTTTATCCAGTAGAGATCAGAGCTAGGCACTAAATCAGGAGTAGGTGTGAAGGGGGAGAAAGAGCAAAGAAGAGTGGCTGATGTTATGTCACGCTCCTCTATCTTTACTCCTGCTTGCCTTTCCCCCGGTGTCTCCTGTCTTTCTGTAGTGTGTCGTAGTCCTAGAGCTTGATTAATCTTCCTCTCTCATTATATTATCTATAATATAAGAATACAAACTGCTAACAGGGTGTGTGTTGTGTGAAAAATTAGTTCAGTCTGCTTCCCTTTATAGTCGTCGCATAACGAGGATAAGCGTTCTTCTGGGAGGGCTTGTGTGGGCAAGGATAAGCAATGAAATAGAAGTCCTTACTCAACACAAGGTGGCGGAGAATTAAGCAACACAAACCTTTATGTGCGCAAATGAGAACGCAGGTGTATCCTTCCGTCAAAACTGTCCATGAAAGTTACACACGAGCATGCACATGTGCGTGGGAGATTCGTGCATGCGGAGGTGGGCTTATGCAGGTATTAGTGCATATGAGTGAAAGCGTGAGTGTGTGTTTGGCGTATGTGCATGAATGGCTTTATCATTCCGCGTGGTTCTGAGATGTACACAAAATTCCTACTTTAGTTGGAATAGCTACTGTAGGTCAGTGTGCGGAAGTGCATTTGGAAGCGATTCCTCGTATCCAAATGTGTGAGGAGTGGACGTTGTGGTGGGATGCGAGTTTATGACAATGACAGATCATCTGAGGTTCGTATGTCTCGACTAAACTGGCAACTCAAAAACTAAATTGGTGGCCAGATGACACTGTACGATCTGTATAGCATTCACCATAGTTTATACCTTATGTGCACAAAGTAGAAAAGTAGTGGTCACTTAAAGGGGACACTTGTAGCTGCTTTGGATATGTAGCTGGCCACTGGGTAAGGATTAAAGGCTGGTAGACCATTGCACTTCCTTTTTTTTTTTCATCTCATTTCCTTCACGTAAGAAAAAAATGAATATAAAACCTGTCAGCCTTCATCTTGTGAGTAGCTTTTTCCTCTGTGTTGGAAGAGGAAACGGTTCCATTTCCTAGGCCAGGAAGAAGAGACTAAGGAAGGAAAATAGAAACATGGATTCAGGGTATTGAGTTATTTCTGGGTTGGAAAAGAAATATAGTATGGGCACAAAACTGTGGGACTCTTAAGTCAGAACCCCCTGCAGAAAAGCCCCCCCCCCCCTACTGAGGGGAGATTGGATATGGTCTGAACTATTTCCCTTCCTGCCCGGTGTCATTCACTAAGTGGTAGGACAAGGCTGAGCTCTGCAGCCAAAGTGGTGGCCGAAACTCCCCAGTTGCCCTCCTGGGGCTTTTTTTTTTTTGTTTGTTTGTTTGTTTGTTTGTTTCGTGTAATGTTCTTTCTATGTTTGTTCTGTTAATATATGTCATTGTTTATGTTGTTTAGCCCTCTTACCAGATGAAAGTGGCTTCAGTGAAAAGGGGAGTAAACTTAAAAATATGAATGTAAATTTAGTCATGAGGTTAATGAAGTACAGCTGCATTAATGGTAGAGTTGGTTTCAGTTCCTTTTTTTGTTTCTTTTTGACACAAATAACCTGTTAAAGAACCGTATAACGTCTGGTATGCATATATACAGTAGTCCTAGGAACATGTCAGTAAAACTTGGGTTCTCTATCCACAAAGCATGAGCAACACTTGCTTCCTAACCGTTTATATCTTCAGCAAATCTGGCATTGTGCGCAAAGCTTTCATTTCCTTTCATATTTTTCAGGTCTTTTAACCTTCCATATCTCAGTTTGTATTTTTTATTCATTATACAAAGATAATTCGGGGAAAACAACAACAACACACACACACAAAAAAAAAAAAAAACATGTCAGAATCAGCTGCCACATTTATGTCTCACCGTCACTATATACGAGCTGTTGAATTCTCCCTCCTCTTTAAGGCACACACATGCACCCCGCCTCCTCCGAACGAAGTCCATGTGAGCGTGCATGTGTGTGCGACGGTGTAAAAACAAAGCGTGACCAACTGCAAGGGCGCACAAGCATCCCCTTGGGTGTGGTTACAAGCCTTTTGCGTGCGTGTGCATACATGAGAGAGCGACTGCGTGAATACGAAAACCAAAATAAATCTGCCTAAGCAGCATATCCCTCAACAGTATACGGTCCACCTGTTTTTTGTTTTTTTACTTTTATTTTTATTTTTTTGCCTTTCTGTGGGTTAGTTTCAATGTAAAAAGCCTTGCTGTCTCCAATACGATATCTCAAGCCATTCCTGTAGATGGACATGTTTGTGTTTTTTGGACCATTTCTTATGCCATCACAGTTATCATACAGACCAAAAGCATGCAAATTGACGTATTGTAGTGACTGGACTGAAATCTGGTGGTAATATTCAACTATTTACTGTATGTTTTAGTTAAAATGAATGTGCCTCTGCTTTGATATTTAATAATTATCTATAGTACAAAGTGGATCTGCCAGATTTCAACTGTTAAGGTGCCTTGTTATGGCATAAGAAATTTGATTCGTACATGAGTGAAACCTGACAATATGATTTTTGGAGATAGATTTCATGGCTTTGCTATGAAGCTGTTCATAGATGTAGGGGTGTGGCTAAACTGTTTTGGTATTGTGTACATGTCTAGGGTAAAACTGTGCCATATAGAGCCCAGAAAATATGTTAATGTTATTTTTAAAAGATGTTTTAATGTTGCCTGATGACTTTGTCTTTAGATTTGATACAAAGGCTTGTAGCCACAGCTCCCCCCAAAGTCTGTAGCCTCCTTTTCTGACATTCTACTTGTTCTCTTTCTCTCTCTCTCTCTCTCTCTCTCTCTCTCTCCTCTCTCTCCCTCCTGGTTTCTGTCTCCTCTTCTTTCTCTTTGCTGCAATCAAACAAAATAAAGTATTAACCTGATGACCCAACAAAACAAACCCTGGTCTGGTCTCCAGTCTGATAAACTAGTATCTTTATTAAACATGTTGAGTCTATCCTTAATGTGAACCATGTGCTCAAAGTTGGCCTCGTTTCACATCTTTTAATCCACATTCTTCAGTGAAATGTGCAATTAACGTTTTGTCAGCAGATGAAAGCAGATTGTTGAGGTTTTTCTCAGCTCTCAGTCCGTTGACGCTCTTCATTTCTGTCTGTGAAGGTTTTCCGGTGCCTTCGATATCGCCTTCAGTACTTTGACCTGCAGCCGGTGCTTACGTTTTCAGCGTCGACAGGTATATAAAATGTCCTCTGAATCAACAGATACACGAACCCGAGGCTGATTAATGTTTGACGAAGGTGTTTTCTAACAGTGTGGACTTTCCCACTACTGACACACAGTGGTTTAAACAGGGAACAGTTCAATATGTAAAAAAAAAAAAATCAGTGAAGACTGAAAATAATGCACTATTGGTAATTTATCATGTTTTTAAAACCTCCCTTTACAGATAATACATATTTTTCCATTCTGATTGAAAGTTTGGAGAGAGGACATTTTGGAATAATGCGTCAGTTTTCCAAAAATTTTAAATTTAATATACTGCTATGATTTAATGTTGACGCTAGTTGTGAGGGGTGTGATGTGAAAACCTGAAGGATTGACTTTTAGGGACACAGGAAACATCTGATGTCCAGGAGATAAAACTGTGAGTTTTATATTTTTACAGACAAAACAATAGAATGTGTCTTAAAGTTTTAAGGAGGGTTTAATTCAGGGAAAATGGAGTTATTATTATTAGAATCAGTATGGTTTTTATTTGCAGAGTACATCAACACATTTAAGCAATAAACCAAAAGTCAAAAAAGGAAAAGGAAAAAAACTATATACATATTAGCTCAAAATATATGAGGGCATGTAGCACCCTATAATGTAATAATTTCCTGAAAATGTAAAAAAAAAAATTTGCACTTAATCAAAAATGTAATAAAACCCAATAATGTAATAACTTCACCAATAGTATAATAAATAAAATATCCTGACTGATATTGTAATAACTTTTTTTAGCGATAATGTAATACCTTATATTATTGGGGATTTATTACATTTTCAGGTGGATCTTATCAGTTCTGAGAAAAAATAAACCCATCTGAGAATGTAATAAATCCCCAATAATGTAATAAGGTAAAAATGTTATTACAATATAAGTCAGGATATTGTATTATACTATTGAAGTTATTACATTTTGGGGTTTTATTGCATTTTTGATTGAGTTAAGTGCAAATTTTATTACATTTTCAGGCGTTAGAGTATCAAATTCTGTGCAGTTATTGTGCTTTTTTTGTGCATTAATATAAACATCACATAAACTGTCCACTTAACCACTGTCTCTTACCTATTATTTCATATTTACAGCTTGACTTCTCTGGCTAGTCCCTGTTATTAAATGATTATACAAGTATTTTTATGTCTAATTTGTATAAGTTAAAACATAATTGCATAACTGTAGAACAGGCAAAAAATAATATCAAAGCAAACTGTTCATTTTTAGAACAAGAATCCATGAAACCATCTGGTCACAATTCAGCTCAGGTTTTCCCAAAAATCTGAACGCTTGCTCTAGAGAACTGATGCAACAATGCCTCTTTTCTCCTACGTTTTTCTTAGTAACTGATTTCATCAATGACAACCAAAAACATTAAACTAAAAAGTCGAATTTCTGGGAAAGGAGTTTTGAAATAATTCTTTGAACATGTTTTTCATTGGAAGAAGAATCTCTTTTTAATAAAACGTACGTGTTAGATATTCCAGCTGAGTTAGATTTAATCAGTAACAAATCAAAACGATAGTTTCGTTGAAGTTCTCAGTTCAGTTTAAGAACATTTAAATAACTGTTGTTGCTGCTTTTTGTTCAGTTCTTCACTGACTAGATGTTTTTGTTTGTTATTTGTCGATATTTAAGCTTACTGGAGTTTTTACTTAATACAGGACAGTATTTTTTTGTATTTATTTAGGAATCTTTGTCTTACAGAACCTTTTTGGGTTTTTTTTCAGATGTAAGTACAGGGACAAGACTGATGAGTCAAGACGTAGACCAGGGGTGTCAAATTTACCGCCTGTGGGCCAAAACCGGACCACCAAAGGGTCCAATCCGGCCCCGTGGGATGAATTTGTCAAATGCAAAAATTACTCCAAAGCTATTAACTAACAAGGATGTTAAAATCATTTTAGTTCAGGTTCCACATACAGACCAATATGATCTAAAGTGGGTCCGATAACATAATAATGATAACCTATAACCTATATATAATGACAACAAAAAAATCTCTCTGTTTTAGTATGAAAAAATATTTACATTTACAAACTATCCTTTCAGAAAAAATGTGAATAACCTAAAATGTCTTAATAGAAGTAAGTGTAATTTTAACAATATTCTGTCTGTTATTAAATGTTCTGTGTATACATGTGTAAATAATTACCATATTATTAAAATTGTACTTACCTTTCTTAAGAAGTTTCAGGTTCATACTGTTGATATTCATGTCAATCACATTTTGTTAACGTATAGTTTGTAGATGTAAAATATTTCTCATGTTTGACTTTTTTCCCTGTAATTATTTTTTTTTACTATTTGAGATTATATTGGGTTGAATGTGGCCCCAGAACTAAAATGAGTTTAGACATAAAATGATAGTTAGGAGACAGTTTAAGTGGACACGTAGTGGGATGTTTACACTGTATTTGATAAATATATGATAAAATGATATAAACGTATAGGTTCAATGTGTGACCTTTAATGACCTCTAGCACTGAAAATCTCCAAAGAATCAAAGGAGAAGTTAAGAGGTGAAACTCCATGTACCTCTATGAACATTACCCATCATCCCCATTATGTTGAGTAGGTGATAACTTGACACAAAACATCTACCTTGGGGGGGTCAAAGGTCAAGAGTGTTTACCAGACACATTTCTGGCCATGACTCAAGATGTCATACTATAATTCACTTCTGATTAAAGTTGATTTTTTTTTTTTTTTTACAACATTTTTCAGTTCTTTTGTCATACAACTCCAGTGCAACAGAAAGATATATTCACTTTCCGCTCTTGATAAAATCATTTCTTTGATTCCTCCCCCACTCTCCATGATGCTGGCTGCAAGAAGTATAAATCCCAGACAGTGTTTGTTTTGTCCGTTCCAAGCTTTTTAATTAATATTTACTCTGGTTAGGTGACAGTAAGGCACTTAAACACTGGATACCTCCTGCAATAAAACACAAAAAAAGATATAAATGACTAATTCTGAGGCTCCAAACACAATTTCTTTCACAGTATCCCACTAAAGTTCAACAATAAATAAGTATATCTAGTTTGTCGCCAAGTAAATCTGTTAGTTTTTCTTTTTATCAAATTTATAAATAATCCCAGTAATGACTATTTGTTTCAGTTACAGTACAATCTCTAGATTTACAGAAAAATCTTTTATTTTTTTAGTAAAATATGTCATATTTACTGAGATCCACTGGAAATTACATTGAACTCTGAGTAAATTTTATAATGCAAAATGTCATTGGAGATCAAAAATTTGCTACTTTGAGATCAACTCCATAAGAAATAAGCTGCTAATAATATAAATGGTGAGCTTTGGAGGGATGATGTTCATGTTCTACAGTAAGAACCTCTTGAATCTCACACGTTAGACCTTTAAACTCTCACTCCTGAACTGAATAACAGCCTGTTTACTGATCTGGCCCTGTAGGTTTTGCCTGTTTGTGTGTTTTCCCAGTATTTCCCAGTTATCAGAGCCTCGCTTGAAAAGGTCTGTATCGCAGAAAGGCAGCAAGCTGAGGAGGGAGGAAAAAAAGAAAAAAGACTTTTGGGATTTAATGCCCATTTCTCTTTTCATGTCTCTCCCCCAGTTTTTCAGTCGGCAACACACAGTGAGTCACAGCCTGCGGTGGTGAATCAAGGTTCCTGTGTAACGGGGTAAACACACAACAGCACTCTGGCCAAGGTCACTCAGGCCTGCAACTTTCAGGTCCATCCGTCCATATGAATCACCACAAACAGACACAAATGGACGTTTTATTTAAGACACATCCACTGAAGTGATAATCATTACTAATTCTGCTGCTAAAGTCCCACAGTGAAGCTGCTGTTTGCTCTCTCTGGCTCTGTTTGCCCACTTTGCATCACTCCTACGCCTACGTATTCGCAAACATCCTGCCCATTTCAGTCTCAGATCCATGGAGCACTCCCTCTCGGTCCCGGGGAATCGATAAGTCTGCACTAACCAGGCCACGTTTGCCCTATGTACCCCCGTGGACGGTGCCAAATGCACTCAGCTTTCTGCTTCACTTGGAGCTGCAGAGCCGGGCCTGGGCGGGTGAATCCACGGGAGCAGGATGGCCGGGTTTTGGACGGGATCGGCAGGTGGATTGGTGCTGGCTGTGAGCCTGGCTCTGCTGGGCTGTGGAGTCCAGGGACAGGGCAACGGACGGGGGAAGGTACGTGCAAACAGGGACAGTGGAACCTGGAGGAAACGGCGCTCACCCCCTTACAGACAAAATTCATCTACAATTACAGAAATAATGACTTATGCTGTTGCTGTGACACAGATTCTAAATTAAGGGGATGTTATTAATCTGAACACACTCCTGAGACCCAGGAAAGTACAAGTTTTGGCTTTTTTACATTTAAAAAATGCCTTGATTGGAAACAGTACAATTAAACTTTTTGTTTGTTTGGAATGTCCTTCACAGTTGACAGTGTTTTTGGTTTTAACTAAAGCTGTGAATCTTTTGTCCCATACATCTTAATATTTTAGTTTAGCACTGTGTGATCATTATGATGTTTGGTTATTGTCTGTTTACTCAACCTGCGTTAGTTTTGTCTGAGTCCACTGTTACATAAAACAGACAATGGGTTCAGGAGTAAAACTGTTTCACTTACTAATACTTTTTCACCATGAGTTGACTATTTGAGCGTAGTTCCTTCACAGATACCATTTAATACCAAAGCATATTGTGTAAAGGTGCTAATTTTGGCCCTGTTGGATTGAAGGAATAATAATAATACATATATTTTTCATTTTTAACCCCTTGATGACTGAATTTATTTCCAATTACGGAAAAAAAAAAATGTCACTTGTGTTTTTGC
The DNA here is from genome assembly GCA_030068375.1 of Ostorhinchus rueppellii. Classification (NCBI taxonomy): domain Eukaryota; kingdom Metazoa; phylum Chordata; class Actinopteri; order Kurtiformes; family Apogonidae; genus Ostorhinchus; species Ostorhinchus rueppellii. The sequence goes on from JAQQZY010000011.1 coordinate 18,990,739, forward strand.
TTTCAAGTAGATAGTGTTTTGGTTGTATTTTGGAGCAGAGTGTCAAGTTCGGACACACAGCCTGAGACCCAAATGCAGAGGCACACACAGATGAGTGAGTGTAAGGAGTAACAGTTTATTTTACACAATGATGTTAAAGGTAAATGTGGAATCTTGAGATGGGGAAATCCAAGCTCAGAGTCAGAGGGGCGTCCGGGGTTCAAAAACCAGGTGATCAGTCCGAGAGAGGCAACCGTATCAATGAGGGATAGACAGGCTCTAGTCGAGAGACAGGCAGAGGTCAGTACACAATAAATCAATCCGCGAAGCATGTGTTGGAGGGAGCAGAGCGTGGGCAAATACCATTCGTCAGAAGGAGTCCGGGAACCAGGTTGTCAATCCAATCAGCAGAGGTATCCGAAGGGGTTAAGGCAGAATCACAGGCGAATGGTCAGGGGCTTAGGCAAGGCTCGCTAGTCAAAAACACAGAAGGAAGATCAAGCACAAGAAGACAAACACTAGGAACAGGCAGGTAAGCAACCACTGAGAACAGATATTTACAAACTAAGACGGAGACACGGGGTTTATGTAGACCAAGAGGGAGGGGAAACAATCGCCACACATGAGGGTAACAAGACACAGGTGAAACAGATGATCAAATCAAAGACACAGGAAGTAAAGACACTGACAGGGGAGAAAAGGAAGACTTAACAAAATAAAACAGGAAGTGACAAGACAAAACACAAAACAGACTAAGACACAGACCTGACACAGAGGGGGTTTGATGCGAATTTGCGACAACTGGTGTCAAGAGGTTAAAATAGAAGAAGGATCAACAAAACCATGAGAAATGTAGAGATGTGGCTTCAGATGGAGAAGATAGATTAAAAATAGAGCTAAAAATAGTGTAAAAGATTCAATGAGACAAAAATGGTATAAAAGGCAAAAATGCCACAAGAGACAAAAACAGTCTCAATTTGTCAAAAAAAAACACACAGGGTGTATTGTCACCTGGAAAGTCCTATGGTCCACTTATTTGGTTCAGAACTGTCACACTTTAGTCTGAACTGTGGATCAATAAACAGCAATTCAGTAAAGACAAGGACATCCCATAATAACTTTATACTTCATAAGGCTCCATAAGCATCTAGAGTTGTGTCTAGTGGAGAAAACATAAGCTTCAATTTTTTATTATTTTTTTTATCACTTCATTTTAATGAGTCTGACAATTGTTTCTTGCTGGTTCTCATCTTCAACTTTCCCTTCAGTCACTCCCTACTCCCTCTAGTGGTCACATAAACTGGTCCCCTGGCCTATCACTGGAAATAAATTCAGTTCATATCTCTACAATCCAATTCACTGGCATCTTTGGCAGAACTTCACAGCTCTTCATTTTAAACACTAATATCCGTTTCAGGTCATTTTAAAATATTTTAAAGCAGCTATACTACATATAGACCGTAAACGGTTCATAAATAGGCATTAACCCCTTGACGCCTATTGATGCGAATTCACATCAAACCCCCCCCTGCTCCAAAATGCAACCAAAACACTATCTACTTGAAAGAAAAAATGCAAGTCAATTTTTTTTTTTTTCCACAATTGGAAATCGATTCAGGCGTTAAGGGGTTAAAGGGTTGATTAAAACACTGTTATCAAAAAAAAATTGTAACTAAAATAAAATTTAAAAAACCATAGATAGATAGATAGATAGATAGATAGATAGATAGATAGATAGATAGATAGATAGATAGATAGATAGATA
>JAQQZY010000011.1:19001012-19024059 GCA_030068375.1 Ostorhinchus rueppellii
GGGGGGGGCAGTGAAAGTGGGCTAAATACAACAGAATACATCCATCGTAAAAACAAAGACAAATTTAAATCCGGTAAAAGAAAACAACATAGGAAATCTAAAAAGAAATCCTCCCACTCATTGATTAAAAGTCGACGAGAAAAAGTGCATTTTTAGACATGATTTAAATACAGGAAGAGACCGAGCCTGTGTAACTTCTAAAGGATAGTTTTTAAATCAAAACTTTTTCCTTGTAATTCATTTTTCTTCCCTAAAACTAAGCGAAAAATTCGGAGTCGTCATTATTTAGGTTGTTATGATGAATATATTTTACTGGTCTGACCCACTTTAGATCCTATTGGTCTGTGTGTGGAACCTGAACTACAGTGATTTTAACATCCTTTACTGTCAATATCTTCAGTGTCATTTTTGCATTTCACAAATTCATCCCATGGGCCTGACTGGAATATGCTGTGCTCTCTCAGTTTTCCCTACAGACACAGACCAGGGGATCCAGATCGAATTTTGGGGAGATTTTAGTCAGATGGATGGAACCATCTGCAGCATCAAAACTGATGGACAAGATGTGATGTTTGCTTTAGTGGCCAATAATAACACAAAGGTACACCGTGCATTTAAGCCACATGAGTCCAAATGACTCAAAAAATGACTTTCTAAATGTATATAAAATTTCACATTTCATCCCATGAGCTGGATTGGAACAGTTGGTGAGCAGTTTTTGGTCCACAGGCTGTATGTTTGACACCCCTGCATCCAATGCTAATTTCATACCAGTTGCACACATACAGTATACAGAGCAAAAATTATTTCAAAGACATTTTACTCACAATAAATAACCCCAAAAAATAATAAGCCGAAGCCAAAGAGTGGTTTCTGCTTCTCCTATTTACTATGTAATATGTAGTTATTGACAATAAAAGAGGATTTGGTTTAATATAGAACGTGTCCAAAACATGGGCCAAACTAACTGTTATTTTCTCTGTACTTTAATTCTAATACTTTCAAGTTCTTCTGTTACTTATTCCAGGCAGAACATTAAAAAAAACTCTGTGTACTGTTTGCACATGTACAATGGTGGCCAAAATTATTAGAACACTTTACATATTTAACCCATAAGGACCCAGTGGGACTTTCCAAATGAATTTTGTGTAAATAGAATATTATCCTCTAAAAATACTGCTTATTTTCTAGTGAAAATCATCTATTTTCCTTGGTTTAATTGATTAATCATGAAGATGTCAATAAAAGCTCAGAGTAAAGTCAAACGTTATTGTATCAAAACAGAAAAAAAATCCGTTTTTCCGTCAAATCTATCATTAACTGAACATAAACCCAGTGTGTCCATCCACTGTCATTGATCCATGTTCATGGGTTTTACTGGTGAATCAGTGTTGTAGAAGATGGCAGTGTTTCTACGGTAACGACAGAGCCTCTGAATATCCAAATGGGTCATATCTGATGACCATGAAAAGATGAAAAACTGCATTTTACACCAATTATTATTTACATGTATTGATAGGATTACTGGATCAACAGTTTAGATCAGTACATGCTTTTGTTCGATGGTGGATGTTTGGGTCTTTATGGGTTAAGAAGGTTCTTCTGTTTCTTTTTCTAATTGTCTTTTAACATACTCTTACAACAAATGCAGTATCCACAAAATTATCATTATGCCTTATAAACCATAGAATAAAGAGATTTAGTTAATTTTCCTGCAAAAACCCACCTGTTCTCCTCATTAAGTAAATATTGGAGGTAAAAGTGGGTAAAAACACATTTCATCAGACCAACCGTTTGCATGTTTCATCAACATTATGAAATGAAATTATGTTTTGAGACAAAAATAGGCCAATATTTCCAGATTCTGTCAGGTGTTCTAATAATCATAGCCACCATTGTTTGTACAAAGGTAAAAAGGAAGCAATAAATAAATAAAAAATAAATAAATATCGACTAATGTGAACGTCTGCAGACTGTGTAGATGAAATACATCTGAAGGGCATTTTAATATCTTGTCAACTTGAATTTTTCATCATGTCTGAACTGTTTCTCATTTGATCGTTATAATTTGCCTTGTTTTTTCATAAATTCTCGTCTCCTCATGAATTCGCAGGAGGTCACACTCACCTTCGGTCCTGGTAAATTCATTATGAAAGAGTCTTTCAGTCGACTGATGGTGACCTTCCAGACAGATGCTGTGACGGTGCTTCAGGACGGATTGGAGGCTGCTTTGATCACCACGAGCCCAGTGAGCGTCCCTGGCTACTGGTCCATGTGGAGGGAGGGAACCCTGGCCATCGGAGGGCTGCTAGGTGACCACAGACAGAAACAAAACACCAGTGTCTGATAGAAACCCCTCTGACCGCACATAGGCCTCATGTGTTCTCCTCTTCCTCTTGTTTATAGGTGAGGATGATGTTGGATCCCAGTTCTTGTCAGGCTGTCTCGAGAAGATCCAGATCCAAGGGAAGGACCTGGACCTGGATTTATCCACCAAACACATGTTGATTTCGTCTCACAGCTGCCCCGTGTAGCAGACGATTGTAAAGATTTGGACTGTCTGCTGTGGAAACATTATTTTGCCTCTGGATAAAAATGACACAGATAATGTAATGTTTATAAAGTGCAATAATTGTTTTAATACCAATCTGATAACCAATAAAATTTTTCATTAGGTACTAATCTTGAGCCTGTTATTTTCTGTTGCATTTCAACAGAACAAGCTGTTAATCTAAGAAATATCACTAAATATTTGACATTATGTGTGTGCTGTTGTGAGTTTGATTCCAGTGTTACAGGAAAACGAAAGCCGAGTGGACTTTTGAGGCGAATGTGATGAGAAAACGGAGTGAAGAACATGGATTTTGCCCCATCTAGTGGATAGTTTAAAGATGAAGCTGAACACACACAGTATCCTGAATGAAAACACTGATTATTTATTAAAGTACAGAAAATAGACTGATTCATTTAACATTTTAAGCCCATCATGACACAATGGCACTGTTTTAATGTTTTAATGTTTTAAATATTGAAATGCTTCCTGAATAATTAAGCCTAATATTTAGGATTGAGCTTTTTACTCCGCCCTCCAAAGGGGAGGCAAGGGTATTGTTTTTGGTTCGGTTTGTTTCTTTGTTTCTTGAGCGAGCATATTGGTCAGCTTGTGTGTGTCTGTTTTTTCTGTTTGTCTGTGTGTGCACTAGTGGTCACATTTTAAACATTATTGATATCAAACCATGACCAAATTATTTGGCATGGTTTCCGGTTGACTTGATTAGTTTTTGGCAATAGTAGGCCAAAGTTCAACTGAAATATAGGCCAAAGTTGGGGTCAAGTGCCTCATTTGCATATTCATAAAACAGCTTCTATCTTGAAAACTAAGACGAATAACGACTAACTTTGTATTATCAACTTATAGGAAATCAGATATGACCTTTCATTTAGTATCAGTTTTGTTGGCCTTGGATGACCTAGAAAGGTCAAACTCAAGGTCATGATTTTCAAAATACCCCATTTTTGACCGTAACTCCCTCAATTTTGCAGATAGAGAAAAACGACTATTATCAGGTTATAAAGCGTGAAAAAAAGGCCTCATTTGTTTGTTTGTTAATGATTTGACAGCAAAACTATTGGTTGAATTCATATCAAGTTGGGTTTATAGATGGCCAGTGACCCAAGATAAATGTGATTACATTTTGGGAAAAGTAGGCCAGAGTTCAATTTTTTATGAATGAAAAAACTACAAAAATTTCCCATTTATTTACAATGGCTGAAATTTGTCTATGTCTATGCTAATATCAGCACATACATATACATGATGACATGAGCTGGATCAATGCCAAAATAAGCTACAGTATGTGCAAGGGGTGGGGTTTTTTGTGTCTGGCACCACTTCTTTTTTTTCCTTTTTAAGTTTATTGTTCAAACTCAAGTATAAAATGTTTTCTTTTTTATTTTCTTTTATATTTTCATGTAGTGTATAGTTCGTGGTGTATATCCTATTACTATCCTACTTCTCCTAAATGATGAACAAAAACAAGACATGTATTGGTTTTAACAGACTCAAAATTAAATGTGAGGGTTTTATTTTCTGTATATAAAGTTGGATTAGCTGCAACAATTATAGCTTCATTATGTACAACTTTAATTTAATATTATAATATTATATCATCTGTAAAAAGTAGGCTTGAGTCCCACGCTTCGATTAAATTCTTACAATTTCTCAAAGGGACAATAGTCCATATTCATAAATGGAAAGAAGTTGAGCCAGGATGGTGAAGTAAAACATAAATTAGAATATACAACCAAAAAATCAAGACAATTCAGGAAATATAAAATCAATTTTAAAAATGTCACAGTTTCACACATTTTCTCCAATGGTGTCCGTATACAGCATTACAAATAATTGCTGTCCCTTTGTTAGAAAGTCAAAAGTCAATGCTTGTCTTTCATGTGAAATATGAGACAAAAGTCAAGCAAAAGACACACAACCTTTATGAATCTGACCAAGAAAAAAATCTGTATGTTAATTACAACAAAAAATCAAAGAACAGCTGATGTGGAAAAACAATCTCAAAACAAATAATATTCCAAGAACAAATGGTCTAATAACAATTAAAAAAATTTAACCAATAACAAAAATTAAGACATTTCTAGTTATTATATGTTAATAATAATATACACAGTAGATACAGCATACATATACAATTGATTTATGTACAGTCTTGTGCACTTTGTCGTCTGTATTTTTCTGTTGTAAACGCTGCACTTTCCACACGGTGGGATCAATGAAGTCATATCTTTGTATTTCTTATCTTATCTTAGTAAGTGTATGAAGTGTATGAATATGTTTACCCACAACATATGGTATGCAAACTTATATTTATGAAAATGTTGATGAATGTTGCTAATTTGTTTTAAATTATCAAATGAATATAATATAATATAATCAATACAAATTATTGCAGCGTCCAGTAACCTTTAAAAATGTCTTTTACTGAAACAATAGCGATATTATCTATTAAAATATATTTATATTACGAATACTTTTCTCTTTCTTGTTTGTTATTTTTTACTCTTTTTAAAACATTTCTGTTTTTTATTTTTTTTTATTCAGTATTGTGTCTGTAGGTGTGGTTCCGTCGTATCGATGCAGAATCTGCCGGTTTCCATAACGTCACTGTCGCAAAGCTCGACTGTCGTGAAACCTGGCCGCCCACTGAAGATGGCGGCGGAGCTGCATCCGCGGAGCGGAAAGCTGATCGGCCTGTCCAACTCGAACCGAACCGCCCGGCGCAACCAGCCAGTCCAGGAGTTCAACCATGGCCTGGTGCTTAGTAAGGAGCCGCTGAGGGACCGGGATGTCTTCACTGTCCGCATCGACAAGAAGGTAAACAACGGCAGCCGGGCCCGCCGCTGCCACCGCTCGAAGCGGGATGAGGGCAGCGGGAATGCGGGCGCAGCGGCGGTGGGCCGGGCAGGGGGTCTCCGCTCCGTCCGCAGTCAGGGGCTTCTAGCTCCGGGATGGCTCGGGTGTGTTGAGTGCGGTTACGGTGCCTGCTGGTCCGGGGTGGTCACAGAGCGCTGTCAGATGTGTAATGTCACCGTGAACACGAGGGTTTGATGGACACTGTTGGCTGCAGAAACCGTAAATTGGACACTTAGCTCGACCTGCCCCGGTGCCTCCGTTAGCCGCTAATCAGCCGCTACCGGGGCTAACCACCCGGGCTAACAGTTCTGGAAGGTGCTGTGTGTGTCTCTGTCGTGTGTTGACAGGACTGTGTGTTTTTATAGTATGACAGGAGCTCTGTGAGGCTGGTGAAGTGTCACAGTGAGTCTTTTGTGTTTCCTTTCCGCTGGTGTGTTAATAACACTGCAGTGGCACACATGAGACAAACACAATACACTGAACTGGGACACAGGATGTATCAAAACACATCTGTTGGTCTGGTAGTCTCTTTAAATATCAGACCTTAAAACAGTCCTAACAGTGTTTGCAATGTGTTAAAAGTTCAACCAGTGACTTATCTCTCCCTATTATCTGTAAACAAGTTGCTTTTACTGCACTGTGGACTCACTTCACTTGTAATCAGGTATTTTAAAAGGAACATGCTTTTACTTAGATGTATTCAGTTCATGTCCTCCTCCAATGCTACTTATCTGATTGAATCTATTTAGTTTTAGTGTGAGGTGTAATAAATATAACCAAATAACTGCCTAGACTATGCAGTTTTCGCCCCATGTTAACAACCAAGTGTATGAGTGTTGTTTTTCTGGGCTGAGTGACTACACCTCCCCCATATCATATCAATGCATATGCACGGTGTGATCAGAATCAGACATCCCGTTGACATATTTTTCTCTGCAGTCTGTCACTGACTTTGGGTGCTGTCCTGCTGCCAGTTCCACCACACACCCTCTAAAGGGCCACGTGTCAAGTGAAGGTAGACAGCTGTATTATTCAGAGACTGGAAATGCATGTGTGTACCAGGAAAGCTGGTCTAAAAGCACTGTGTTGCTGTATGTTGAAAGCGATTATCCTTATGGGTCTCTCATAAACAGCCTCATCCTCTGTCATGACATGCATTGTCTGTCTGAAAATCAATACCATTCCATCACAGAGTGCCCAGTTTGGCATGGTTGCCCATCCTGTGTCCTCGAATCCACTAAGCTGCAAAGGAAGCCTGCAAATGAAGCCAGTTTATGCAGGGAACTTCCTGAGCTTAAGGGTTATATGTAGGAAATTAATATGTTTGCAACTAGTTCATAGTTTTAAAGATGATCTGATGTTGGGCTGTGCGATATGAGGATGATAATAGTATGTTCCATGGTTTGTTTTGTTGTGTTGCAAATGTTTCTTTGCTACAACACTTTTGAAGGACGTGGCATTGTAATTTCATTTGCCATCTTATATAGTACTTCACTAGTCCTGTGTTTGTTGCCATGGCTGCAATTAACAGTTATTTGCATTGCTGCTTAATCTGTTGTCTAGTTTTGTCTTGGAGTCATTGTTTTGTTGGTTAAGTGTCAGAAGATACTGAAAAAGTGTTTTCCAAAGGCTAAGACAAATATCTTGTTTGGTCACCTTCCAAAGATATTCCTTTCACAGAAGTGGAAAGAAATCAGAAAATATTCACATTGAAATACTGAAATACGTCATATTATATTTCATTAGCAACTATTGGCAGTCAGGGGAAGTCTTGAAGCAGAACACATGCCTGACAAACAAAACTACCAAAGAACTAATGTTGCATCACCATCATAAGAGAGTGTGCACCAAGTATTTATGGCTGTTAGTCTAAAATTTGACTCTTCTTTCTGCAGATGCACAGTATGTCGGTTCCAAATGTTGGTTAGATGCTGCTTAATCAATATCATCAGCTCTGTAACCAAAAACCAATGGTTGAGTCTTAACTGTTACAGGTTTCTAAACATCCTTCTTCTTGCAGTGGCCTCAAATAAGTATTAATATCATCGTTCATTCTTTCATTTAACTTTCATTCAGTCTCAGACTACATTGAAAGACAGGAAAAGATAAAGACAACGGGAAACAGTGTTATATAAGAATAATACACGCGGAAATATTACTAATTACTAATTCACTAAAAACAATAGAATTAATGATAATAATGAAAATAATACACTATCATTAACAATGTAATCAGGCATCGGCACAAAGGTAGTAGCTTATACTGTGCAGCATGAAGTGTATAACAATCCTCTTCTTCTACTGTCTCTATACCTGTAGTTCCGAAACTGCACAGACAACTACAAAAACTCAGCCTTTAACCATTTAACAGGAATTAAATCAACCAAACATTATGCCTAAATAGACTTAAAAGACTAAAAATACCATTATACATAAATATTACGTGTAAATATTAAGTGGTTTTTTTTTTTTACCTTTTTGTGGCAATTCCTATTTTATATATGTATTTTTAAGTAACAGGGCCATGTGGTTTGTGGAAAAAACTGACACAGCAATACATATTTTTGCAATATTAAAAAATACAGGAAGTTTCACCAGATGACAGGATGGAAATTAATCTTTCTATAATCATTTGGATGAGTTGCATGTGCATAAGTGAACCTGCATAGAAAACGATTTCAGTAACAAATTTTTAAAAAATGAATTTACCATAAGAGATTTTGGTCATATTAAACAGCATTATTCACTATTATCTGTTTGATATTATCTGCTAAAGTTATGGTTGTTCTATTTCTAGTTAACATTTAACAACCATGAGTTAGTTATTACATTTATTAGCCGTGGAATTAGATGTTGTCAGCTGTTTTAATGGTACCTGGGTGGCATTTTTTTTTAAATGAACGCTTGAGAAATGACAGTGTTTTATCTGCCTGCTTATGCAAACCTTCCAATACACAGTTTCTGGTAAATAACAGGTGAAATAGAGCAGGTGAGGTTGTTAATTTAGTTGCTCCATCATGGAAATGTGCAATAAAAATACACAATTCTTTGCAAATAAGATGAGGTCTGCAGGATTTGGTGTAAAGGCTCTATTATGGCTTGATTTGCTCGGTTATTGATGAAAATGCACGACACTATGCCGAGACTTTCATTTTGCATCTTTTACACATCACTGGTTCCCGGGTTCTGCAAATATAGTGTGACATTTTTGGAATGGTAGTTCGATTAGCTGTGCAGCTCTAGTTATTATTAGGATATGAAATGATTTCCACCACAGTGTGAGGCTTCTCACGCTGGATGCAGATCCTTAAAATGCCATTAAGGCCTTAACGATCATTAAAATTGATCATTAATCCTTACATCTGACACTCAAAGGTCTTAAAAATCCCACAGACACAATAAATGATATTTGTATATTTGTAAATCTTTGTGCAGATTTAGCCACATATGTAATTAGTGTTTATAATTTTGTTATAACAGAGATGGGAATAAGTGGAGCCTCCAACAATCATATTTAATGTAATTTAGAGTATTTTAGTGTATTTTAGCCTATTTTAAAAAATATATATTTAGCGTGATTTTGTGTATTTTGGTGCATTTTTTGTGGTTTTTAAGGTAATTTAAGTGTATTTTTTTATGCATGATGGTACCCCCAACAGTCATTCATGGGTGGAGGGTTCAGGTATGAGCTTTAACATCTTGGACATCAGTAACACAAACATTAGTTATGGACAAACGGAAATGGAACAGCAGTTGGATTAATCCCTTGATGCCTGAATTTATTTCCAATGATGGAAAAAAAAATGTCACTTGTGTTTTTGCTTTCAAGTAGATAGTATTTTGGTTGCATTTTGGGGCAGAGGGGGTTTGATGCAAATTCACGATAATAGGCGTCAAGGGGTTAAAACATGGTTAAGACTGGACAATATCTATGGGGCCTGTTGGGACTGTTATTTATGTGAATGGAAGGACTGAAATTTGACCAATAACGATGATGAAAATTTTGTATATTTATTTATTTCATTACAGGACAGTGTGTATTGGAATTAGTAGCAAAGAACAAGATTTAGCAGAGGAGCTCATTTCCATCTTTTGTCCTGAACAACCGACCAACATAATACAACATCACATAGATTATGAAGTACTAATACACTGGAAGAAAACTGTTAAACATGACTAGTGCAGGAAGGTTTGCTCCTGCTGAACGGTTACAGCCAAATGCATAAAAAGGAGCTTAAAATGTCTTAACATATCCGAAATTTGGCTTCAAGAAACCTGCACATACTCTGTTTATGTATTTAGTGTATTTTGGTGCATTTTAGTGTGTCTTTTGTCTATTTTAGCGCATTTTAGTCTATTGTAGCATGTTTTAGTGCATTTTTGTGTATTTCAGTGAATTGTAAGATATTTTATCATATTTTAGCTGGATTGAAACAAGGTTGAGACTGATTCAACACAATAACTGTTGGACTGTTTTGTAAAAACATGAAAGGAATGGATTGTCTGTAAGTATAGACATACTCATATAATTTAACTTTTTTTTTTTTTTTTTACACTAAAACAAGGAAAAAATGTAGAAAAGTTATTATTTTACTGCTATGATCCACTTTAGATCATATTGGTCTGTATGTGGAACCTGAACTAAAATAATTTTAGCACCATTGATTCTTAATATTTTCAGTGTATGTTTTTTTAATTAACAAATTCATCCCATTGGCCAGATTGGATGCTTTGACGGGCCAGTTTTGGCCCACGGGTGGCATGTTTGACACCCCTGTCTTAAACAGACATAGATTTGGTTCTATAAACCTGCAGATATCCTGAGTTGTGTCTCCACTCACGCTACTGTAGTGGACTATTTCCATGCTATTAGTCAGTAACTTGTGTCCACAGTGGGTGTCAGACACCCACCTGCAGTTGTAACAGAAGTGAATGAGCAGAAGGAGGATGTCTGGCTTCCACACAGCGACCCGGTCAGGCTGAGCTACTACTCAGTCTGTTAACCCAGATCCTCGGACGGTTGTAGCACACTGCCTTACAAAGCAGGGACCAGGAGGGACGGCGCCAGCGAGGGAGGGTTAAAAAAAATACCTATTGATCTGAGGAAGAGGTGTTTTTTAATCTCTTTGGCTCAGAGTTAAAGCTGCAGAGCCTCATTCAGGATCTGGACGGGCTTCAATGTGACGCTCAAGGTCACTTCAACAGGGTGGACGAGAGCCAACTTCAACTCCTGAGCATCGAGGGAGAAAGGAAAACAAAAGTCACTGAAGGTTGAGCTTATTTTTACCGGAGGAGACTGTCAGGTTTTGTTGGATGGGTTCGTCAGGGGGCGGCAGGTGGAGGGCGGCCAGCCCAGCGATCGCCCCTCAGCGGGATGACGTCGCCCAAGCGATTCCGCGCCGACTGCAGAGGCGGCGCCGTTACAGCTGACACGGCGAAGGTGAAACCAATATGAACAAAATTTAATTTATACCCCAGGTGATCAATAAGGTGTCGCATTATTGAGAGCTGATGTCCAGGTTAGTGTTTCTGGGAAGAAACTGATATCTGAGGATGGAAGTTATGTGATATGAGCCCAATGTCAGGCAAAGACGTGAGGTTCTGCAGAGGGACGGTTATGGAGCAGAGCAAATATGAGGCTTAGTTAAAGCTGTGAGGTGGAAGGGATGACAAACAGACACAGAGGAGAGTGGAAGGTGATACAGGACAGAATTCATATGAACCAGTCGAATAATGAGTTAAAATAATGAAGTGATGATGTGGCTTAAGCAGGTGATCATAAAAGTCTGATCCTGACGAGCTGAGGAGTGTCAAGTTTGTCAACAAATACAGCGTGGAAGAAACTGGACTGAAATGCTAAATGCAATGTTCCTCAAAAAAGACATATTTGGAAGTTTTCAGTGTTTACTTTAAGGTTGAGTGATGTAGTAGCATCATGATCCACTATCTGAGTCACAATCATATAATTTTCTTCTAGTTTGATCTTTTTTTTTTTTTTTTTTTTACAGGTTTATTCTGTGTGTGATGCTTTTCCTTGTTGTATCTGATTAGAAACTCTGCATTTTTGCTTCATTTTGACCCACGATTATTATAATATTGAAAATATCCAGATAATGTAAGCACTCGTCCACATTTTCCTGAACGGACAACTCCAGTATTTTGATGAATAACCTCAATTGTTGAATCACGTAAAACATCAGAGTTCAGAAGCTGGTATGTGACATTTACTCTGAGCTTTTATGAACATCTATGTCATCAGTGAATTAAATGAAGGAAAATACTGGAATTTCACTGAAAAATGTAAAGGATTATATTATAAAAAATTCTGATAAATCCCTTCGAGAAAGTTAAATGTAGAGAAAAACTGATTTGGAAGTAAGTTTATTAAAAAAAAAAAAAAAAAAAAAGGTCGTTGAGGGTTAAACACGATCGACATTAATCACAGTTATTTCTCAGTGACTCATATTTCAGTATTATGATCGCTCTAAACTCTGCGTCTTCATTTCCACTGTCACAAACCTCCCATATGTATTTATTTAAGTGTCTCCTGTTCGTTCACTCTGTCCTGTTTTATTTCCAAAGAGCGACTATAAATAACATGACGGATCACAGAACAAGGCCCGCTTTGTTTCCATAGACATGTACCTGCTGTTTTTAGCGCCGAGCTTCGCCCTTTTATCGCAAACATTTCATCTGAGCTCAGATCTGTCCAAACTCAGTCGACTAACACTCATTTCCATGTGGACTTGTTGTTATTGCGGCTGTCGGTGTCTCTGAATTTATGATCGTCTGTGTAAAATCCAGTTCATTTCATTACAAACTCTGGGCTTTGAGGGTTTGGGCTCTTTTATCAGCTCCTCTGGAGTTCTTATTTAGAACTTCTGTCAGCTTGTGATATGTCATTAATCTCCTATTTCAGCTGTTTATTTGTACAGTTTATTATTTATCTTTGCTTCCAGTGCTTCTACCCTGATTAGCTTGTGTCTGGTGCTTTTAGCCCAGTTTAGTGCCAGTGTAATTGTGGTGTTTTCAAGGATTATTGCAAGTCTCTTTTAAGTGTATTTATAGTGATTCTGTCAGCGCTGAAAGAGTTCTGTTCTTCCTGGAGTTTCCAGTGTCTCTGGATTTATCATCATCTGTATAAAACGCATTTCATGCCTTTCAAGCTGATGGTTGTAGAAAATAACTCCTTCTAGAAGCTGTCAGAAGTCCTTATTTAGCACCTCAAACAGTTTATGTAACAGTAAAGTTTCATATTCAGAGGATTATTAATAGATTCATTCGACCGGTATTTGAATAATTGGGTTAAATTATATAATTGTTCATTTTCTGCTGTTAGTGGAGTATAACTTGTATTTATACACTTATGTAAACTTAATGAAGAAGCAGGGACATTATTGGCAGAGAACACCAATACAAATTGCATTTCTATTTTTAGGTTTTGTAAAGTAAGTAACTAATGAGACAGGATTTTATGTCGTTTGGGTTTCAGAAGTTATTTTATGGTCAATTATCTTAGCTTTTAACCTGCTTTACCCTTATTTTATTGGTGGAAGAAACTTGGCATCATTCCTTATTCCTATAAATGTGGATCCTCCTGCATGTTTTTCAATAATTAGTTTTTTAGACCATTATTAGTGTTGCATATCTCGATCTATGTTCAGGTCTGTTCCAGTGTTGTAGATACAGAATGTCTGCAAATCCTTAAAAAGTCTGAAATTAAGGCCTTAGTTATCCTATGTTATAGTATTATTTATTACAGAACTCAGTACCTTAAATCAGATTTTTGAGTAGAAAATGCAGCAAAATTTCACTCTATGTTCACTTGTGCGTACATAAATGACAATAAAATTTGTCTAAATCTTAAAATTACAATACATAGTTGGGATTATGTCCACAACTTCTGATGTCTTTTCTGAAAATGCTTACTTCTGTTCCATCTTCTATACGTCAGGGTTTATACGGGTGCTTGAAATCCTTAGAAATGCTTGAATTTCAGTGTTGTGTTTTCAAGGTCAGAAAAGTGCTTGTAATTATAACTCTGTGATGTGAGTTATTCATTTATTTAATGATTTATTTTTTAATATTAACTCTGCCAAGTTAGATGCCAAGGCTACTTATAGAGAGGTGATACATTCTGAAAAATAAAACTTTATGTAAAAAAAAAAAAAAAAAAAAAAGTTACCGGGGGCTCTCAGTTCGACTCCAGGCACATTTTATCTTGATCTTTGGCTCGGTGCAAGTGTGTCTGAAGAATGCCAAGTGGTTTTCCTTTTTACTCCAAAAGAATTCTAATAATGGAGTGAAATATCTAAATGTGGATTTCATTGCTTTTTTAAAGTGCATGTAAATGGATCAGATCTGATTATTACAATAATCCAATTACTCTCAATTACCAGATTTTATGGCCTTTTAAACATGCTCACTGATATTTATATTCTGATAATAACTGTGACACATCAAGTCGGAAGTATTAAGCGCTGATGTTTGTTCTTTATGACCTCAGGTGAACTCGTGGAGCGGTTCCATCGAGATCGGTGTGACGGCCCTGGACCCCGCGGCGCTGGACTTCCCCAGCAGCGCCACAGGCCTTAAAGGCGGCTCCTGGATCGTGTCGGGCTGCTCGGTGCTCCGGGACGGGCGCTCGGTCCTGGAGGAGTACGGCCGAGACCTGGACCAGCTGGCAGAAGGCGACCGGGTAGGCATCCAGCGCAGCTCCAGGGGGGAGCTCCACCTCTGGGTCAACGGTCAGGACTGTGGCGCGGCGGCCAGTGGTCTGCCGCCGAAGCTCTGGGCCGTGGTCGACCTGTACGGGAAATGCACTCAAGTGACGGTGGTAAGCTGTGAGCCGCCGCGTGCCTCCGCTGAGAGAGACACTGTAGAGCGGGATGAGGAGGAGGAAGAGGAGGAGGAGGAAGAGGAAGAGGAGGAGGAAGAGGAGGTGGTGGTGTGCGGCAGTCGGGACGACACCGGAATCGCAGCGCTCATGAATGTGGCAGCAATGAATGGAATGATGAACGGAGATGAAGGTAGAGGATGGTTGGGTTTGTTTAACAGGATGTTCTGTGGGTGGTTTTGTGTGCTTTCATCCACTGCGTGTCGTCTTCCTCCCAGTGCCTGAGCTCAGCTGCAGCCACAGCAGACCCGACAAGTTCCCCAACAACCTGGAGACCGACACAGGTGAGTCCACAGGAGATAAAGCAGGAACCCCTTCACTGACCCTGTTAGTTTAAGACTGACATATTTGATTCTGTGGGTGTGGATAGAATAAATGAATCCATTTAATGTATTTTTCTCCAAAGCCAAATCTTTTAAAACTTTCAAAGTGGTTAGAAAGTGTTTGTTCAACATCAGAGTAAGTGAAACAACAAAATATTAAATTAATTTTGTCAAAAATTTTAACAAAGTAAACGCTACAGACAGAAGAAAATGTACATTGCAAAAAAATATAATTATTATAAAAGTGGTGGATCCAGAAAAAATGGAAGTGGGGGGTACATAGGAGAATCGTGGGGTCCCGGTGGGAGTTCAAAGGGGGCAAAGCAAAGCAAAATCAACATTATAAATGCTTCAAATCACATAAAACTGTTTTTTTTTTTTTTTTTTTTTTTTTTTTTTTTTTTTAATGATCCCACACTAATAAAATGATAACCATTTCACCTCACTTATGTGACCACCTTTGAACCAAAGCAAAAGTATTGGCTTTCATAAGGACTCAGTTCTGGCATTGAATTCCATTGCTTTCCAAAGAATTTAAAATTAGAAACAACAGGATACAGTGGAGGTGTAGGCCTATGTTTGTCAACTTTGTGTGACTCACTTGATCATTGACTGTATTCAAAGATATTTAATATTCAGTCCATGCAGTTCTGTAGTTCCAACTGTATAATAATACATTCCATTCCCTCTGTGGCTGCCTGTTTGTTTTTCATGCAGACCCAACTGCTACTTCAATAGACAGCTGTCGCTTCATGATTATACTTTAGTCTAGTTTAGATTGAACTCCCTGTACCGTGTAGACTCACCATAAATGGTGCATGTCCGGTAGAACCCCCTCCAATACAAGAGATAGGAGAAGATTGGGGTGCTTAACTTTGCAGTTCAGTGTACATGTGGATGGATAGCTCAGTAAGTTAAACTACAGTCTATGATGTGGGAGAATGGGGTTTGAATCCTGACAAGCGTGCTCATATTATTTTCAACATGTTACATGTTCAAATGGGGTGGGGGTGGGGTGGGGGGTGCAGTGCCAGTAGGTAAATCTGCCATTGTTATAATATAAAAATGAATTGCATTAGCTGTAATTACCAAAACCAAAAGGAAAGCATGGCTTCATTTACAGTGTGAAAATATACAGCTGTAAAACATTCTACAGGTGATGTCCTGATGTCGTAGTGATGTCGATCTTTTCCAGAGCCATCATTCCCCTGAAAACACAGTCACTGTTAATTTTTCAACCAGTGAACCAAAATGGAAATGAAAAATAATGTAGATCTTAAATAGGGGTTTGGAGATCCTCCTGCAAGAAATGATTTTGTCAAAAATATAGTTTCACACAGTTGAGGACCAGTTCAGTGACTATCTATTTTTAAAACTTTAGAAAATCTGAAAGAACATACAAACAAAATCATAATTAAGTCTCATGTAGATTTATTGGATCTGGGAAAAGTTATATAGTTATATAGTTATTCTTTCCAGGTAGATTTTATTTTAATTTGTCTCCTTAAAATCTAAATCTTACAATGGTGGGAAAAATGTATAAAATGCTGCACATTGAGTAAGTAACAAAAGATGAAATGAGAACAGAATCAGAAATAGATCAAATGATCTGATCAGTTGAAACGCTAACGTGCACCTGTCAAATCTTTTCAGTTCTGACGGAGCACCAGCTTTTCGACGTGTTCAACAATGCCATAGTATCATTTTATCGCTCTGAGGATGAGGGCGGAGGGGAGGATGGAGGAGGTGGAGGAGGAGAGGGAGGCGGTGGTGGTGGCAGAGGTGGTACAGGAGGAAGCAACGGCGGACCCGAGTCCTCCTCCAGAAACGACAGAGGCAGCAGCAGTGGAGGAGGAGGTGCAGTGAGCAGCGATGGGGGGTCGACAGGAGGAGGGGGTGGAGGATCAGGTGGTGGAGGGGGCGGGGACAGTGGCAGTACTAATAACAGCCCCGCCGGGAATGGAGGGTTGGGGCCTGGCACCATGACTGGAGCTATGACCACCAATGACGCGCTGCTGTTCCACGAGAAATGTGGAACACTGATCAAACTGAGCAACAACAACAAGACGGCGGAGCGGCGGCGACCACTGGACGAGTTCAACAACGGCGTGGTGATGACCAACCGGCCGCTACGACACAACGAGATGTTTGAGGTGATTCAACGGCAAAGATTTAACAAAGAAAATAATAACAAATTTTATCTATAAGCACCTTTCAGGGCATCCAAGGACACTGTACAGCAGACGATAATAAAGACACATCAAATACAAAAGTAATCACGATAAATGAAAGAAGAAGCCCGAGAATAGAATAGGTTTTATTATCGTTCCACCAGTTGTGCAATGAAATTACTGGGAAGGTTAAGAGTAATAATTATGGTGCGTAGGCTTTTCTGAAGAGGCGAGTCTTGAGTCTGGTTTTGAAAATGGGGAGAGGAATTGTTCCGGAGGGAGTTCCAAAGCAGGGGAGCAGTTGAGGCTCTGCCCCCCCATGGCCCTGAGGTGGACAGGGGGCACAATGAGATGGTTGGAGGAGGACCTGAGGGAATGGGCTGGAGTGGCGATATGGAGGAGGTCTGACAGGTACTGAGGAGTAAGATTGTGGATGGTTTTGAAGGTATACAGGAAGAGTTTGAAGTCAATTCTTTGTTTAACTAGGAGCCAGTGTAGTTCCTGGAGAATGGGGGTGATGTGGTGGTAGGAGGGGGTTTTAGTAATGATGCGGGTGGCAAAGTTATGAACTAGTTGCAGCTTATGGAAGGACTTTTGGGGTAGACCAAAAAGAAGAGCGTTGCAATAATCAATACAGGTGGTTACTAGACTATGAAGAAGAATGGAGGTGTTATGGGAAGTGAGGGAGGGGCGGAGGTGTTTGATGTTATGCAAATGAAAGTATGCAGACCAGGTGATATTATTAATGTGGGCTTTGAAAGATAGTAGGCCATCAAGGATGACACCCAGACTCTTAATCTAAGGGGAGAGGGAGAAAAAGTGTCAGCATTGGAACGAGTGGATATGATACCAATGAGAAGCATTTCTGTTCATCACTATTAAGTTTTTAAAAAGTTGGAGCTGAACCAGGATTTCATTTCAGAGGCAGGAGGTGAAGGAGGAGGGCAGGAGTGTGGAGCAAGGTTTGGTGGAGAGGTAGAACTGGGTGTCATCCGCGAAGCAGTGGAAAGGGATGTTATATTTTCTGAAGATATTGCTAAAGGGGAGGAGGTAGATGATGAATAGAAGGGGCCCCAGGATAGAGCCCTGGGGCACACCTGAGGTAACTGGGGAGGGAAGGATGTTACGCTGAACGAACTGAGTGCAGCCTGACGGATATGAATGGAACCAGAACCTGAAATTTCTTAAGAAAAATAAAATGAGCAATATTATGTGTCAGTTTATCTTGTACACATATTCATTCCAACTTACAGATCACAGTGGATCTACAAATACACAAAATATTTAGGAACAGACAGAATATTGTTTAGATTACACTTATAAGACATTTCATGGTGAGAATCTGAATAGAACTTAATGGATCCACCTTTCGTTCTTTTACCTGAAAAACTATGGAGCATGTCATGTTGAATCTGTAACTGTATTAGATTCACAGTATCACATTTCCACTGTTAATTTTTCTCTAACGTCAGTATTTACTCTGAAATATTATGTTTTTTTATTTGTTTTGATTTAATTTTAAACTATTTCACTTTTTATGCTGATAAAGTTCTTTTTCTTACCACCATTTTTTGAGTCATCTGATCCAAAGTCACCTATTTGCATGGAGCACAACCCATGCCCTTTTATGGTGTTTAGTGGGCATGGCCACATATGCTAATTGCAAACCAACAGATGCACCTTTTTAATTTACAATCAGGTAAGACTGAACATTTATTACATGTAGATAAGAGCAGATACAGACGGGAAGAATATTTGGTACATCAGGAGTTGAATCCTCTTATTCCAAGGTTCTTGTCGGGTCCTAAAAAGTCTTGAATTTACAAATCTGCATTTAATACCTTAAAAAAGTCTTTAAAAGGTATTAAATTTGATATGGTTGGTCTTAAGTTATGATGCCATAATGTGATTAAATGTGTCTGTTAAATGTCCAAACTGCAAAGAAAATAATGTTAGTCAACTCATTACCACCTGTTCCAACCTGACAATTTATACTGGAATTAGGAACCAATTATTACTAACTTTGTAGCCCCCAGTGAGAAATAACTCAGAACGGTAGGAATCAAGGCACTGGAGTAAATAAATACATTTTCCTAAATTGTAGGTTTCACGAATTTCTGCCATTATGGCTGTAAAATAGGCATTAATTCTGTTCTAAATAGTCTTAAAAAGGTGTTAACAAGTCTTAAATTGAACTTGTAGAAACCTGTATGAACTAGTCTTGATGTTAGTAGATTTTAACATATTCACTATTTATTAGTTGCCTCTGCCAAGGAGGTTATGTTTTATTGTGCGTTTGTTTGTTAGCAACGTAACTCAAAAAGTTATGGACGGATTTTGATGAAATTTTCAGAGTATGTCCACTTTGGGTCAAGGAAGAGATGATTAAATTTTGGTGTTTTGAATCACCGTCTGGATCCAGGAACTTTTTAAAGGATTCTTTATCATTGTGAGATAGGGCATGGCGGCACAGAGTTGCATATGAGGTCATTCACCGCCATCTAGTGGAGGAAAATACAAACACTATCTTAAAAAAAGTACAAACACTACCTTAAAAACAGTACAAACACTACCTTAAAAAAAAAAATACAAACACTACTTTAAAAAAAAAAATACAAACACTATCTTGGCGGAGGTCTGCGCTCTCTGAGTGCTTTTCTAGTTATTTATTGTGATGGCTAATACGGGTTCTCACTATCTAGTTTCGTTCTTTCTCTGATTGAATCCCAATAAACGTCCTTGAATCCTGTAGGAACCCTGTCTTTATTCATTAAGAGAAAAAATTTAAAGAGGAGAAATGGAAGAAAATTGAAGAGAAATTGAAGAGAATGTTTCTGCATATGACCCAGTTAGACCTGAGGCTTAAATGTGGCAAAAACAGTTCTGCTTAATGGTGATTTCTTTTCAAGTGTTTACCTTTCTAAAGTGGATGAAATGGGTTCTGTTTGCAGATCCGTATTGATAAGCTAGTGGACAAATGGTCTGGGTCCATAGAGATTGGAGTGACCACACACAACCCCAACAATCTGGACTATCCTGCAACGATGACCAATCTGCGCTCAGGTAAAATACACTCTACTCTTAAAGAAGTAACAGTTAAACAAAACAACAGCAAATGGTTTTAATTGGGTCTGAAAAGTGCTTGGATTTTAGTTTAAGCGCTTGGAAGTACTTGCAATTATAACTTTGTGATTTATTCAGATTACCAGATGCTAAACCAAACCTCCTTACAGAGAGGTGATACATTTGGTAAAATAAAACTTTGTGTCAAAAAAGAAAATCAGTGGGTGTTGTCAGTTCCACTCCAGGTACATTTTTATTTTAATCTTTGTCTCGGTGCAGATGTGTTTGAAGAACGCCAAGTGTTTTCCTTTTTTTTGTATAAAACTTTGTGTTCTCCTTTAATTTCTAAACTTTTTGCTGGTATGAAACATAATTTTAGATGTTTATAGCTCAATACAATGGACATAATTGTGATAAAAGTGAAAAAAATAATCATGAGTGTATGTATTCCTGTAGATATGGATTTTACCCCAGCGATAAGGTCCTGTGCTGGAAAAAATGTGAAAATGACCCTGAAAAGTGTTTGAATTTGACCTTGAAAAATGTGTATGAACCCTGTTTTATGTAAATGACACCGTTGTGGTCTGTTCTCCAGGTACAATCATGATGAGTGGCTGTGGGATACTGACAAACGGGAAAGGAACCCGAAGGGAATACTGTGAATTCAGCCTCGATGAACTTCAGGTTTGTGGCCACAGATGTTTGTCTTTCAGAGACGCTGCTCAGCTGTGACGATAAAGAAAGATGGAGGAGAGCATGTGAATTCAGTGAATAATCTTTGATGTATCATCAGAAGGTGGTTGTACGAATTATAATAAACAAAGTACAAGGTTCTCCCCAGATATTTATAGTATCCTGGCACCCGGCACACGAGGTCGTTTTTCTGGCCACTCCTCCTCGGCTCCATGGGCCGTGGTCACCGCCAAGGACGCAACAAAAATGCAGAGCTCGTTCTCTGATCATCAGGCTTCGTATAACACTTGCGTTTTGTCATGGTTTGTCTGGATGTAAACAGGAAGTGAGGTTACGTGTGGTCAGATCCTGACCAATAACAGTGCTTGATTTAATGCATGACATCATATCCAACCAATGGGAAGAAAGTCTTGCGCTAAAACCTTGCGATAGATGCAACTCTGTGAGATTTCAAAGGAAAAACATCATGGTGCTGGAAAATAGAGCACGTGCCTGCAAACCTGATGGATTTCGGTAGATTTTAGTAAAATTATCGGGGAAAATAGAAAAAAAAAAAAAAAAGCCCTAAATTTGAAAATGAGTATAGCGGCGCTGAGCTAGCTGTATACTGGCGCAGCGCCGTTGTTCCATCATCTGGGGAGAACCCTGAAGTATAAGAAGTAGAGATAATGAACCAAAGACAAAACTACACTGTTGACCATAAAATTGGAATATAATATTTTCACCTCTTCTGATAAAATGATGGAGACAGTGTGATTTATTTGGACTCTATATAATCATTGCACCAGGTCAAAGGTCATTAAATTGGAGTAAAAAGAGGAATGTGTCTGAAAATAAAGTTATTCAAACCAATTTCAAACATCAGTCCACATGTAACAGACATCTTTTAACACTTTTTAGGAATGTATAAGCAAAGGAAGGAATTCGCTGTTTTTTTCTTTTCTTTTTCCAGAAGTCGATCCAGTTCATCAGGCATGTGAAATAAAATCTTACTGTCAGAAATAATGGCAAAGGTGTTTCCATGTTCCAAGCATTAATTGTTTTTCATAAAACACAAAAAACACCTCAAACTAGAGGTGAGAAACTTCCACCAGGCTTTTCTAACATGACAGTAGTCTGGCAAATCCAAACATTTCTCTAGACATCAGAGCTGTGATAGGTCTGATCAGGCTGGAACAGATACTAAACTCTCTGGATTGTCTAGTTTGTATTTCATTAAATGAATCATTATCATCTTTGGCAACATGAAACAACAGGAGCAGCAGGAGCAGTGTAGAGTAGGAACAGGTGAGGTGTTTTAGTGGGAAATTTTCACAGTAAAAAGTGACTCCAGCTTATAAAAGAGAGTAAATCTCTGCAAAACGAAAGTGTCACAATGAAATGTTTAATTTTAACCCTGTCCTTAAATAACATACAGTAAAACATGCATTTCATTATGTATAGGATGAGTAATGAAACTGGTTGTAAACAGGCCCCAGGGCTAAATAATGGAAAAATAAGACCAGTGGCCCTGTAGCTCACCAGCATGTTCTATCAATAATCAATAAGTTGAATTTGTGAGGTTGTCAGGTTCTGCTGCTATGTTAGAGTCCTGTGCAAGAGATTAATCTCCCAACAAAAGTGGGCGGTACTTTCATTGGAGGAAACTCAAATAATTAAATGAAAGTCCATATATGACTTCCTTCAGTGTTCAGCATGAAGTATATTGATATCTCTAACCATTTCCATCATATAAGCCATCAAAATATAATAAGTAATACCTTGAAAACAAAGAAAGCTACATAAAAATAAATCTGACCAGTAGTTTTGGAGAAGATGATTGTTGAAATCTAGACATGACTTGAGTCCCTTCAAGGTCACCCAAGGTCAAAGCTCATGGACCCAAATGAAAGTCTGAATACGACTTCCTGTTGGTGCTCAATAGTAACTATACTGATATCCTTCATCATTTCTATGTTATAAACCATGGCTCATTATAAGTAAAGGCAATTTATAAAGTTCAAAAACTCATCAAAACATTGCTAAAATTCCTGCGCCCTCACAGTAGTTCATGTCCTATCAGCTGGTGAGCTAAAAACCACAGCACTGACAAGCACCAAAGTTATGTTTTCTAAACAGTACTGGAAACAGAAAAATAGAAGAAAATCTGATAAGGATTTGTTCAAAACAATCCTTCTAAGATTGTTTACTACTAGATTATTTATGTCATAAACTGGGCAAAAAAAAAATCAAACCAGATAATTGTGTTTAAACCGGATCTATGACCTGAACCCTGAAATGGAACTGATAAGAAAACTGTTAAAATGTAGTGTCTATAAATTATTAATGACATCTGTCCCAACACTTTCTGTCCGTTATTGTCACATTTTCAGGAAGGAGATCACATCGGGTTGATGCGTAAAGCGAGTGGAGCGTTGCATTTCTACATCAACGGCATTGACCAAGGTGAGACTCACTGTGGGGGCGGGGGGGG
>JAQQZY010000011.1:19054413-19065331 GCA_030068375.1 Ostorhinchus rueppellii
GGTTGGTTGTAATCTGGAATATAATTTCGTTGCTCTGAAATATGTGCAATGACAATAAAATTCTATTCTATTCTATCTCTGCACTGATCGGAAATGGAGGAGGTGATGAGGAGGGACAGGAAATGATAAGAATTTGGATTATTGAATAAACTATAGTACAAATAGCTTTGTTTGTATTTACTCTTTAATGTCAAACATCCACTTACATTTAGGATTGAAATTAAACCCTGCTTGTCTGTGTCGTCTTATCTTTATTGTCTTTAGGTCCTTCACTTGTCATGTTGTGTCTTGCATTACTCAATTTAAAAAAAAAACAATTACATGTAGAAAAATATATTTAAAAAAGGATTGAAACTAGAATTACAATGGGTTAAGAGTGAAATATCAGTAACATAAAACTAGTTCTTTGGATCTTTATGGGTTAATCGGATGCTGTGGTTAAATGTTGGAGGTGTTTAACCCTTTGTTGTAATGGAAGCTCTGCACCTGTTGTAAATGGTCATTATGTCTAGGCTATGGCTCAGGTGGTAGAGCGGGTCGTCCAATATCCAAAAGGTTGGCGGTTCGAATCCCACTCTCTCCAGGTCAGCCGTTGTGTCCTTGGGCAAGACACTTCACCCTCTTTGCCTCCAGTGTCAGTGTATGAATGCGTGTGAATGTTTGGTGGTGGTCGGAGGGGCTGCAGACGAGAAATGGCTGCCCCGCTTCCGTCAGTCTGCCCCAGGGCAGCTGTGGCTACAAATGTAGTTTACCACCACCAGCGCTTTGGGTGACTTCAAAAGCGCTATAAAAATCTAATCCATCATTATTTTTAATTATTATTAATGTAGTCTTTACTGGTCAAACACAACCAGACTTTAGAGAAAAAACAAAATGATGCATTTGACATGGAATCATTCAGCAAACAGACAAATCATTCCAAGGAACCTAACTACTAGGATGTTCTAGATTCCCATCCTGAGATGAGAAGGTGATGTTTAACCCATAAGGACCCACTGGGACATAAGTGTCACTTCCAAAATGAATGTTTCTCTATATTTAACCGTCCTTAAGTGCTTTATCACCATTTATTGTCGTGTTGTCTTCTGTATATTGGGTTTTTCTTTCAGTGAAAATCAGGTATTTTTCAACATGTACTTTAAAAATCCTGTAGATATTCATAAAAGCTCAGAGAAAATAAGAAGAACATTTGGGTCTTTAAGGGTTAATTCCATCAGCATACCCGGTCCTCCTGCTCGGCCTGTAGCTCCTTGACCCGGTCCAGTAGACCCTGTTTGGCCCGTTCCACGTTGGCCACCAGACCCGTCACCTTTATCACATCCAGCTGCCTCTCAGGCTGCGGAACCCAGATGTTCACCTGCAGGTACGAGACATTAGCCGTTAACATTTAACAAAGGAAAGCATCCGTCAACGGCCCGATTCATACAGGTCTGGTACAACCTGAGGAGATCCAGTGGTTTAGACATTAACCCCCACGGCTGATTCATGAGGTGAATTCACACAAGATTACTACTCTTATATTGACAGATGTAATCACTGCCATTGGTTTCATGTGAATCTGTCATTGGATTTAGTTTGAAGTTAAGCTGCTGAACTTTAAATCAGTCTTTTTCTGGTGTTTCAGTCTCATCTTGGACCCTGATGCTTCATATTCAACCTGTAACTACAGTCATTTGTAAGTGGAAAGAGGACGAGAAGGAAAAGAAGAGTTAGGAAAGGACGGAAAAAGCCAAAGAAGAAGAGGACCTAGGAAAAGTAAGATTCTGAAGGGAAGAAAGACCCTAATATGGTTACATTTAGTTCAAATATCACACTAATAAGAAAAATTCAAACAAAATGTTTATAGTATATTGTGCGTCATGCTGTTGCAACATTGTAGTTTCCCAGTTTGGGATAAATAACCCCTTGACGCTGATTGTTGCAAATTCACACCAAACTGCTTCCGCTCCAAATCAATCAATCAAGCTTTATTTATATAGAACTTTTCAAGCAAGAATTTGCCTCCCAAAGTGCTTCACACACAAAAAAAAGACAAAACAAATAATAATAGTATTATTATTTATTATTTATAATAATAAACACACACACACAAGCACACACTACTTGATAAAATGGCTTGGCACTAAGATTAAGGGTAAAAGGGTGAGGAAAGGCCACCAATGGGTAGCCATCCACACAGGGAGGCACCATAGCCTGCAACCACGGGGAGCACCACCACAGAGACCCACCACAGCCCAAACAGACCAGGGCAGGCTCTATAGATGCAGAGCCCCCCCGAGTCCTCCTGGCAGGAGGGATCCCCACGACGACGTTCCCGTGGGCAGACAACACGGCTGCCTGCGTGGAGAGCCCCCATGAGAAAATGCTGGAGCTAAAAACAGTAAGACAATAATAACTAAGAAAAAAAGAAACAAAAAAAAAAAAAACAAGAGTCTGAGGATCGTTAAAAGTAATAAAAAGCACGATAAATGAATGAGGTAAATTGACCATACTGGCTTTAACCCCTTGACGCCTGAATTTATTTTCATAATCGGAAATAAATTCAGGCGCCAAGGGGATGAAGTCTGTCTGTCCTAGTGTCTGTGGACTGACCTCGTACTCCTCCATCATCTTCCTGATTCCACTGCCTTTCTGTCCGATGATGTAGCGATGCAGCTCGTACGACACCTTCACATCCTCCGTTATAGGAACCAGTGCCTGAAGGAGGGACACACAGATCCAGGATCAGTGGAGCAGTGATGCACAAATCCCAAATATTCAACAGACAGGTGTAGTTAAAGTCACACATATCCATACCAGCAGCGCAGCTTTAGCCACTTCACACTTCTCCGCCCGTCCAGAGATGGTGATGATGTCACACTTGCGAGGGACAAATTCCGCCTCCGGACTGACTTCACCGTTCTCCTGTGGAGGAGCCTCCTGACCTGGAGTTTGACCACAGATGAAACATGAACATACAAACATAGTTATAACATCCATGTACACATTCATACATTCATCGGGCACTGAAACACTTTCATGTCAAAGTGTGACGTTTAGTTTTTCTGTTCAATTCCAATTAATCATTTACAAAGAAAACTGAGTATTCACTTTGCATTTTTACTGAACATTTTTGAAGACCATGCACTTTTTTTTTTTATCTTTAGTGTTTATTCTCCTCACATGACCAAATAAACCCTGCCATATTTCTGTGTTTTGTTCTTTAGAAGAGTTGAAAACCACAAATAACTGTCATTATTTTCATTCTATTGAGGAAGATCTCAGACTAAACTTATTTATTTTTGTCAAATTTAGATAAAACAAGCATGAAATCATATGATACCTGTTGTTTCTGTCAGAATTTTCTTTAGTTTTCATCTTATACAAATAACATAACTGTCTGGTTTCTTATATCATCATAATAGAAAGTGAAAAATATTGATTATCTGCAAAGCATCCAGGTTTGATCCCGAGGGAACTGAGCATGTGCAGACGGAGCATGTGGGTTTGGAGAATAGAGCAATACAAGGAACAGTTAAATGACTTCAGATTAAGATTCTTTACTCAATGCATTACAAATGCATGGGGTCAACAAACTCTGTATTTATTACTTTCACTCAGACTTTATTTCTATTAAAGTAAACGGTTGATTTCTGTGGATGATATTAGTAGTTTAACCCTTTCATGCATAGTGGTCACTACAGTGGACAGTTATTCTCCAGCTGTTCTCTTGTATATTCATGGCTTTTGTTGTTTTAGTTCCATATCAGCCAACACAGTGGACACTTATGCACCATCCCATAATACACTGACATTCATACCATTACTGTAACTTTGCTGTTCTTGATAAACCTAATCTGCAGTGACATGTTATAAATCAACGGCTAATTGTTATTAGACTCTAATTCAGTTTTCTTAATCGAAACATTTTTGGTTTTGTTTTTTTTATATATGATATCTCCATGAAGTGAGTAATAACAAGTAATAGAGTATGTTAAAATATAAGAAAACTCAGATTAACTGCTTTAAAAAGAAAGTATTTTATCACTTTCAAATAGTTTATCACTTTCTGATGATGGGTTTTATTTACATGTTTTTTGCTACAAAAATTAAACACATGGTGTCCAGCTACGTGGACATTTGTGTACTTCAGGGAAAAATACAGTAGGTTTTTAAAAAAAATTCAATTGCACTGGTTTTCTTTCAAACCTAAAGAGGAATAAAAACACTCAGACAAAAAATCTCGACCAAGGTTCTCATAGTTCATGCATGAAAGGCTTAATGAACACTTCCTGACTGTCATTAGTTAAACCTCGTGCTCCGTTGTGTCGTTTCTCACCTGCGGCGCTGTCGTCTCTCTCAGGAAACTTGATCTGGACCTCATGTTCTCTGGTGATGTGCTGGATCCGACAGCCTTTCGGTCCCATCACGGCGCGGTGGTAACGCTGAGGAATCGCCACCTCCACGCTCACCTGAGACTCCTGATCAATAAACAAAGGGGAGGAGACTGTAGCAGAGGTAACGGGTTCAGGATCACGTCACTTAACGCTGATTCTCTAACGCAACATTCACACTGAAGGTTTTAATGCTCTCTTCAGATTTTTTGCTGAAATTAAATTTTTTGTGTGTGGTTGTTCACATTGTGACGTAAATGTGATACCATCCGACTGCAAACACTGTTTACAGAATGTCATCATTTTTGAACAAAAATTACTCTTTTGTTTAAATCATTAAATACTTAATTTCTGGTTCAGTTTTTTTTTGCATTTCCTGAAAAATCTGAAAAAATGACAATACTTTAGGAAGGTGTTGATTTTTTGTTAATTCTTGTTCATTTTATTGAGGTTTTAATATTTAATTTGAAGCTAACTTTGTTTTCAGTTTATTTTGTTGATTTAATGCTCATTTTGTTTGTTCACAAATTGGATGGTACTTTTAATTTCTACTTACAATAACAATAAACATATTCTATTATAGTTTAATCTGCGGATTTCCTGCTTATTTTGATCACTTTTGTTGATTTAATACTGACTTTGCTCCATTTTAATAACTTGTTTTGTTGATTTAATGCTCATTTATTTGTTTACTTGTTTATTCTGTGACTTTATTGCTTAGTTTGGTCACTTTTGTTTGCTTATTTAGTCATTTTATTGCTTATTTAGCTCCTTTTAAATAAGTTGTTTTATTGATTATTTATTGTGTTGTTTATCAATGCAAATTTTTGTTAATTCTTCTTCAGTTTGGGGCTTTAACACTTCGTTTGATGCCGACTCTAATGGACCATATGGATCTTCCCAGGGTCCGCCTACTTCAGTGCAGAATCGTGACATCTGATGAAATGTGGCATGACCGTTCACAGTGAAGACACACTGCAGAACATCGGACATGACTCTGATTAAGGACCAGATATGACAGTGTCCTGGGTCTGGTTTGTACTTTTAAAACCTTAATAAATGAATCAGGTATGGGTCACATGGGTAAAAAGTCCGATTTGGCCATGTTAACCTGCAGCTTGTCCAAAATTCCTCTATTTTTCTAACATAATATGTGTAAAAACAGCTAAACCTGAGGCATTTCTAGACCAGTTGCCTGTCTCTTTACCAGGTCTTCGATGATCTCCTGGATGCGTTTCTTTGCTGCCTCCACACAGTCCTTGGCTCCCTTCAGGGTCACTTTCTGGCTGTTGGCTCCGGTTCGGGGGAAACTCACAGCTACACCGCCGTATTCCTCCGCCAGCTCCCGCAACACCTGACCTCGCCGGCAAACAAAGTGTCGGTGATGACGGACGTCCACCACCATGCTGTCCTCCACTACGTCGTCCTGGAGAAGCAGCGAGATGAAGATGAGGTTAGAGTCAGAAGTCAAAACATTTTCAATGTTGTCATCTATTCCTTTTGTGCATTTGTGTTTTTTGTTTGTTTGATTGATTAGTTTGTTGTTTGTTTTCTTTTAAATTACAGGGTTGTTTTGCTCATTTTATTTTTTATTAATTTTCACTTTAACCTTAAAGATCTAAAATAATTTATGGGGCAACTTCCAAATTAATTTCTCGACATCTAACCAATTACTTTTTTTTTTATATATAAATATATATTTTTTATAATTCACATTTTTATTGACATTCTGCATTAATTTTGACAAAAAAATCAAGTATTATTAACAATGTTCCAGCATGAATGTCCTTTTTTTCCCCCCAAAAAAAACCAAGTCATAACAAGAAACAAACAAAAAATAAAAAAAATCACCCAACATAAGCCATAGATATGAACAAGTAAGGAGAGAGGTACGGTTTTTGCCTTTACTTTACATGCTATTTTATACAATATTAGAAAAATCAAAGTCTGGTCTATGTGGTGTGATATAGTCCATCCATTTCTTCCAGCGCGAAACAAACACATCCTTCTTAAAGTTCACCTCTGCTGTTAGTCTCTCCATTCTATATATGTCCATTGTAATGTCCATTCACATCATCGGCGTTGGGCTTTCTGATGAAAGCCATTTTCTTGTAAGGGCTTGGGCATCGAACCAATTACAACTGATTTATCACCTTTTATTCTAATATTATTCCAGGATCATTGTTCATGAAATCACTGACTAACACTGGAACGGTGGCTTATTTCAGTTGACAATGGATTCCAAACATACATGACACAGCTGACAAATGTGCTGGGGAAAGTAAAAAGTAACAGGCAACTAGAAAAAAACCCCAAATACTTGTATAAAACCCCCCAAATATTCACACCATCTCCCAGAGATTAACACTTAAAAACCTAGAAGTCGTTGTACTGTGATTCCTGAATGAATTTTTCTTGAAAATTTAACCTTCCCTTAGTAATCCACCACCATTTATTATAATAATATCCTTGATATTTTGCATTTTTCAAAGAAAATCAGGTATTTTCCTATATTTAAGTCACTGATCATGTAGATGTTTATTGAAGCTCAGAGTAAATTCAAAAGTTCTTATTTCAAAACAGAGTAAACTGAAGAAAAAGTGACTTTTTTGGCTAAATCTACCATAAACTGAACATAAACAAAGTCTGTCCATCCACTGTCATTAATCAACCTCCATGGGTTTTACTGGTGAATCAGTGTTGTAGAAGACGATGGTGTTTCCATGGTAACTAAAGAGCCTCTGAACGTCCAAATGGGTCATATCTGATGATCATGAAAAGATGGCAAACTGCTTTTTACACCAATTATTGACATGTATTGATATCAGTACACGTTTTTGTTTGATGGTGGATGTTTGGGTCTTTAAGGGTTAATATTCTGAGAGTCAACAAATCCAAATGAAGAAAAATGAGTTAAATCTTCATTCTTACATTAAAGGAGACATAAACTGCTCCGATATGTGGGTAAAATGTCTATGTCGTGTTAGTTAAAAACACAATTGTATCATATTTCTGTTTTACACGATGAGCTGAAACGTCAGAGTTATATAATGGATGAGGTTTGTCGTTCGTGGATAAAAACTGAAGGTTGTTACCAGGTTTTTGACCAGACTCTCCAGTTCCTTCTGAGCCTGACGAACAGCCTCCTCTTTCCCTACGATGGTGATGAGCTCCTGCTCCGTGTCGTCAGGTGATGGGAAAATGATGCGCGCGCCCGTCCGGTCCCGTACGCGGCGGATGTTGGCTCCCCCGCGGCCGATCAGGAACTTATGGTACTCAGGTTTGGCCTGAAGTTCGGCCGTGAAGTTACTGACTTGCTGAAAAGGGGAAAGACGGAAGGAGAGAATGAAGGAGGCAGAGGAAGGTGGAGAGATGAAGTTAAACACCACCTCCATTTTCTACAGATGCAAATAATTAACACTGAGGCTTAGATCACATTAACACACTTCAGACACTACGAGTTAACACTTTTAGGTATGATCTTAGCTAAACTGAAGCTTAAAGTTTAGACAAATCATTATTTTCTTATTCAAGCTTAACCCTTGTGTATTCTTTGGGGTTAATTTGACCCCATTCTGCTGCCTTTGCCTTTATCTTTGGGGTATGGAAGGCTGAACAAGGGATAAGTACAAAACATAAATGTGGTCCTGTGTCATTACTGTATTAGAACAACTTAAATCAGTATAAATAAAGGATAAGGCAGGGTGTCAAACATTCAGCCCACGAGCCAAAACTGGCCAGCCAAAGGGTCCAATCTGGCCAGTGGGATGAATTTGTTACATGCAAAAATTACACAGATCAAAGATGTTAAAATCATTTTAGTTTAGGTTCTACATACAGACTAATATGATCTAAATAGGGTCAGAACAATAAAACACCATCATAATATCCTAAAAACAATGACAACTATAAATATTTTCTCTTTGTTTTACTGTAAAAAAGTAAAATTACATGAAAAGGTTTATAGTTACAAACTATTCTTTCATAAAAAAAAAAAATGTGAGAAACATAAGCAAATATGAACATGAAACATGATGTCTTAAAAGAAATGTGTGATTTCACCAATATTCAGCCTGTTACTAAATGTTTTGTGTATTTGTAGATCCACTGTGATCCGTAAGTTGTAACATGTGTAAATGATAAACTGAGGCAAAATAATGTTAAAATTGCACTTATTTTTCTTAATAAATTTCAGATTGTTGATGTTGTTCACATTTTTTAAAGGATAGTTTGTAGATGTAAATGTTTTCATAATATAATTTAACTTTTTTCACTCTAAAACAGAGAAAAAAGTTTGGAGTTGACATTATTTATAGGTTGTTATGATATTATTTTTCTGGTCGGACCCATTTCAGATCATATTGGCCTGAATGTGGAACCTGAATTAAATTGAGTTTGGTGTCCCTGGTGTAAAGTATTAGGTTCAGTGATAGATTTAAGACAGGGGTGTCAAACAGCCAAATTTGATCTGAAGTGGGCCCAACCAGTAAAATAATAACATAATAATATATAAATAATGTCAACTGGAACCTTTTCTCTACGTTTTAGAGCAAAAAAAAGTAAATTTACATTATGAAAAATTTTAAATCTACAAATGATCCTTTCAAATAATGTGAATAACATGAACAAACTGAAAAAATAAGTGTAATTTTCACAATATTATGCCTCAGTTTATCATTTAAACATGTACGTTATAACTTCTAGATCACAGTGGATCTGCAAAGACACAAAACATTTAATAACAGGCAAAACTTGTTAAAATGGTACTTACTTCATTTAAGACATTTCAGGTTCTTCATATTTGTTCAGGTTATTCACATTTTTTTTGCTAAATTATGCTTTGTTTTAGTGTCAATACATGAAACTGTTTATATTTACAAAGAGAAACATTTGGAGTTGTCATTATTTATATGTTATTATGATAATATTTTACTGGTCCTGCCCACTGGAGATTGAATTGGTCTGAATGTGGAACCTGAACTAAAATTGATTGCAATGTTAATATTTTAGTGTAATTCTTGAATTTCACAAATTTATCCCAAGGGCCGAACTGGACCCTTTGGCAGGCCGGATTTGGTCCCCGGGCCGTGTGTTTGACACCTGTGATTTAAGACTAATATCAGTAATGTGGAATCACATGAACAGAAACTAAATAAATACAGCAGTATTAAATAAAGTCATTCTATGGGACACATTCTTCTGCTTACCTTTTCTTCGGCCAGCTGCAGCAGCTGTTTCTTGGCCTTCTCCACCTCCCCCAGCGGCCCTCGGATGGTGACCTTATCCGAACCCGAACCCTCTGATGGAAAATGGATGTGGACGCCGCCACAGTCCTCCATGATGGAGCGGACGAGGCAGCCCTTGGACCCAATCAGAGAGTTGTGGAGCTTGGCCGGGATGGTCACCTCCATCTCCTTAATGTTGGCCTGAGAGGAAAGACGACGTTTCAGTGGGACTTTTGTCTTTTCACTGATCCATCTATGACAGTCTGTGCTTCTACGTGGTGTTTCTCACCAGTTCTCTCTGGATGGCTAAGATTCGATCTCTCGCCGCTTCACAGTTGCTTTTTTTGCCGGTGATGACAATCATCTCGGAGTTACTGTTTTCTGTCGGTAGGTCTATCTTAGTGTTGGTCTCTTCACGGATCTAGCATCAAAACAACATACTTTAATTTGCTCTGATGACAGCGAAGTACAGCTGCGGCCAAATTATTAGAACACCTGACAGATCTGAAAATAATAACCTTTTTTTGTGCCTCCAAAACATGATTTCATTTCATAATGTTGATGAAACATGCAGATGGTTGTTCTGATGAAGTGAGTTTGACTGTTTTATCCACTTGTACCTTTAATATTAGCTTAATGAGCAGGATACATTCAGCAGAATCACAGCTGTGTCCTAAGACTTATCAGTATCAATTGAATCTTCACACCGGACGATGAATATACAATCATGTTCCCTCACAGAAGAAGCCAAATTCCAAATAGGAAGAGCTTGTTTTTTGTAGGAAAAAGACCTAAATCTCCTTATTCTCTGATCCATGGAGTATAATGATGACTTTGTTGATATTATATAATTTAATGTAGTGGCCAATTTAAAAAAACAAAAACAAAAACACAACACAGATAAACCCTATTGAATATGTCAAGTGTTCTAGTATTACATGATACTCAACAGCACAAACAAACTGGAAAAATCAGCTTTGTTTTAGTTTTCCTTCTTGATTTACTCTGTGGTTACTGTACTAATTTTAATAACATGGCTTTGCAGTATTATATATATTTATTCCTTCTTATAGGGCAGCTATGGCTCAGGTGGTTGTCCAATATCCGAAAGGTTGGCGGTTCGAATCCCACTCTCTCCAGGTCGGCCGTTGTGTCCTTGGACACTTCACCCTCCTTGCCTCCAGTGTCACTCACACTGGTGTAAGAATGCGTATGAATGTTTGGTGGTGGTCGGAGGGCCCGTAGGCGCGAAATGGCAGCCATGCTTCCGTCAGTCTGCCCCAGGGCAGCTGTGGCTACAAATGTAGTTTACCACCACCA
>JAQQZY010000011.1:19076072-19101345 GCA_030068375.1 Ostorhinchus rueppellii
AAGGATTTTTATTTGCTACAGTTTGTTTTTTCATGTTTTAAAGAAGAGTTTAAAGTCACTGTTTCTTAATACATAGAACATAGTGATGCGAATTTGCATCAATAGGCCTCAAGGGGTTAACAGTGTTTTCTAAATTAACAGTGAATCAAATGTCGCTTAAATACACCTAAGAGTAGACTTTTATGGAGTCTTTTATGCGTCACCGTCTCTATACAGTTAGGTTACCTAGGTTACCTATTGCTCTATCAAAGACCTGTCGTGACATGTGAATTGTGGTGGAAATGAAGTAGAATAGCTGACTAATCAGAAACGATGAGAGAAACAAAACAAAGAGTGACTTGAACAGTTCTAAAATATGACTGAAGAGAAAAACTGGAGAAACAATTACCAATGTTAACAACAAGGTGCAAAGATTCTGTTAGCATCGAGCTGTTAGCACCATTTGTAATACACTGCAAAGTTAATTTGTAATATACAAAATATAACGATATAGTAAAATAGGTTGTTTAAAAAGGGGTTTTTTTTTAGGGTTGGAGTGGGAAACTGGACAGCTGGCTGTGGTCCATGATTTTTTTTTTTTTTTTTTTAATGATAAAGCAGTCCTCAGTGTGAAAAAGGTTTAGAACCCCTGACATAAAAGAAAGATCCAGTCACTCCTACAGACAGAGGTGTATTGGTTATTGATTAAACACTGGTGCAAGATCACTGCTCTGGATAAATCAATACCCACAATTATGGAATAAGTATCAGAACTGAAAAAGTCAGATCTCTGCATCCCAAGTCCCCCGTTAAACTCAAACGTCTGTCTTTAGAGTCAGCATTTATTTAGTTCAGGGGCCTTTTAGGAGAAACTGAGTCTAATACTTTGCAGTTAAACCCCCACACACTACACACCGGAAAATCAAATACCCAGCAATGGAAAACATTAGTGATGCTGCAAACGTCATGCCTGCAGAAGGGCAGAGAGTAACTGAAATTTAAAGAGCACTTAATGTTGACAACTGGAGGAGGAAGAACCATGAGTGGACCAGAGAATTCACAGAATGACTGGAGTCCTATTTCTGACAGTAACAGTATAATCCAAGGGTTTTATGGTCTTAACTGGTATCAGCAGACATGGATGAAATGGTCAAATCCTGGCTCTAAAATGTGCAATAATCAAAGATATGAGGTTTGTGTTCTTTATGTTCCTCAAATGTAAAAAAAAAAAAAAAAAAAAAAAAGTTTCCTTGCAGTGGTGAAATAATAACATACATGTATGTTTAAGAAACCAAAGGCAAGGACCAACACAAAAGACAAATGTACATCTACAACTGGAGCAAAATTATGGAACAATTTGGGTAAAGAATTGAAAACATGCACATCAGTGACAACATTTAAAAGGATGTTTAAAACTAAGGTATTCAATAAATATAAAATGTTCGGATAAAGTAAGACAATTGTCCATATGAGTAAGATTTTCCTTGGATTGTTTTGTTTATAATATAGTTTAAAGCTGCACCATTTTGTTATCCTGCTTTGTTTCTGCAATTTTCTTTTTTGTAAATACGGTAGGCATAATCCATGTTCGATATGGAAATTCAAACTGTATGTATGTGCGCATTAGGGCTGTGCAATTAATCGAATTTTGATCACGATTTAGATTTTGTTGTCAAATGATCTCAAAACTCATACAATTGAGTTGAAACAATTTATTTTCCGTTTTTCTTTACACAATTTCTGAGAGACGCGCATGTGCAATAAATGCGAGTCCATTGCAAAACAGCTGTAAAGTACATATTTGTAGCCAAAATGTATTTTCAATTTGAATGTTTTGCATAAAGAATCAATAGCAAAGTGTTTTTTGACAGTGAGAGAAATGCTGAATAAATGCAGTGTGAAACTCAAAATTAATTGTTTGAATAATTATGATTTCAATATTGACCAAAAATAATCTTGATATTGATTTTTTTCCTTAATCAAGCAGCCCTGAATTACATCATGTTCTGTTAAATGGACAACTAAACTACTACTACTACTACTACTATTACTACTACTACTACTATTACTATTTCTACTACTACTACTACTACAAACACACTGCAAAAAAAAAAAGGTTTAATTTTCTGGTATTTGTAAAAAATGTTCTTGATCATTTGTAAATTTTTGTCCAACATGATGAAGGTGATGATGAATTTCATTTTGTGACACCTGTGACAAAAATGCTGATGCAATGGAATACATGTATATTTTATACAGTCCATATATTGCATTTACATAAACTAATATAGCTGTAATGCATTAAAAAAAAAAACACACAATCATATATCATATATATACAATTTTCCTTACAATTTAAATATAATTATAGCAGATTTCATATTGTATTTACATTGGTTTCTATTCAACACATATTAAGCGGATTATGTAGAATTATATATGATAATTATTCTGATTTATATAGATGTATATATACTGTATACGTTGTATAAATATAGATTGATATAGTTTGTATGTTGTATTCTAATAATGAGTGCTTACTCCTTTTCAATAAATAATGAAGTTGTAATAAGTATTTCTTTTGTATTTTTTCCTCTTTTGTATGTCTTTTGTAGTTTTTGCTTTTGTCAGTGGTTGTATTATGCTTTTAATCATGTCAAGAAATCAAACACTGATTCATTCAACTTGGATTATTCAAAGTTTTAGTTTTGATCCCAGTTAAAACCATGAAACTTGTCATTTACGTGTCAGATTTTGTGACACCAGCGAAGTGAAGTAGCTTTGGAAAGAAGTGAAAATAAGGTGAAATGGGTTTATACGTCTGTTTCTACAGGAGTGTGTTTGTAAATCAGGTAATATTCACTCGTACCAAGAGACTTTGTCAACCCAGGGGAGTCTGTAACTCCTAAATCCTAACAATAACTAGAATACACTAGAGAAGAAACAACTAAGTGTGAATAGACAAAGAACAAGGTGTATAAGAATGTGAACAAACGAGTGAGACAACAGGCGTCTGACTGACGAGTCGGTGTAAAAGGATACAATATCTGTTTGTCTTTGGAAATGAAGTCATGATGACAAAAACTGAACAACTACGTCTCTAAGTTCCCTTATTCTTACTTGGTTATTTGATCATCTTTGTTCATGTTTTTAGATTATTTTATTAATTTTCTTGGTTATACATTATTCATTCTTGTTCAATATTCTTGATTATTTTATTCACTTTCATTCATTTTCTTAATTATTTGGTTTATTTTATTCATTTTTGTTCATGTTCTTGGATATTTGAACAGTTTTTCTTCCTTATTCTTTTCATTTTGTCAAATTTTCTGTAATTATGTCATTCATTTTAGTTTCTTTTCTTTAGTATTTTGTTCATTTGAGATCATTTTGTTGGTCATTTTGTTCATGCTTGTTCACTTATTTGATTGTTTGATTACTTTTGTTCATTTTGTTGATTATTCTCTTCATGTGTTGTTAGTTTTCTTGGATATATTATTCATTCTCTTTTACATGACTGATTATTTTCTTTATTTTTGTTCATTGTCTTGATCATTTTATTCATTTTTCATCATTTTCCTGGTCTTTTTGTTCATTCCTGGTCTTTTCTTAATAAGTTGATCAGTCTTGTTCACAGTCTTGATTATGTTTATTTTATTCATTGTTGTTCATTTTCTTAATTATTTGACCAGTTTTGTTCATTTTCTTGATCATTCTATTCCTTTTTGGCTCATTTTCTTTGGTTATATTACTAATTTTGGTCATTTTCTTCAGTATTTTGTTCATTTTAGATTATATTCTTGGTCACTGTGTTCATTCTTGTTCACTTATGGGATTATTTGATCATTTTTGCTGATTTCAATATTTTCTTAATTTACTTTTCTTAATAATCATTCTTTTTGTAAACTCTTTATTGAAATTAGAACAATGACAGTATGAAAAGGTCTTACATAGTATCCAATATATGCGTTTCCGGACAAGAACATTACACCCGTACTCATATGTACACATACACAACAACAACAACCAAAAAAAAAACCTACTTATTTAACATTAAAATAATCTATAAAGAGCTGCCAAATTGAGTTAAAAAAACCTTTACATTATCTTTTAGTGAAAATTAGATTTTCTCCAAGTGTACATGTTGCATAATGTCTTTAATATTCATTCTTGTTCATATTATTTTATTCCGTTTTGTTCATTTTATTAATTTTTTATTTTTATTTTTGTTCTATCCATTTTGTCAAATTTTCTTTGGTTATACAATTCATTTTTGTTCATTTTCTTCAGTATTTGTTCATTGTGGGCTGTTTTCTTGGTCATTTTGTTTATTTTTGTTCATGCTGGTGACCGTGATAGATAGGCTCTTGACTCACCTTGTCGTCGTAAATGGCTCGGATGCGATTGAGTGCCAGCGCCACCGCTTCCTTCTCCCCCGTGATGACGATCTCATCCTTGGGCAGGCTCGGCGGCGGGATGCTGATGCGAGCGCCGGTCTCCTGGCTCAGCTCCTGTACCAGCCGGTTGTGGGCGCCGGCTATGAAGGGGTGGAAGGCTTTCTCCAGGGACAGACGCTCCACAGCTCGCTTGTCCTGGTGGGTGGGCGCCAATGAGGAGGAAGGACAAGGATTCAGCAAACCACAGAAAATCAGAATCAACCCCAGTTTCTGTCTTTTGACCCTGGGCTGACCTGTTCGGCAGAGATGAGGAGGATCTCATGGCGAGCCTTCTCGATGCCTTCCTTGGTGCCCGTGATGCGGATGTTGGCGCTAGGGTCGTCCGGTCGTGGGATGGCGATCTTCGTGGCCGTTTTCAGCTCCAGCTCCTGGAGTTTTTCCCCATTTTTACCGATGACAAAACGGTGGTGCTCCTTTGGGATGGCGACTGTCGCTGAGGCCTGAGGGGAAAAGAAGGAAATCTGTGTTAATAAATCTTTAGATAAGGGTGAGTATTTCCTCAATCTGTCCATAATTAAATCCAAAATCCAACCTCTGAGCTGCAAGTGCACACTGACGATGCAAAGTTTTAACTAAAACATACATCTTTTTTCGAAAAATGTTTTCTTTTATAGGGATTTAGTCACAATGTGCTTCTTTATGTTCACATATTCCACCAAAGCCTCTTGATTTTACCCGAGACCTCACCAAAAAAAACCAAAAATGTAACCTTTAATCCAGAACAACAGTCTATGGTGCCAGACTTACAGCAGAGGAAAACATTTTTGGACACCCCTAAACTTTTACACAATCTCCAATATTATCATGAAATATCTTTTATGTGTTTCAAAATGTGTAGCTTCATCAGACACAAGCAAATGTCAGTGATTTTTTTTTTTTTTTTTGTTATTAACAAAAAAAAACAGAGTTTCATCATGTTATGTCCTGGATGCGTCTCATTATCTTCTGCAACATCCAGTTTTGACCTCGATGAGACTGAGCATGTGCAGAAGGAGCATGTAGGTTTGGTGAATGGAACAATGTTTGGCACAAGTCAATGCTTTAACCCCTTGACACCGATTGTCGCAAATTCATATCAAACCCCCCCCCCCTCCAAAATGCAACCAAAATACTATCTACTTGAAAGAAAAAAATGCAAGTCCAAATTTTTTTTTCCCCATTGGAAATCGATTCAGGCATGAAGGGGTTAAGACTGATGCTTGATGTAATATATCACAAATGCATGGGGTAAAGAAAAACATTTGTCCAACATTGTATGAACAGACCTGCGACTGTGTTGATGAAGTGTGGTCAAATGTCTTCATAGTTCAGATTAGCTCCCCTGAGATAATTTGACCTGTTAAGTGTTAAATTCTTGACATATTCACACAAATCTATGGTTAATGATAGAATTGCTGCAGTTTCTCATTTACTCAACATCAGCAAGGAAAATCCATTTGCAGCTTTTCATATTTCTAGTTCTTTGCCATAAAAAGCACCTACAGCGAAGACTGAGATATCTAAAAGCTGCATTTCCATTCAGTATGAGAACAAAAACGTAAGTATTCGACCTTGCGAACAGGACAAAGTGTTTTTCTGTGCTATTGTATCAATAACTGCAGCTCAGCTAAACAGGTGGACCTCAGTGCTCTGGCTGAGGTGGAAATCAGCATGTTTGCTGCTGAAGCTCAGAGGGGCTGCCCTTGGGAGCTGACGGTCATTTTTCAGCTGAACTTTTTGTCCCAAACTGACCTGCTGACACAGCTGTTTATATTTTCTAACTGCACATAATACTAACTTTTCTTTGGGTACATTTAGATTGAGTTTAGATCTCAAATGTTTTTCACATGCAGATAAAAGTAACAGGATGTGACAAGAATGATGTGTTTGACCTGAGGTGTAAAAACAGAGTCCAAGATATTGTTATAGAATAATACCAATGCTATTAATTTAATTAGTATTATTTAGAGCAGTTCAATTATTTGTAGTCCAAT
Source organism: Ostorhinchus rueppellii (assembly GCA_030068375.1). NCBI lineage: Eukaryota > Metazoa > Chordata > Actinopteri > Kurtiformes > Apogonidae > Ostorhinchus > Ostorhinchus rueppellii. Next base: position 19,082,482 of record JAQQZY010000011.1, read on the forward strand.
GTACATGACTACTTCATTTTATTTTTCTTATTAAACCCCGTGCGACCAAAAACACAACAGAATATATTACTTGTAATTTGACAAAAACAATCTAAGTCCAGGCTTTATGCATTTGTTTTTCCTCAGGTATCAGCACGATAATGCAGACATAAAAAAGGCACTTTATGAGGACGTTTACTGAGTTAGAACTGCAGAAATGGAAGAAGTTCAGCAAAATACAAAGTGTACCGAAACTGCACACCTTGAATGCCACAGCAGAGAGACATGCAACATGTGTGGATTACATTATTTTTATATGATTATAGGTTTAAAAACCATCATTAGGAAATCTGCTGTTAAGCTGCAGATTTCATTTATCTGTTTAGTTGATGTGAAGGATGGCATGAAGCCTTGAGTCTCTTACATGGAAGTTAATGATTAGAGAAAATTCAGGTGAAAATTCAGACTTGTCTTAAAGGAGAATTCCGGCCATTTTACAAACATAGCAAATCTGCTTGAGGTCAAAGAAAGTTGGCCAAAGGGAAAACCGCGAGAAATTTTCATGCAGGCTGCGCAAAGTTGGTCTCTTGTGCTGTTTTCCTCAAAAGCGGGCGTTACCGGGCAACCTTTAAACCCTCTGTCAAAGTCTGAACTGCTATCAAAATGCCTTTGAGCGTAATGGCCGTGGTGCGTGGGTCCATACAAGTCAACCAAGACCACCCATTTAGCATGAGCGAGCACAGGCACCGTCAATCACTCCGTGTGCATTCAGTATCTGATAAGTGTGTATTCCTCTATTTAATGATCTGCTGTTAATTTACCTGTGTCTGCAGACGAGCTACAATTTCCTTGCGAGCCTTCATGACAGAGTCCAGTTTTCCGGTGACCATGATAGACAGGCCCTGGTCTTTGGCCAGGGACAGCTCGATGTGGGCTCCTGTTCGTTGCATGATGTCCAAGCACACCTTGGCCTCCTCGCCCTCCCCGAACTGGCTGTTGTCCTTGTATCGACGCTCCTCCAGGGGGACGTGGAACACCTGGACACAGACAGGGTTAGAGAAAAGAGGAGGAGGGGAGTTCACATTCAGGGAAATAGGTTGCAAATCCATCCAAAAACCGACCATATTTACCTGCATCTACAACAGCCTTACCTGGGTGATGACAGAGGCTTTGATGGGCCTGATCTTGCTCCCCCACGCCGAGGCTGGTTCACCAGTCTTCTCCCCCGGCGTCCCTTTCTCCGGCAGCGGGGGGAAGGCCTCCAGGTAGGTGGGGATGTAGGCTTCATCCTCCGGGACACACCCTGCTCCAGAGAGTCCAAGATAAAAAAGGCAACAACATCAGCATCTCTAATGTGTGATAGGTGTGACAGTGGGGAAGGCTCACTTTCAGATTTTCAGTCAAGGAAAAAAATTATTAGACCACCGTTGTTTTCTTCAATTTCTAATACAACTAAAGGTTCATTTGTTTGGACAAATATAATGATAACAACAAAATTAGCTCATAAAAGTTTGATTTCAGAGCTTATATCTATCCATTTTCCATGTTTTCTTGATAATAACCAAAATTACTTCAGTTTTTACATCAATATCTATGGCACTGTACTGACAAAAACAGTGTTTTTAAGCATTCAATGTTTTCTTTTCTGTCTGTTTTAGTCACATGATACACACAGGAGTTAGTATTTGATTGTACAACCATTGTTTTTGATGACTTTTAATGGTCTAGTAATTTTTTTAAAGAACATTTTTGAATAAAATTTCCAAAAAAAGGTAACAACTGCAGATAAACAATACTCAGGTATGACTCAAGAGAAGAGGATTTAAATGACAGCATTCTGTAAAAATGAGTCTGAAACCAGGAAATGAATTTTCATTGTACACTTCCAGTTTTTCCAGAGTTTTCAGTCAGTCCATTGTTTCTGTTGACATGCCTGAAATAAGTCTCTGATTCACACAACAAAGAAAAAAAACGTACTTTAACTTAAGTTAGTTGAGGATTTATTAGCATACAAATAACTGAAAATAATGATATAATTGTCATTTTATGCTGCTAATATAAAACTAACAATAGTTTATTCGTAAACGTACAGTTCACATCATGAAGGCCCATTTATTGGCACTGAACACATGTACTGCATTTCTGTTTGGGTTTGGTACCGTGTATTTTGATGAATTTTACAATGACATAACTGACACCAAAAATGATGAGGAAATAATGATGGAAACGTGATATTTTTTGCCATTTTTGAAAAGAGAGTACTGTTACAAATATGCAAAATCATTTTGGTTAAGTACAATAAGTGCTTCAGATGATTATGTAATAACTGTGACAGGCCATGTAGCACAAACTGTTCTACTCGAAAGCTCAGCATTTGCTGTGTAATTCTGGGTAATAATTCTACTGCTGTCTCATATCTGTTGCTGTTTGGGTCTTTGAAAGCTAAGGTTGTAATGTTAAAAGTGTTTTCAATCATTATATACTCACTGATATAAAAAACATCTGTGTTAAGTTATAGAATAAAAGTATGGAGGCACCAACTGTGAAATTCTGGGTTATGTTTAAAATATCAACGCAGCCAACACAGATACCAATGTGATTTTCTGTTCTGTCATTTTCTTTCTCTATTTTATACCAGAGACACCTGCAGGGTTTCCACTCTTTCCCTAAAATTATTTTCCAGAACATTTTCAGCTTTCAGTTTTTCCTGACTGGAAAATTGGTCAATCATTTTCCAGGTTTTCCAGGATGCGTGGGAACCCTGACTGGGAAATCTCCATTAAGAAAAAAGTAATCAAACTGTTGACAGTATTTACAGCCTTCATCACGATACGAGTGAAAACAAACTCATTCATACAAACTTGTTTCCTATTTGGTGGAAGCTGACACTGCCATTATTTTAGGCAAACGTACTGCGTATAACGTCTACAACCAGCTCAAATGTTTTAAAATCAATGTACTTTCAGATTTCAGATATTTATATGATTCATGAAAATGATAATGATGAAATTAATCAAACTAGGTAAAATTAGGGACCGTCAAAGCTAACATGGTTGCACATTTTATTCAATCACCAATTGCAATGCATAATAGAAACCTGAGGTGGCATAAATGTAGATGGACATGGCTGCCTTTTATTTGTCAATCAATCAATAAAACCCTGCATAATCCACATTTAGAAATGTCAACTTAACCTTTTCATGCATACTGGTCACTACAGTGGACAACTATTTTACAGCGTTTTTCTTGTATGTTCATGGATTTTGTTGTTTTAGTTCCATATCAGCCAACACAGTGGACACTTACTGTAAGCATCATCCCATATGCTGCAACTCATACCATTACTGTAACTTTCCTGTTCTTGATAAACTTGATATTTGAGTGTAAATGAATTGCTAATTGTTATTAGACTGTAATGAACAGGGTTTTTTGGTACATATTATCTGAGTGATGTAATAACTAATGTTATAAGTATGTTAAAAATGTGACAAAACATCAGATTAGCAGCATTAAAAAACAAATATTTCAAAGTTTTTACAAAGTATGTCAGAAAATACATGTTCCTTTGCATCAAATATTAAATGCATGGTGTACACCTGAGTGGACATTTCACATGCATAAAAAAAAATTCCATCACATTTTTTTTCATGCCTAAAGAGATATAAAAAAAATAAGCCTAAAGAGATATAAAAAAAAATAAGGTTCTCATAGTTCATGCGTGAAAGGGTTAAAGATACAAACACTACAAATTTGTTTTAGCTAATACAATATTTGTGTATGACTTTCTCTTTGCACGTTTTAATTAACAATGCAAGTGTCACTAAATCCAAGATACCAACATATAACAGAAGTTGTGTTTACCGTTTTCCATTTCCAAAAAGAAAAGATGCTATTTGGTGGACCAGTTGAGCCACCTCTGACTGAATCTGATAAGTGATTGGTAGTTTCACCTGTCAATCACATATTTAACCCTCCAACTGTCTTAAAAAAAACACCCACAATAACACAAGTCTTCACCATTACAGAGCAAATGATCTCCTTCAGAATAATTTTTTTTCTCTCAGCGGAATTAATCAATTAACGGACTATGAAAACTGTTGATGACTACTCAATTAATCATTAGGCTTAAGTCAAAATCCTGTGATTTTTAGCCTAATTTCAGTGTTTTGGTTATTATCAACTACCTTTAGCTTCATCATCTGTCATTTTCACTTGTGGAGCCTATCGTTCTGAACAAAACTTGCACGCATCATAAACATTTGTTCACCGTGAAGCCTCTTTTCAGCTTTAACCAAAAACCCAACAGTTTTTTTTTGGTTTTTTTTTTTTAAATGAAAGAAATACGAAAAGATAAATAGAACAATAGTAACTTCTGGGTTAACATGCAAAAAAAAAAAGTACCATCTCTACAGCCAAAGAAATCTTGCAGCTCAGAAACAGCTAAAAAAAAAAAAAAGTTAACACTTACAATAATAAAACCAGCCAAGCAGAGAACAGACCAGTGTTACCTGTAATCTCCTGGTCCTTGAGGCCGCTGCGATGCTCTGCAAAGCTCTCCGGGGTCAACACTGCCACTGAGCTCATGGTTCAAGACTTATTCCGCTATTCCACTGCAAATGAGCGCACACAATTACGGAACACATCAAGCCATGTAATGTCTGTGAAGGTTATTAGCTGATGCATAAAACCGGGTGACACAATATCCGACAGGATCATTGAGCTGCAAATCAGAAATACAAAAGCTCATTTCAGAGCGTGTCTCCTGATAGTTTTTTCTTCTTCTTCTTCTCCCCTGACTGCACGGTGTGTTTTCTAGATCTGTTTCCAGAAACCCCAGAAGATGGAGCAGCCTCTGTGGCCTTGCTGCACACTACACCTGAGATGCTCCAATTAACACTTTACAAGTCTCAGACAAACACAAGGAGCGAGCATGTCTCGGGGGGGAAGGTTACGCCAAGTCAAACACCAAGGGTCGTCTCCAGCTAAAAACAACCGAGGCTGGCATTCATAGCACTTGGGAATCACAGGACAAAGCCGAAATCCAAAGGAATACAAGCTTGACCTGAGATGAAAGAACATCTCTGTGGACATGGAGGCAGTTTGGATTTTTTTTTTCTCTCTGGTTTTACCATCAAGACGCATTCCAAAAGAAAATAGTTAAGTTTGACAGTCATGATGTTTTCTCATTCCTTAACATGCATATGCAACCCTCACCCCACTGTGATGCTTCTGGCTGAGACTGTAATCACCAAATAACAGTGAAATGTTTTGACATGTTCTAACTGCTGAAATATCTCTCCATCCTCCTGGTGTGTTTGGAAATCTGTTTCTGTTACTAAAAACACCTACAAGCCCAAAGAAATGCATCTCAAGGAATCAGACCACAGTACAGTAACATAAAGGAAACAGCCAAAGCTCATCAAACTACAGACTTACCTGCAAAAGGTCAATTGCCAGAGAGTCCGTCCAGTTAGCGGCTACCGTAAGCGCTTCAGTGTGAGTGTGTTTTTCAGCTCCTGGGTACACAAGAGGGAAAAAAGAAAAGCCTGAAAGTGAACACTAAGTCAAAAAGCTTTACAGCACGGAGGCTGGGTTAATACTGTTAACACCCACACTGCACTGCACCTTTTACTGTCTGGATCTGATTCACACCCCCACCCCCCTCCACATCCCTCTGCCCATCCGTCCTCTTTTATCAGACCGAGAATAAAACAGACCAGGAAGTTTCCCATAAACGGGGGAAATGCTGGTTTATAACATCTCCCTTTTCAGGAGAGATGTGCAGCGATGAGTAGAATACTTATTTTATTCATTGAAGTGACAATTAGAGCTGCAACTAATGGCTATTTCAGTGGTTGACTAGTCAGATTATAAACTGTACACAAAAAGAAAGGGTCTTATTTATATTCACTGCACCAATAAAATACATTTTCTTTCCATAATACAAGAATAAATAATACAAGAACATTTGGTGCGCAACAATTAGAATGGATATTGGAAGCAGCTATAAAATACTTTTTTCCCTTAAACTAAAGTGCATTTTGTGCATAATAATTACAGTATCTAATAAAGTATGTCTAACAAACAATAAATATTCAAGAGTTGTAAACAGCAATAAAATAAATATTTTTCCTTAAACAAAAGTGAGTGATGTGACTACAACTACTCCTCAATGCTCCCCTACTATCAATGTGTTTTCTCTTATATGTTATTTTGTTAAAGCTGCTGAAGAAAAAGGTGCCAATGAACAGAATTAATCCATTAATTGATTTATAGTTTAGTGTATACTTGCCTTGACAACCTAAAATGAGCTATGTAATTGTTTTATTGAGTCACCAATTGACAAAATAGATTATAATACTATGACGTGAATGAATTTTCATTAATAAAATCAAAAAAGAGTGTTTGTAAATATTGACATCACCAAAAATGTAAAGGAGACACCTCTGGAGTAATGAGAAAACAAGGCAAAACAAGTAAAAGATGCAAATGATGGGAAATTTTTAAAAAAGGACAAACGCACACATGCAACAAATCAAAAGCAATGTGAAAGACACAAGATGAAAACAGAGACAAAAGCAAAAAAAATAGATGTAAATGACAAAAGATGCAATAAGATACAAAAACAGGAAAGCACAAAACTGACAACAAACAAAGACAAAACTGTTGTAAGAGGCACAAAAAGAAGAAGTGACATGAAGTAGAAAAATGTGTAAAAAGAGGCAATAAAACAAAAACATTATATAAAACAAAAAGATGCAAACAATATAAAAGACATAAGATTAAAGCAGCAGAAAAAGACAAAAAAGATCCAACATAAATGACAAAAACAAGCATTTAGTTCAGCATTTTTTAGGTGACTGATGAGTAAAAATGCAGATATTATGGCAACATGCAATATTATTGTGCAAATTTGGTGCCAAAGTCACAAAAGTGTATTTAAAAAAATCTGTTCTATTCAGTTTACTGTCCCTGAAAACAGAAAGATACCAAGAAAATAGACATTTCTTTCATTAAAATTTACTCAAACTGTTAATGGAGCTGCGCCACATGGCCCAAAATACAGATATTGATTTATTTCAGTGTTGCAGATCAATTTCTATTCATTTTTCCTCGTATATGAACACATGAACCACACATTGTTTCCTTTACTAAAAGTATCAAGAATCAAGTAAACATGTCACATTTTGGATTTCTATGTAGCTGCACAAGTTTTCAGAGGAGTAATGTCTTGTTTGCAGTTTACTCTCTTTTCCTAAATAAAAAGTTTCATAAGTTCTACAGCCTGCTAATGGATGAACTGATCATTAAATCCACTGGTTTGTGTCTATGTGTTTATCCACATATTGCAGATGTTCTGGGTTCACAGAGGAAACATTGCTCAACTCCACACACCTTCATTTACATACTAGGAATAAAAGGTGTGTACCGTAGAGCTCCTGACTGGGGAATGACGGCACTTTCATTTCCATCTCAAATAAAAGTCCAGTCATGAAAAGAATAAAGAGCAGTGGCAGCTGAGCTAAGTCCCTAAAGTACTAGGCTCAAGTGCAATTTTAAGCCACTCAAACTTTGGTTATTTCCATTTTATGCTACTTTACACTTGCGCTACACATTTTTGGGGGGCACATATTCATCCACATCTCTGTTTTTATTTATTTCACAATGTGCTGCATTCCCTTACAGATGGAACCTAACTTTATCAACTAAAACATGAAGAAATTAACAATGAAACAACCAATAAATATACAACAGTAAAAAGAAATGCTTAGATACAAGTTAAGTTTTGCAAAGCGAGAACAATGAAGTGTCATTTACATCAGTGATATAAAAGCATAATTCAGATATAATGAAAACTATATTTTATTTAAGACTGGGCATCAAAAGAACAATGACCTATATGTCTACTTAATTTTTAACATAATACTTAACGTGTTTAATATACATGCTTTCTTTGGCCTTATTTTATTTTTATTCTCATCTCTTAGTCATTTTCTTAATACATATTGTGATACTGTAACATGTTGAATGAATACCTCTAGACTACCTACTATTATGCTGAATGAATACCTCGAGATTTGTCAAATGTTCACAAACATTTGTCATGTTTTAACCATAAAGAATAATTTAAATACAAAGAATAATCACAGGTTACTTCAACTTACTTCAACTTTTTAAACTTAAAGAAACAATTTAACATTTATTGCAAAACAAATTTCTATTAATTGACGTGAATTTATATTATGTTTTATTTTTAAGTCTGTATTTCATCAAGTACATGCTCATCATGATTGTTTTATTATAGTCCAAGTTGCGGGTCTGCTTTTAATAGGCAATAAATGAAATAATGACTTTAATTACATGGTGTAGGAGTTGAGTACACCTAATTAGTGTGTATTTTCTCCATATTAAAGAAGCTGTATTAAAGTACAGCAGTGAGGAGATTTCAGACAAATTATGGGCTAAAGATATGCTCTAAGATCACTTCAAATTACTCTGTTTAAAGTCATCCAGTGGTTGCATTTTTATGATCAAACTTCAAATTGAATGAAATCTTCTTGTGATAAATGTAAGGGAAGTTATGTGACCATAGAATGCCTTTAGTGTTCAGCATTCAAGCTCAGGAACATTTGGTGCAAGATTTTTCATTTGTACAGCAACATAAACAGCTGAACACTAAGTCCTGACAGCTTCAAATACTCTTTAAATCTTTGTCCACCGACGCAACAAACCACTATGTTAGCTTACCCAGAGAGTGGAAATCACCTTCTACTCCATGCTCTAAAAAATGACTGATTATATGGTTTCTTGTCTAACCAGAAGAAATTCTGTCTACTGATGCCCACCATAGCTTTCTTAAGTTCTGCATGAACAAGGACTGAATGTTACAGCCAAAGTATACAATCAATATAGATAGTTAACCCTGTGAATATCAAATAACTATTTCTCTCTAAAGGCTGATCTGCTGTTGGTGTTGAAAAAATTAGACAGATATTAGTGGATTTAAAATAATAGAAAAAGAAACAACACAATCAAAATAAATGGTTTTATAAACTGATATTTATGATAAACACCAAACAGCAAAACATTTCAGGAATCTAGTGGAAGAACATGTCAAATAATCATTATGATAATTTAAAAAAGAAATGATTTTTTTTTTTTTTTTTTTTTTTTTTAAGTAAAATAACCAAACATTTAAAGCTATACATAAACAATTATATTCAAGTGGATTTCTTTCTCCCTAAACATCTACTGGATAATTGTTTGGTTTATAAAATGTAGATCAGTTTCCCAAAACCTAACACGATGTCCTCATATGCATCTTAGGTCTAAAACCCAAAAATATTTTGTTTATTGTCACAGAAAAAGAAACTAATCAAACACTACATAGAACACTCATATTTAAGAAGCTGGGAAATTTTGAGTTTCTTCATTTAAAAAAAATCATAAGAAGAATTAACAATTAAATAGTTTTTGATAAATGTAATAGCTGACAGCTATTTGATGAATGATTAGAGCTGTCTTATTTGGAACTGACAACAAGTAAACCCTGTCGTGATTACAGCAATAATAGCAGTTATTATGGCGTTATACCCCTGAAAATGTGCATATTTTTGTAAAGTATTTCGTTTTTGTCTTTGTTTATTTGATTGCCCTCCTCTCTTGTAGAAGAAAAAAATACAAAAATATATTTTAAAGAGGTCAGTTATCTAGATCTCTGTAGATAATGATCTCTGATAACCGATAGCCTCCCATTGTTTATCATTACATGCTAACTAATTTAAATAATGCTATCTGCTAACCTCATACTATAAACCAAAAAGCATCAGAGCTTGGAGACAAAACAGAAACAAAGACTTACAACATGTATTTCAGCTTTAGGCCGTTATCCTGCGGGTGTTATATTGAAGGATGTGAATTATAGACAGATAACGCTTGGATTAATCCCACCGGTCACCGTACAGGCTAACATCTCGGGTATCCGCATCTCCTTCTGCCTGTTCAGTGTCTGAGTTGCTAGCTTGAGGATGCACTGCATGGTTGGTCCTGCTAGCATCACGGTTACGTTCACCTCTACAAACGCTGCCGACCACAACCTCAGGGTTTCACGTATTTGTTAGCCGGTTGCTAGGCTAGCACCCGTTAGCTGTGCTCCGACCTCAGCCAGGGATGATTAGGCGCAAGGACTCTGATAATCGGCTAAAAAACAAGCCAGGCGGATAGATAACCAGCTCCTGTTCGCTAGCAAAGGGACGCTAACCTCGCTAACCCTGGCGCTTACTCCTCACGCGCGAACCGGCTTTCACGCCTCAATAAATGTATAATAATTTCAACCACTATGCACACACTTAGGTGATTAGGTGGGAAATAATAAAAGCATAATTCCTACCTTACAGAGAGAAAATACAGCAGAGGGTGTGTGTTTGACAGGTGATGGTGTAAACACAGATATGATTGGTCTAGGAGCATTTCCTCTACCTGCGGAGGTATACAGATATGCACTGCGACTCACTAAGTATAAAGGAAATGCCGCAGTATCTTTACGCAGCGAGAGCATCCAAGTTAAATAGGCCCACCAACTAGACACTACATCTTACAGAGGTTATAGTATGTGCTCGCTGCAATTGTAGAAACACTATATCAACTAATAAAAGTACTCAACTCGTGGGTTCCGGCTTGTTTCAGGAGATAATGGTTTGACGTTGTTCGCCCTCTCACGTCCATCAAACTGACCGGGTCTACTTCTCATTCATAATGGCCTCTTGTATTTGGAGTCAAATCCACACAGAACTTTTACCCAACAAGCATCTCAGGAAAGTTTAAACCAAATGCTTATAATCACAGACCATGGACGTCAAAAAGCAGGAAGAAAACGGGTCTGTTCCAATCTAAGGCACTAGGTGGAAGTAGGATACAGAAATTAGGAAGATGGGGAGGAGGAGGATTTATTTACACCTGTGACCAGATATACACTGTGACCTGTGACCAGGTGTAAATAAATAAATGTGGCTCAGTGAGGATGAATGTGTGGACTAGTGTGGGACATGATGACAGTGCTGAAAAACAGACTTATATTTTGAAAAAAATTTTAAACTTTTTTTCCCCCATTCATATTGTGTTTATTGGTCCTTGATCTGTTCATCTTTCATTCCAAACATACATTAAACCCAGCGTATTTGCACAACATTAAATCATCATGCATGAAATAAGCAGTGAAATCACAAAGTTAACTCTAACTCAATCAAGTATAGTTTGAAATAAACAGAAATAAGCAAAACAAAACAAAACAATAAAATGAATGTAGTAATAAATGAAATTAATAAACTCTTAAAATGGGAAGGGCAGTAAAATTAATGAAAATGAAAACAAAAATCAATTAAATTAACCAAAAACGTTATAAAGAGTACTAAATCAACAAAGCAATAAATTAACTTATAATAAAAAATTAAGAATTTGCTTACAAAAGGAACAAAATATTTCATAAAATGAACAAGAATAAAAGATGAAGAGTTGAATAGCTTGAAGTCAACAACAAAAAATTTAAAAAATGAAAAATGATTGAAATGAATAAATTGATCAATGAGGTTAACAAACCACAACAAAGTAATTAATAAAATAGGTAAAGTTGAATAACATACACATGAAATGAAAAAAGATTATCAAAAAACGTAGCTTGTACTAAATCAACAAAAAAGAATGAAACAATCAATAACATGGCTTAAAGTAAACTAAACTAGTGAAGTAGCTCAAAATAAAACAATATATTACAAATAATAAATAAAATAAGCAAAAATTTACAATAATACTAAAATTTATATGACAGCAATGAATGGAAACACATTCTCTTTGCACTTTTTGTCAAAATTTCTAAAATATTTGGACGTAAAACCAGCTTTAATCTACATGACCTCATATACTCACTTCCAAATCAGAATGCAAAGTATACAAATAAGTCCAGTAGCTATTATAGTAAGAGTAATCTTGTGTTTTCCATCTGTTGTATTTTATGGCAGTCATTTGGTTGTTAAATGTAATCCCATTTATCATTCATTACTCCCTGCTGTACATACAGTTTATAATTTTACTGTGGTCAAAACAACCTCAGACGAATTAAACATGATAGTTAAGGAATCATTAACCATATACTGCACTTTAATTTATGGATCTGTTAGAGTTTCAGGGATATTATTACCAGTCTGGGAAAGAAAGCAAAGATGTGTGAAGTTTACAAGAAAATACTGGAAGCCACACACAGCAGCCTTCACAATAAAAGACTCAAAATACACAGCAACAACACAAACAAAATACGACAACAGCAATAAATTACACTACAGTAAATTAATAGCCTAGTAAACTAGCCCGTCTCTAGTGGTAAAAATATCATAATCGGGCTTGCCAGGCTAGTAAATTAATGCATATAGATAACGGTGTCAATGTATATTTGACTTGTGAACTTGATGTTTTTCACCAATATTCATTGTAGATGATTATGTGAACTCATAAATCAACATTTATGATTAGAAGTGTTATATTCACATATAGTTCAACTGAAAATAATATAAATGAAGTCTGTCTGATGGCATCAATCACACCCTAAAAAGGCATTATTTACATGTTTGCAGAGCGTCACTCACTGTTGTTTTCTTATTATTTCTTATTATCAAGATGTATCTAAAGACTAGGCAGCAGGAACAGCAAAACCCTAAAATACTGCATCGGAGATCTGTATGTTGATGTCAACTTTCTCCTCACAGCTGCCAGTAATTGCAAGCATTTACTGATGTAAAATTTTTAATACCTGGTGATCCACTAATCCTGTCAATACATGGGGGAAAAAATGGTGTACAATGCAATTTGTCATCTTCTCATGGTCATCAGATGTGAGTGATTTAAGTGTTCAGAGGCTTTGTAGGGAACGTGAAAACATAAATATGATCAGAAAACAGAATATTAAATGTATTAAATATCAGATTTTCAATGACAACTTATGAGGATAATATTATTACAATTCACCACAAAGATAGTTTTAGAGCTTTATGACTTTAAAGAGCAAAGTGTCATCTTTAATTTCTTTAATTATTTCTTGGGTATGAATCATCATATACAATCTAAGGGTCCCTGAGAGTTCTGTTCATTTTTTCTTCAAAGTCTGAATAATACTATCATAAAATATTAGCATTTTCATTCATGACCAAAAAATATGAATTTAATCATTTATCAAGATCCCACAGAACTACTTTTCTTGGGTTTCAATTTAAACAAACGTCTGTAGAAACAACATTCTATGTTGTTTTTTTAAATGCAGTAAATAAAAAGAATGCATTTAGAAAACACTCAATGTTACAGTGTGTGCATAATAGCCACTGAAATGAAATAAAGTAGGCAAAACAGGCATAAAATACAAAAAATATATGAGTACTACATCAACATAAAAGAAAAAAAATTACAAAAGAAATAAAAATCGATAAGTTAATAAAGAACTTGAACACATTATTTGTTTGTGAGTAATGATCTCACTCTGTTTTCAGTCAATGTATAGTACTTTTTGTTGTGTTTTACTGGTACTCCCATCTCTGTGCAAGAACATGGAAAAAAACAAACACAAAATGAAGAAACTTATCAACAAAATTAATGGACATGAACTGAATAATTAAGAAAATTAGCAAAATTACTGAAAATGCAAAAAAAAAAAAAGGAATAATGAAGAAAAAAATGAAGTTATCAACATGAGAACGAAAATGAAGAAAAGAACCAAAATATGACACTGAAGAAATAAATTAATCAAATTAAATTAATGAAAAATGATGATAAATGAATACATTTTAAAAAAGGAAGACATGTCTCAACAAAGGAGACAAGTGCAAAATAATCCACTGCTCTGCGTGTATTTTATTTTGAAAGGCCCAGACCGGTAGTGGTCTCGCCAGCAGGTGGCAGCCTGCCGGCTCGGTCCTCCGGGGCCGCTGAGCTCCTACCTCCCGTTTTCTCTCCTCTCACAATCCTCTGATAACAAAGAACACAACAACAGGGGGATGATGGGCGCACACAGCTCCGTCCTGTCACAGAAACAATAAGAAACTCAACCGGCGTCGTACGTTGTGGATTATATCTGGTGCTCAGTTTATTTTTTATGATAGTTTTAATCTTGTTTCTTCTTCGTGGGTCGATTAAAAAGTTAATGTTTAAACACCAGTTCATCGTTTGGAACCTGAAGCTTTTTTATTTCTTCATTTTTTAACCTGAGTTGACGATGCTGGACTGAAAAAGTAAAACCGAAACAACTAAGAGGAACGTCTGAAAAACACAGGTAAGTTTACTTTAATGTAACGGTTTGAAATTAGCTGAATTAGCTCGTTTTTTGTCAGTTTAGCCGCTGCGGTTTGGTTCGCTCCGGTCTGTACACCTGTTCCCCTGTAAAACCTAAATATGGACATTTACACCTCATATAAGACGTATTTATATGTCGAAGTATGCATTTTAACTCTATAATGTCATTGCTCTCACATTTTGGCACTTATTAACAGTTGGTTAAAGTCAAATATTGGGCTTAAGTAGTAAATTCAGGCACTAACAATCACTGTAACATCTAAATATGGACATTTACACATTTAATAAGACATATGTACAGAAAACAATATGGAATTTAACTGAATGAAATCACTTCTCTCACATTTAGTAACAAATCAGTATGTAAAAGCAGCAGATTATTGGGCTTAAATAGTAAAATAGGACACCAACAATCACTGTAAGACCTAAATATGAACATTGACCCCTTTTATTTATATGTATTTACATGTGGAAATGTTTATTTTAACTGTACAATATCAATGCTCTCACATTTAGTCACTTATTAACATGTAAAAGCAGTAAATTATAGCAAAACATTGGGCTTAAGTAGTAAAATAGGACACCAAGAACCTGGCTGCTCACTGACATCATCCCTATAGGGTATACCATAATCTCAATTCATCATTATTCACATTATAATACCCTAAAAGCATGTACTGGACACCTCTACCTATACATAAGATGCTCCTCTGTAATTAATTTGCCCAATCCATTCCTATATTCCTCTCCCTCCACCTCCTTCAGTGTTTATATGCATTTTCCTCCCCGACACACCTTTTCCGTCCCCTCTTCCTGGCCAACGTGGAGCTTCCACACTCACCATCACATGTACACTGGTTGATTCAAGTGTCAAATGCAGAGTCTTAAAGCACCCCCTACCCATTTGTACCCCAAATACACCTCCGACTGACCCATTAGTCTCCAGAGCAGATGGAATCCAGTGCACGGTGTTAATGGAAGAGGATTGTTCCATCAAGCTGGTCAGATTTAGGGGATCACACTATATCTGACAGGTTTTGGATCGGCCAGGACAAACACAGCGGCGGTAGATGAATGAGTGGCCCACTGACCCAGCCGAGGTCCAGCAGACTGGAGGATGAAGCTATTGAACTAACCAGGTCAATAAAGCAAAAGGCAGACAAAAGAGGTGATGGTGGTGGGGGCTGGTTGAAAGAAAGTTGAGGGTTAAAGCTAGAATGGTATGTAGGCACAATAACAACGTGTTACCCCCAGCATCCACATGACTGAACACACCCAACTATTAGTGGTTTATATATCACCCTGTGGACAATGATAATAACCAGGGGGCAAAACTGGAACCTGGAGAGCCCACATTATACCATTACACACCCACTCATGCATGCAAAACAATGGTATGATGTCATAATGGAACCTGAAGTACTGTGTGATAATACCAGTTTGCGGTATATGCTGTGTCTTTGATGTACACTTTTATATCTTAAGGGTTTATTTTGTCCTCATTGAGAGCTGTAAAACTTAAGAAAAATATGCCAGTATGTTGTTTTGCATAATTTTGCTGATTTTTGGTCACGTTCTGACCAAAAACAGTACTTTTAAACCACAGTGTGTGTCTTTAATTTAGTTTTCATCTCACTGAAAATAACTCGTATTGCTCTCACTTTATTTTGATGCAGTGTTCATTACAGGACTATGTTTGTTTCGATCTGTCATGTCATGTCCTGTATTGTTTTTGTCTTTTTGTGTCTTTTATATCATTTTCATGTTTTGTATCTTTTATGTTGTGCTCCTTTTGTTTTGTTTTTTTTGCTGTTTTCCTGTTATTGCATCATTTATGTGTCTTTTATGTCATTTCCATCTTGTTACTCATTTTTCATGTTACTGCATCTTCTACACCATTTTTGTTTTCGTGTGTTGTACAAATTTTTTTTAACTTTTATCTTTTGCATCTTTTACATAATTTCATCTTTTTATGTAATCCTTGTGATTTTGTGTCTTTTACATCATGTTCATCTTGTTCTGTCTTTTACGTTGTTTTCATCGTTATGTGTCTTGTATTTCATTTTCATGTTATTCCATCTTTTACGTCATTTCACCTTGTTACGTCATCCTCGGGTTTCTGTGCCTTTTACATTACTTTCTTCTCATTTTGAAGTCACTAAATATAGATGTGAACAAAAGTTTTGGCACTGACATGAATTGATTTATTGTATAAATGTGATTTATTTGCCTAAAACATCATAAAAAAAATTGCTCATATAGTACTTGTAACTGTTCTTTAGCGTACCTCAGAAACATATGGGGCAAAGATGAGTAAAATAAAATCAGTGCCAAAGCTAAAACTTCACTTTAGGTTAAATTGAGAAGCAATCTAAAATGTTTCTTAGAGGTCTTGCTCTGAGAGATAAAAACTAAACACTTTTAATTTAAATAGAAGGCAGATTTAGAGGAAAAAGGCCGTTTTCATTGTGATTACAACGCAGCACAGTTTGACTTTATTGAAACATTGTGTAACTCTTTTAATGCAGTGTATTATTCACCTCTTGTACTCTTTTCCAGTCAGAATGAAACCTGAAACTCTGTCTTTATTATGAGTTTATTGGCAGAGCGACGGGTACATGTGGCTCAAACTGGTCCGACTTGCCTGTGTGCTTTCTCTCTAACAACAGCTACCGGCTAGTCACACAAAGTCTCACATGTATCAGAGCTGATGGCCGTTTGGGATGCTTTTAGTATTAGGCACTACGGATGATTAAGTCCAGTAAAATGTGGTCATTCTTGACAATATGTCAGATTACCGGCACTTCAAAATGAAAGAGGCTCTAATCTTTCAATATGTCACCTTGAGAGTGTCCTGTTCAGAATGTCATGAAGATTATTCACTCAGAACAGGTTTCACTTTTATATTAATGGTCAAACGCTTGTGTCAAATACTCGTCAGGCTTCAGATCTAATGAGACATTTTCTGGTTCTTCTAACACTTCGCAAACTCCCAAATAATCATTTTAGACCTGTTTTTTTCCTTTTCTGGTTGCACTTTCATGTGTTTTTGCAAGTAAAATAAAAGAGATGAAACTTCGATGGGATTTCTACACCACATTTTGTGATGATTACTAACAATATGATTAATTTAGCAGACACTTTAGAGTTGTTTTCTGTGAAATGAGGCAAGTTACAGTACTGTGCAGAAGTCCTAGTTCAATATTTTATTTGTTGGTTTAGCAAAGTTCTGATGTCCACAGATAGTCATTTGTCAGTTCCTGCATTAAATTTGGATATGTGAAGCATGTGTTGCAGGAAAAACAACATTTTTAGTAGTTGTGGAAGTGTTTAGGAAAAAAATCCACACTAAGCAAAAAGGAACAGAAAAAAACATGATCAAAATAAAAAAGAAGAAAAAATAATAATTTAATCACAGAATTAATACAATTTGCAAAATGACCAAAATTAGCAACAAAACAACAAAATAATCAATAATGGGGACAAAAAGAAACAAAATGAGTAAACATTACAAAAGTAATCAACAAAAAAATTAAAAACAAGGTCCAAGATCCACACCAAATAGTGACTTGAACCTTTGCAACACATTTAGTTCAGTTTTTGTGTGTGTCTTTTAAGGCTATGCGCATGTTTTCTTGTATTTGAAGAAAAGAGAATAAGAAATAAATGCGTGTCATCATGTTAACCCTGCAAAAAAAAATCAAACATAAAGTTGGATGAAGACACGGTACTGTATATTAAAAATATGTCAGCTCAGATTTTTGTAGTAGTGCAGTCGCCTGTTTTTAGATGTCAAGGGTTAAGTAGGACATCAAACTCTTTAATTATAGTTGTTTAAAATGATGTAAAAATGCACTCTTAGACAGCAGATCATAATGCACAATTTGTTTTTTTGGGTGAAATCTGATTTTTGTGTGTGTGTGTGCTCGTTCATATTGCACATTAAATGCGACTTCTATCAGTTTTGAGTATGAACTGAATGTGACCCTGAAGTGACCCGCATGCGCAAAAGAGGTCCTGATGTAATAGATGACCACACAGGCACACACTAGCTTTTCCAACAGTTTGCAGAGAGATTTGGTTTTAATAATTTTCCAAAAAGCTTCCAAAAACTAAAGCATAATTCATAATGCATTTATCAGTCATACCAGTATGTCCTCATTGCTCCCTGTCACTGCTGTGCATAATCTAAATTACATGCCACTACATGCTAAATTTACTCCCCGGCTGCACCCGGCCGTGCAGTAACCTCTTCTTCTGGAAGTCTGGTTTCTTCTCTGCATGACTCAGAAGATGACTAACCCTGGTTTGGTTTGGTGTTGCATCAGCTGTCACGGACGCAGTTAAAAAAAGAAAAAATAAAACATATGGGCAGCACGATCTGCAGCAGGAACATTTGGTAACAGAACAGAAGTTAGATTTCACGATGTCATCACAAGCAGGGATTAAAGCGTTCCGTCACTGCGACGGATTTCAGTCATATGAAAAGTGACCGTGACGGATTTCCGTCATCTAATTTTATGTCATAGGCCTATTGTTTTACATTGACTGATATCA
>JAQQZY010000011.1:19120335-19133823 GCA_030068375.1 Ostorhinchus rueppellii
TTATTGACCTTAGAACACAGGGGGGTTTCGCCCAAAATGCCTGAACGCTAAATACTTCCTCAAAGTTGCGCCAGGTCGTTTCTTAGCAACCCCCCAATGACAGCCGATTGACGCCAAAACACATCCTTGGCAGACAACGTCCGGCTTTGAAATGACGCCAAAACACGTCAATGGCAGTGAAAGAGTTAACCTTGTGTTCCATTTCTGCATATGTTGTTTTTCTGTATTAACTTTTTGCTTTTCTATATCAGGTCTGTATTTATGCTGTTTATAGTTATAGACCCTCAAACTCACCACAGTTCTGTCTGTGTTGCCATGGCAATACTACACAACACCTGTAGCAAAATACTGCACACATTCTAAATATCTAGCTAACTAGAAGAACATAAGCTGAAAACACAACAAAACTGTAAGAAAACAGAACACAAGCAAACAACAAGCACTTAAATGTGGACAAACGTCTAAACCAGTCTAACAGCGTATGTCATGAATAATTTAATAAAACAACAGAAGAATGAGACAAACTTTGCAGTGCTAAGCTAACATTAAACGCATCCAACAGTGCAAGTATTATTTCTCTACTGATAAAACTCACTGAACGAGACAAAGAAGAGCAAATATAAGGGTCATGTTATGAATATTGTCTTACCATTACTGTTTTATTTGAATTAAGCTTCTATCAGCTAACCTATTGTTTTGTGTTGTTTGTGGATTCAGGTTTAATAGGTTAAAGTTTTCTATTATTTGCATTAACGTTTTCTATTTTATTACAAGCTCCGTCAAAAAAATGCCTAAAGGTTCTTAAGAAAATGAGGAAAAGAATCAGATATGAGAGTTTTATCCTTCTACCTTTTTTAGCATAGGTAATCCAAATTTCATTAGAATTTTTATACATATATGTATATGTGTGTATAAGCAGTAAAAGAAGAGTAAATGTACAAACTATTCATTGAACTTACATTAAATGTGTGATATGATGTGACTTGTTTGGATCATACACTTATCAGAATCTGAGTCCAATGGATTCACAGTTCAGACCTGGTTCACTGTGAGTCTGGTTTTGTTGTCTGAACTTGATGTAGTTTTACTGTTGTTTTCAAGAAGAGGGGGGAAAAAAACAGTCTTCATTGTGACTACAATGCACTTAGTTCTCGTAACTTAAATATTTCTCTCCGTGTTTAAACAAAAAAATCCCACACAATTCCACGTCCTCATTCCAGGCTAATCTTCCTCAGTCAAACCTGTCAACACATCTTGACCTACAAGTAAACATACCTCTCCTCAACCTCCTGACCCGGTTTGCCTTTTAATGGAAAAAATGCATCCTGTTGATGCTGTTTGTCCATTTTAAAAATAGAAAGTTGTGTATTGTTGCAGAACATCCTGAAGAGAACAAAGGAGGGGACGAAAGAGGAGCAGACGGCCTCCAAGGCTATGGCCTCTGTGTCGAAGGTAAACAGCCTTCACTTGTTACCTCCGATCTGCTGACAAATCAGCACAAAAAAAATAAAATCACATTTATGTCACGTGTTTTGTCTGAGTGAGACTTTAATGACCTTAAAGATGCAATATGTTGAATGTCTGCATAAAAACATCTACTACTGAACAGACCCATGTCATGTTCTATTCGTGCAGGGGTTTCCAATCCTGGTCCTCAAGGGCTGGTATCCTGCACATTTTAGACGTTTCCCTCTTCCAGCACACCTTATCAGGCTTCTGTAGAGCTTGATGATTGGCTTATTATTTGAATCAGAGGGATACATCTAAAAACATGCAAGCCAGAATTGGACACCCCTGTATGAGTGAAATCCATCTTTTTATTCACTGTCCTGCTTGTCAATGGTGTCGTGTTGCCTTGAAGTACTAACAGCTGAGTGTTCATGTGCAGATCATCGACGAGTGCAACACACAGGTGGGGAAGATGAGGCAAATGGAGGAGCTCATTCATGTTTCTCAGACGCTGGAGTTTGACAAACTCAAGGTAGGATTTCACTCCCTTGGACATTTCTCTTTGTCTTCCATATTTAGATTCATTCATTTATTTGACCTTTTTCTCGCCGACATCCGCAGGCCATTCCTATCATTTCCCAGACACGTTATCTGGAGAAGAAGGGCGAGCTCCAGGAAATGTCCAAAGGAGGAACTCTGTTCAACATGAGGGCAAAGTTCACCCCCGTAAACCTCTTCCTCTTCAATGACCTTCTCGTCATCGCTGCCAAGAAGGGGTTAGTCTGGAGTTTTAGCACCGCATTGATTTTTGAAAAACACTAGCGCAGCGATAATAATACTCGATAAAAACAAAAAAATAAACTCGATAACATCAAAGTGCAAAGAGCTGCTACTGGATCTGTACTTTTTATTGAGACAGTAAAAGATGGATCGTAGCAGGGTTTATTCCAGATGTGTCAAAACACCTTCGTAGCAAAACAGACTGAACATGTGACTCAGTACTTCCTCAAAAGTAGTAGGAAGTCACTTTAAATAAGTCACATGGTATTCAGCACAAGAGTCAGGATTTTACTTATGTCACATAAGGAAGTGATGAGAGCATGTCACATTTGTTTAGGTCAAACTGATTTGCTGCTTTACCTTAGTGTCCGTATGCTTTTGTTCTCAACAGGACAGAGCGTTTCGTTGTGCTCGACCACGCTCATCGCTCTCTGGTGCAGGTGCAGGTGGTGGATGAAGGTGGTGCCGGCACCAGTCCGTACGAGAACTGCTTTAACCTCACCCTGCTAGAAAACCACCAGGGACGTCTGATGGAGCGACTGATCAAAGCCCCGTCTCAGTACGTACTCGTTAATGATGTTCAGGGCCATACGAGGCCATCTCGTTTTTTATGATGGGCACACATCGTCCTAAATCTTAATGAACCATCCCATGTATTCTGTGAACATGATTTTTGAGACCCCAAGGGAACATTGTTAAATTTCACAAACAAGTGGGTTCAGTTTGTTCCTTCTGGTTATGTTCCTCTGTTAAAAAAAAAAGAAAAAAAAGATGCATTTCTACCCAAAGAAATACAACTTCAGTGGTTGGTTGTCTGCGTTTTGACTACAATGATTACAACTGTGTGACTGCTGTATATTGTGTTTTTATGATGAGGACACACTGACCAGTCATTACAACTCAGAACAGACTTTTTTTGAGATAAAAATATTATCCATAGACCTAGATACAGACCCTGATCTTCCAATAATTCTTAGTAATGGAAGTTTCTGTGGTGGACATGTACCTCTTATATGTAATGGAAGAAAACATGTTTCTCATATCAGTGAGGACTTAGATTTCAACAAAACACACACTGTTATACAGTCTTCACGACATGTGATCCCAAGAGACATGGATATATACTTGATTGGATGGTAGAGTCCTTAAAGTGACTGACTCTATTACAAGCTGCAAAAGGTAAGATTTAGGGAGATCTAATTAAACAAATGTAACATTCTATGCATAATTATGTTTTCATTAATGTGTACTTGGCACACACAGTCCAAACATGTGGTGTCATTTCCAGAAAATGATTTGCTAATGTTTTGTATATGTTGCTTTACAAGATGAGTAACACAGTTAACAGCTGTGTTTTTTTTTCACTCCCGACGCACATGACAGCGGTGTTTGGACTAGTTGAATCTCATGTACAGAGTCAGGCTTGACTGGTAACTTTAGGTGTGGTAAATAGTTGATATAAAGGTAGCAAAGAAAACGCCCGAATGTTTTTGCCAAATCAAAATACCATAACTTGTGATACAACAGAGAGAGCGTGCCGTTGACATGTTATGCGCAGGTCTGAGCCATGGTGGAGTCGCTCACCGTCTGCACTGTCATCTCAGTACAATCAGCTGTCTCAGTGCCAAAAAACATGACTGAATTTGAATTGATTGAATGATGACACATTTAATTTCTGAGTACCTTGAATAAACGTGTTAAGTTAATCACAATTTGTCCACACTTCATTCTCTGACCAATGCTTCCCTCTTTAATACGAAGGTAACCCCAAATCAATTAATTTAATATATCTCCAAATATACATATTATTGTGACTTGTGCGTTTTTAATTGCACTAAGTACATAATTGCCTACAAAAAACTACATTTATCCACCTTCTACCACAGTGGACAGAGACATTTTACACTGGGATGATGAGTTTTATGAAATCAGTGACGTGTTCTCCTTGTGGAAAGAGCTTTATGTGGGTCAGACAGGTACAATAACAGCCTATAAAGGATGACAAATCCCAACTTTTCTCTGTTTTAGAGTGGAAAAACTACAATTACAGTATGAACATATTCACATTATCATAATTACATCAGCAGTGTAATTATTGCATTTCACAAATTCATCTCATGTGCCAGATTGGACCCTTTGGCGGGTCAGTTTTGGCCCGTGGGTCGTATATTTTATTACCCCTGGTATAGAGCACAGAGAAACCAGGATGTCAGTGTTTGGTTTCTGCTGTATTTCTTATTTAGCCGTTGACATGTAGGGTTTTTGGAGCAAAAAGGGGCAGAGCTTCAGAAATCGATGGAACCATGGTCGAGCTAATGCTAACCGCTAACTTACTGACTCAGGCCAACTGTAAACTTCATAAAGCATTATGTAACGGTGTTGTAAATGGAACTTATTAACTACAACTGGAGTCAATCTGCGTATCAGGAAATAATGGAATCATTATTGACTTGGTTCTTTAGAGACAAGTGCGTGAAAGTCAGGGCTGTTGGAGCAGCATCTAGTGGCTGTGGGTGGTGTTACAATATTAAAGCACTTTTACAAGTCGTTGCCTCTTGTTCTGCATTAAACCTTTTGATGTTTCTTTCAACAGGTCTGACATGCACAGGTGGATGGCGGCTTTCCCCAACCCGACCAATCCCGACAGAGACGAAGATGAAGTGATATACGAGGACTGGGGTGAGGACGCAGACATCGTACTGCTTTGTACTTTACGGGGTTAGTGTGTGTAACGGTCGTGTGTTTGCGTAACAGACTGTCCTCAGGTGCAGTGTGTGGAGCAGTACATGGCCCAGCAGGCAGACGAACTCACCCTGGAGCCCACTGAGATCATCAACGTCATCCGCAAAACCAATGAGGGTAAGAACGGCCCCGAGGTCACTACAGTTTATCCTCTGTCGTAGAAACTGGACTAAATGATGAGTCCGCTAATAGGGTTTTCCACGATAATCAGAGACTGATGACTGATAATCGGAATAATATATAATTTACATAAATCACAATAACACTTCATTAAATTACCGGTAATATATTCTCTTTGCTTATTTGTCAGTTAAACTTACTACTAACGGGTAAATCAGACACCAGTTATTCTCACTTCTACTGGTTTTATCATGCCAAATAGTCCTGCATCTACATGACATTACCTCGCAAATCGACTTAAAGATCTAGTGTGTGAAATTTAGGAAGATTAGGATGATATTCAGAATTTTATATTAATTAGAGCCAAATCAAAAATGCAGTTATAGACCTGAAGTCCTGCTCCTACTGAGCACAGTTCAATGACTTAAGAGCGATTCTTAATGTAATATATCACTAATGCCAAACAGAAACCTGTGTCCACCACTGGGTTTACAGTTAGTAACAATGATTATATTTTTTTCTCTTTCATGTTTATTTACGTCACACTATCAAATGAAACTCAAAATATTCCAATATTGTGTTGTTTAAAGCCACGAATAATGATTATTTTCATTTTCTTGAGGAAGAGCTCAGACTAGGTGTGAATGTGAGAGTGACTGGTTGTTTGTGTGTATATGTCAGCCCTGTGATGAACTGGTGACATGTCCAGGGTGCACCCTGACTTCACCATAAATAGCTGGGATAGGCTCTAGTGACCCTAGTGAGGATAAAGCAGGTTCAGAAAATGAATGAAGATCTCCAACTAAACTTATTTTCTTCATCAAAATTTAGACAAAACAAGCACAAAATCAGAAGAAACACATGTTCTATTCACGATAAGTGTAGTTTTTGGCATTTTTCTTTTTTTATGCAAATAATATAACTGTCTGACTTCTTGATTCATCATAATACAAGTAAAAAATAGACAGAAGGAACATGTGGGTTTGGAGAATGGCAAAATACTAAGAACAGTTCAATGACTTATTACATTATATGGGGTGTCCAAAAACCTTTTTCCTACCTCTGTATGTCTGAATGTGGACTAAAAATACCCGAATAGACAAACAAACCTTGACTCTGGGTGGAGTTTATAGTTGGAAACAATCTGCTGCTTCAGTTATTACTGTAGATGTCACTAAAGTTATTAGTTCACAGAATTGCAGGGGGATGATAACAGAAAGTGATGAATAAAAATATGAATCTCTGATTTGATAATTGGTTGACCCTTATCACTAAAACTCCAAAAACTCATATCAGTCTTT
The DNA here is from genome assembly GCA_030068375.1 of Ostorhinchus rueppellii. Classification (NCBI taxonomy): domain Eukaryota; kingdom Metazoa; phylum Chordata; class Actinopteri; order Kurtiformes; family Apogonidae; genus Ostorhinchus; species Ostorhinchus rueppellii. The sequence continues at coordinate 19,126,728 of JAQQZY010000011.1, forward strand.
TTTTTTTAATCACCATCTAATTTTTCCATGCAAGTTATCAGCGGACCTAGGCAGACTTTAGAATGTGATGCAGACAGGATTCCTAATACAACACATGAACATGACTTTGCATTAACACACTTCCCCCCTTCGACTCTTGTTTATACACCCTGATCCTCATGACTGCCCCCTCCACCTTAGCAGTTTATTAATTTATTTGAACTTTTCTTGCATGAACGATACAGAAACCTTCCCCTCCCTGTTTGCTCTCCACCCTCCCCCGCCCCTCCTTGTCTTTCTCTCTCCTCTGTTCCTCAGGCTGGTACGAGGGGATCCGCCTCTCTGATGGACAGAAGGGCTGGTTCCCCATCGGCAATGTCATAGAGATCACCAATGAGCACGTGCGGAGGAGAAACCTGCGGGAACGCTACAGGGTTATGCAAGCGGCGAGCATCGTTGCCAACAGCAAAAGCCGTACAATTAATTAGAATCAACAGTGTTTACATGTAAAAACTACTAAACAGAGTCAAACACTTCCGAAAGAAACACTGTACGGAGCTCAGGGTGTCAGTTTCTATACAGAAGGAAATGAAAGACAAAAGGAGAAGGACGACGATCGTGAGGGCCATCAGAAAAGACTGGTGCTTCAACACCTTAGGTAACCCACTGGAACGTGTGACACGCCGTCAGTGAACATGACATGAATCTTTAACTACCTGTGCTGCAACATACCTGGTGTGCATGCGTTTACTAAAAGAGGAAAGCACTCTGCAGCTGAAACCTCTTATCTTGCATGGCTCCACCGCTGCAAACCTGCCAATCTGAAATGAAATACCACTTGTTCCAGTCAACACGGGATCTGATTATAAAAATGTCAGATATGTGTCAGAGAAAAGACCTGGGTGTTCCCATGTACATGCGTTTAAATCTCATTCCTTCACGCACAGAAATCTGATACGTGTTATTAAAGCTACAACAATAGATACAACTCCTTTTTTGTGATAGAAGAAAAATCACACTTTGAAAGAAAGACTGGACAAAGCTACCATTTATGGAGGAAGTGCCTTTAAGTGAACTGACAAATGAGGTAACACTTGACCCAGATCCCATCAATCGACTCTGAAGATGCATGTTGGTGTCTAAGCTCCGTTGTAATCGACTACCTTTTTAGCTCGTGTCATTAGTCAATGTAGAACAACCGCTCCCCCTGCAGGTTAAAGTCGATGTGTGTTAATGTAAATACACTGTAAATAAGGAGTTTTTGAAAAGTAGTGATGTTTTTAATTCAAGTTTTGTGTTTTAGGTGTTTGTTTTAAAGAGACTCAAATGTGAATCATTTTTAATGAAAACTTACAGTACAAAAAAATACAAGGTGCAATATTCAAAGGCAGACATGTAAAATACTTTGTTTTTCAATGGGAAATAAAGTCTCTCTTAGAAAATATGGCTCTGTTTTAGAACGGTGTGCTTTGTCAGAACAATTACAGCACAATAAAGAACACAGTGCAAGGAAACGTTCACTGAAAAAAAAAAAAAAAAAAACAGTTCCCAATCTCATGTCTGAAAAAAGTCAACTATTATAATTTCTTCTGCAGTTATATTCTTCACATTTAGGTTTCTATGTTAGCTACATATCAATGTTGAATGTTAGCTTAAACAACAATATATGCATCCGTTTATTCATTTATCGTTATTTTTGCACTTATATAAGGCATTTAGCGGTTTTATCCAAAAGCGGATCCTAAATGTTAGCTTACACTTTGAATAATAAACCATTAGCATTTATTTGTTACTTTGAGCTTACTGTATTTGCCGGTTTTCTTTACATATTAGACGTTGCTAACGGTTAGCTAAATTCAAGCGCATGCATCTAGCTAAAGTAGCGAATGCTAAGTGCTGATTCTTCGAAGTATAAGCTAACTTACATTTAGATAAAACCGTTAAATATACATGCATATAAGCTGGAATGATAAATGCAAAGATAATTTAAAGCGTGAGCTAACATTTAGGTTCTAAAACCATTAGCTAAAAGTACTGTAGCGCATATGTAAGCTAAAAAAGGTTTAAATAATAAAGTCTGTGATTGTAAATATAAGATGTTAGCTAGATATTAGTTTACATCCTGAAATTTGTCTAATCCTTTTTTATTTTAAGATTTCTCCATTACTAGTAGCTTAATATATGCACTTAAATTTAGCTAATTATTTTATCTAAATGTTTGAATAGTTTAACTTCTTAATTGCTAATGTCTCATGCTGGGTGTTATTTACTGGACATTAACAAAAAAAAAAAAAAAAAAAAATCAGTGGGACATAAGTTTGTAATCCAATTGACTTTTTTTTTCATTCCCAATAATTGCATGTTTGTCTATTCACCTTTATATAGACCATCAGTAACTGCAGACATGTTGGTCTGTGTATCCTTTGTTGGGAATAATTTCTCTAAATACACATTAATGAACTAATCAGTGCACTGTATTCTAACTTCCTGTTCTTCCCAGGCTCAGTAGTGCAAACACAGCATGTTTCTCCACCTGTGAGAGCTTCCTTTCCTCCAATAATGACAAATCTCTAAGGTCACTATGCTTTAGGTTCACCTCTACCATTCCAGCAGGTAAAGACGAATCCAGAGGCTGCATGTCTGAAGAATCCACATCATGTTCCACAGGCACATGGTTGGATTTTCCCGTGTCGTCCTCTTTTCTTCTAAAGTGAGATACCAGGGTGTCTGCTGCTTCCATTTCTGTGTTGGACCACGGTCTTTCCTGCTGGATCTGACTCCTCAAACCACGGTCTGATTCCTCAGAGTCTGCAGGTTCTTGTCGAGGTTCTTCATGATGCAGCTTCAGGAGGTTGGTGATGGCCTGATCCTCCTCCTCAGAAAGCTGGACCACGACCTGACGTGGCCTGGGGTTCCATCCCAGACCAGTAGCACTGCCCAGGTTTCTAGTCGGGTGAAAGCCAGTCCTGAACGGGTCTGGACGTGTCGGTGGGGCAACGGAGGCAGACATAATTGGTGGTGGGGTGTTGAGCTGGAAGCAATCAAAAAGCTGTGGAGATAATTCAGATTAAAAGGACAATACTGGTAACAATCCTAGAACAAATGTGGGATCAGATCTATGAGCCTTGGTCCAAATCTTTAAAGGAGTGATATTTTGCGTTTTTTAAATGGAATTATGCATTTTAAAACATTTTCCTGTGGTCTAAATAAACTGTAAATGCTCTGCTTGGGTCTGAATTCTTCATTAATTCAACTCCACAGGTCCATCCTTCAACCCTATTTCTGAGTAATGACACCAGAAAGATCGTTTTGAGCACTGGCCCTTTAAATGCAAATGAGCCACTTCATGCCCCACCCCCTCCAGGTTGTTGACTGTGCTGTTCAACCAACAACTGAACATTTTAGGTAAATGGCTCAGAGTTTGGACATAACAAAAAAGAAAAATATAATTGCATGTTCTTGTTTTTCAAGCTTTTTGTCCAGTGACGGAGTGGTATGCTTAGAAATTCTGGACGAGAAATTGAAAGAACTTAACCCGTAAGACCCAGTGCAACTTTAGTGGCAAGTCCCAAATGAATTTTTCTCTATTTACCCATTCTTAAGTGATTTATCACCATTTATCATAATTTTATCCTCTGTATTTTGCAATTTTTCTGTGTAAATCATGTATTTTCATATATTTAATTCACTGATCACATGTATAGTCAACAAACCTCAGAGTAAATTCAAAAGTTATTTTTATCAGAAAGAGAAAACTGAAGAAAAAGTGACTTCTTTAGTAAAATATATCATCAACTGAGCATAAACCCAAAGTCTCCATCCACTGTCATTAACCAACTTCACAAGTTTTACTGCTAAATCAATGTTATTGAAGATAATGGTGTTTCCATGGTAACCACAGAGCCTCTGAATGTCCAAATGGTTCAAAACTGATGACCATGAAACGATGAATAACTGCATTTTATACCAATTATTGATATGTATTGATAGGGTCAGTGGATCAACAAGTATTAAAAATTTTAGATCAGTAAATGCTTTTGGGTCTTTAAGGGTTAAATGGAGACCATTATGATGCATGAACAGTCAATACATCGGTTTGGATTACAGTTCATGTATTTTAAAAATGTGGTTTACACAGATAAAACCACAAAAATGTGGGTCAACTACCCACAAAAACATCCTCTTCCTTTACTTTCCACTCCTTGTTTTTTTTTGTCCAATTGGTTTGTTGAACAAGAACAAGAGAGATGAAGGTTGGAGCTGATGATGACTGACCTCTCATGCCCTCAGCCTCAATTTCCTCTGAGCCCCCCTGGTTCAGGGTCTTAACTCTGTCTGACAGGGCTGAGCCGGTCTCATTAAAGTGGGCTCTCGGCAGCCTGAGCCCCTCTCAACACTTAACAGACTGGAGACTGAGCAGAGGTAGCGGTGATTTATAGAAATACAGGCTTATACAAAACTCTCAGGTTATGGAGATTCAACCAGGATAGTGTCAGTAGTGATCTGTGGATCGAAACTGAAACTGTAACGATCTCTATGATACCAGATTGCTACACTCTAAAATCAATTCACAAATCAAAATATCGATACTTTGGTCATTTAAGGTCATGTATATCAGGAACATGGTGGAAAGTAGATAAATAATTGGGATCTGGTCCAGATGATACACAATTAATGGGAACTACTTTTTCTTCCGCCTGGGTAAGTGTGTACTGTGTCACGCTTCTCAGTCAGCCCTAAAATACCTGGGAATGACTGTCACTTCTAGGCCACCAGAGAGTTTTTTCAAAGGCAGGAGAGGTTCTGAGCAAAAACGAGATCAGACTCAAGGGCAAAGCAGCAAATATGTTACTGTTCTTTAACAAAAACTTATGAATGAGGGATAGTGTCAGTGTTGGATGCTTTTGTTGAAGTCTTACATGTTCAGTATTTTCATGTTAAAACATTCATGTAACATGAATTAATATGAAAGTTTTCATTTTTATAGTACTTTTCAATAAATAAACAATAATTACTCTCATGTTTTGTATTCTTTATGAAGTTATGATTTGAAATACACTTTTCTTGGGGGGATTTTCCAGACATTAAATGTATTTATACAAAGCATTGGATCAGTATCACCGATATGAGCCTGAATTTGAATTACTATCAGATCAGAAAAGAAATCTGTGGTATTGAAAACCACTAACTGTCAGAGACCAGTGTTTAGAGGAAGTGGGAGGAAGTCTGGAGTCAAAGCAAAACAAATGTTACAATTCTTCAGTGAAAACCAGGTGGAATTCCTGTTAAAGCCAAGCAAGACACCGGCCATCCACAGGGTCCAATCTGGTCCACAGGAGGAATTTGGTGCATTAACAATTGAGGACGTCACTGATCATAAAGTTAAATGCTATATTTATCAGTTCCAGATGCCTGTTACGAAATGTTTTGTGTATTTGTAGATCAGCTGATCTGTAAACTGTAATGCACATGTGGAAGTGATAAACTGAGGCAGAATATTGTGAAAATGTATGTATTTACATGTATTAATATGGGGTGGGACCTTTCTGTGTGGAGTTTGCATGTTCTCCCCAGCTTCCTCAAACAATCTAAAGACATGCACTGATAGGTCAATCTGAATTGCCCATAGGTGCGAATGTGACAGTGATTGTTTGTCTCTATATGTTCAGCCCTGCCTTTACCCTTAAATAGCTGGAATAGGCTCCAAGTGACCCCCGTGACCCTACTGAGGATAAAACGCATTCAGAAGATGGATAGATGTATTAATAGGGTTAGTGGATCAACAGGTATTAGACATTTTAGATCAGTAGATGCTTTTGGACGCTGGTAGCTGCTTGGGTCTTTATGGGTTAAACTTTAAGAAAATATTAATGTTCCGAAACCATGTGGACTAAAATACTGGGACACATCATGTCTACAGCAGTAAGACGTCCTGTTCATGCTGATATAAAAAGAGATGTATAAAAATATCAATATTTTCTAAAAGTTTAATGGAACATTTTTCTTCCTCAGTGATATGTGAAGAAAATAGATGATTAGTTGTGGTAGAAAACTATTATTTACAGTCAGAGCATGAAATTTTTTTTAAATTTAGAGGCAGAACATTAAGAATCATAGTAATAGAAATCAAGTAAAAACCAACTCAGAGGCATTTTAGAAGCAAAGGTAACAATTTATACAAACCTAACAAAAGCAATGTAATCTTTACCAGAATATAAAACTATATTATGATAGTTCTCATGATTGTTTTGTATCTCAGACTCCTGTTGGACAAGAAACACCTGAATTCAACGTGTCCCAATACTTCTGTCCACATTGTGAACTTCTTTGAGAACTGCTTGTTATATTCTCCATCTTACCCTCAGCTCTGTCACCAGGTTCTGGATCCTCCTCCCAGGACCCATGGTGGGGTCACTGTAGAAGAACTCGGTAGGGATGATGGGATGGACTGGGGAGGGAAACGCATGGGTTTGTCCCTGAAGCTGCTCAGGTGGATGCATGTGGACCTCAGGTGTGTTCAGTACCTGGTTGGCAGTGACAGGCTCTGGAGGTCTCTGTAAACCCCGAGGCCATGTACAGAGGCATGAAGGACGGGTGCAGCAGGGTCCGGGTGGAGAAAGGCTGGAGCACACTCACCGTCCGCCTGGGCTTCTGGAAAAGGAGAGGGCCACAGGTGTGTTCACAACCTCACAGGTGAGTTTGAGAGAAAATATGAGGGAAAACTCACAGAAACACATCCTGTACTGTGGTTCATGCTTCTGGGATTCACGTCTGCAGCCCTGGTGGTCCAAATTGGTCTTTCTTTCATGTTTTGGACACAGGAAACGGGTCGAAAACAAACGCACGAGGCTCTGTGCAGCTATGTCTGCAGGCGTTGACATCGAGTGCCCCCTGCTGGTAGAACACCTGCATTACATCCAAAACCAAGATATTGTCTTAGCACGTGAGGGACAAAAAATGACATAAGAATAAATAAATAAATGTTTAAATACGTAAATAAATGAATGTATGAACATATATATATATATATATATATATATATATATAAATCTTCCTCTCGCCCACCTGGGCGGTGTCTCCTCCAGACTCGGGTCCTCTACCAGAGGCCTGGGAGTCT
>JAQQZY010000011.1:19137314-19148019 GCA_030068375.1 Ostorhinchus rueppellii
TCTACAACAGTTCCTGAAATCAAGTGGCATTTACACTACGGTCATACTGCAGGTAAAAGTGGAATAAGTCAGACTTTACCCGTATGTGACCCAAATCAGACTTTTTTTTTTTTCCCCTCATGACACTGAGCCTGTTTACATCCACACTAGAACTTCAGGCATTATCCAATTTCTGGAGGTGTAATGTAAACAGTATAATCCGCTGTGTTTTATCAGGTAACGGCAGTAATTAATAAATGATATGAAATCAGATTAATACAACTGAATTAACCCCCAATTTCTTTATATGTATACCTGTTCATCTGATTTCATTCTCAATAATAGGAGGTTTAATTCTACCATCACTATGTACAGATGCACTCTGAAAGAAATCCAATAATAGACTGAAACATCTAAACCAGGGTTTTTTCAATTTTTATATTTCTTAAGTGCACATAAATGCATCAGATCTGATTATTACATCATCTGATTACTCCCAGTTATTGGATTTTAGTCATGTAAATGGGCTTAGTCTTAACAGCACAAATCTGACACAGGACATGCATATTTGGTCCTAAATCTGATTCATATCTGATGTTTTTCAATGTGACCAGTATGAATGGCCATGTCACATTTCATTTGGCTTTTACATCATTGAAATGTGGCAGACAGGACCTGGAAAGAGCCATATGCACTTCCGTAAACACTGCGCAAAAAAACAAACAGATTTCAGTAAAAAAAAAAAAAAAAAATCTGAATTGAGCATTAAGACCTGCAGTGTGAACATAGCATTAGATTGTGATGAATGTCAGGATAAAGTCCATCTGTGATTGTACCTACGGTTGTCAGTGATGACAGGGTGCCTAAGCAGGCCGGATGTCAATGTCCTATGGAGGCGGAGTCTGATCTCAGCTTCAACCTCATCCACCAAGATTTGCTCCAGATAGAGATGAAAGATGTAGAACTCGAAGAGGTCACCCATCACAACGCTCTGCAACAATAATGGTTTATGGGTAGGTGTCAAACAGACCAGTAAAATAGTAACAGCATTTCTTTGCGAAAGAACGTAAAATTACAGTGTGACACCCCCCGAAAATAAATGAATGGTGCCAGGCACAACAAACCCCGCCTCTCGCATCCATTGCAGCTTATTTTGGCATCAATCCAGCTGATGTCATCATGTATATGCATGTGCTGATGTCAGCGTATCAATTTCCTCTATATGCGTGCCAAGTTAAAATTAAAATTAAACAAAATTGATGTTTTTTCTAGACAGTTGAAGTTTTGGCCATTGTAACTAATGGGAGAAAAAAAAAAAAAAGATTAAAAATATCATAAAAAAAATTAGAACTTTGTTTTTGAATTTTGAGCTTTTTTCAAAATGTAATCACATCTATTCTGGGTCACTGGCAATCTGTAAACCCAGTCTGGTTTGAATTCAACATATAGTTTTGCTGCTACAGACATTTGAATTTTCCCCCCTGTTGTAAGTGAATGAGGGGGGAAAAAAAAAAAAAAAAAAAAAAGAGAAAAAAAAAATTCATAAAAAATGTGAACATTAAGCTACTGTTCCCAAAATGTAATGACATCTATTCTGTGTCACTGACTGTGTATAAACCCAATATAGTATGAATTCAGCCGATGGTTTTGTTGCTAGAGTGTTAAGAAACAAACAAACCCCTTGCCTCCCTTGTGAGGGACGGGGTGTTAACCTGAACAAATATGAAGTAGAAATTTCTTTTAAAAAATAAATAAATTTTTTTTAAAAGTCAAACTTTAATAATAGTACGCCACAGTTCATCATTCACACATGTATGTTTGTTACTACTTACAGATGATAATGGATCTGCAAATACACAAAATATTTAGTAACACGCATCTGGGAGTGAAAAATAGGGCATTTAACTGACAAAGTCATCTGGTAAAATTTTTTCCATCTAAACTGCCCAGAGGTATCCAGTCAGCCTCTTACCATCCTGTGACGTCCCTCTGCGTTGTAGGGGATGCTGATCCGGACTGTGTTGTTGTGTTTCTCTATGATGTAACCCCTGTTCTCTGCGACAGGTTGCTCCATAAGTTCAGCACCGAGTCCAACGCTGATCTGTTGGGTGTTCAGCGTGTCAGGAGTCTCCCATATCATGTATCCTCCATCCCCAAATGAACCTTTATCTGTTTGAGATGACACAGGATTATTGGGTCAAATGTTTAATTAGAAACAAACAAAAAAAAAAAAACCCATGAAAGAAAATAAGGTTTTAATACTGACGCCTTGAACAGGTGATGACCAGGTCGACCATGAGGACGACCCAGCTCTGTCTGGAGAACAGAGAGGCCTGGACGACCTCTACTGGAACATCATTCGCCTGCAGAAACAATCAGGTCTAAAATATTCCAAAATGAGCCGGTGAACTTCAGGAGTAGAGACATGGTTTTACCGTAGTGTTGAAGACCTCAGGTTGCCCATACGCCGTTCGGAATAAAAGCCTTCTATTGGTCACATCAAAAATATAACCCCGCCTCCGAGCTTCCTTTATCGTTATGGGCGTCAACCTCTCACCTGCTTTTTGGAACATCACCTGCCAGTCAGAAGTGTTGGATCTGTGAGCCTGCAAGCAGAACATTAGGTTTTATTGGTGTTAATCTGGAACATCCTAGTTTAGTTTTAATACCATGTCATGTGTGAAATCAATGTCTAATTTTCTATTTCTATCATTTTAACTGTACATTTGTGCAGATGTAAAAGAATTAAATAAATCAGATTAACAGGTATACACGCATGAAAACACCAGAGGATTGGAGAGAAATCCTGCTGTGTTGATCTGATCTGTCATAATCAGATGATGTTCTTTACAGGATCGCTTTAATAATCTCCAGAAAGCAGAAAATTATCACAGTTTTAGTGTGCATGTAAGCAGGTGCATTCTCAAAATTCCTTGGGTTTGATCCGAATTGAGATCACTGCTTTTAGTCAAATTTAGTCTGTCTGGTCTGAAGGAATTTGGTTCTAAGTAAAATGGAGTAAATGAGGCAAAGAGATTGAAAACATACAACTGTAAGAGCGTTCCAGTTGGCCGTCTTCACCCCAGGTCGACAGGTGAGTTCACTCTGCAGAGACAACTGTAGAGAAAACCTATTAGTGACCATATCCAAAAACAGATATTCAACTCCCGAACAACTGTGTACAACCAGACTGACTTCCATGTAGTTTTCCTCACAGGTGACCTCTCTGGGAGACCAGGGCAGAGATGGGAAACAGGTCTGATTCAAAGCATAGGCGTCTTCTTTTCCATCACGCGTCCCAATGAGGATGAAGTTGAATGTGAACTCTTTGTCGTCCTGAAAGATCCAGTATTACATCACGCTTTAGAGAAACAACATTTCTGTGTTTGTACTTACTTTGTTTTGAGTGTGACAGCTGAAGTAAGATGCTCGTAGTTGTGAAAGGTGCAAACTGATGCTGTATCCACATTTTGCAGCGTATGACTCCGTGATGGGGAAGACACCTGATCCATCTAGAAGACCAATCACAATATTAACACACTTAACCAGCCACTTCCACTTATGTATTAATGCATATGCACTTACACTGCCTGCACTTTTTTTTTTTTTGAAGCATTTCCTGCTGCAGCATTGTTGTTTTGTGTTTTTAAATTGTACAGATTTTATGTTTTATTCTTTTTTTTCTGTTCTTATATTTTATTCTGTTATTTACTCATTTTCCTGTACAGCATTTTGGTCCAATGTGGTTGTTTTAAAGTGCTTTACAAATAAAGTTGGATTGGATTTGAATATATAGACTTTTATCCATTGTGCCTACACTGAAGGAGATCGACCCTTAATTTTATTCTGACTTTTTTTAAAAAAAAAAAAAAACAATGACAATAAATAAATTCAAATACAAAGACTATCAACTATAAGCATAAAAATCCGTTTAAAAAAAAAACAACAACAAAAAAACGCCACCAACACACCCTCACTCACCGACAGCCTCAAAGCGAAGTTCCTCCCCAGACAAGGAGTCAAATGCTATCATGAAAAAACGATCACGACACTCCATATGAACTCCTGCACAAATGAAAACTCAGATAATGAGTTTATATACACAATGGATCACCTATAAATCAATGAAAACATGTGAGAAAACTGAGTTACCACTGGGAAGGTCTGCACATTTTGACATTTCCCACAGACACAGGAGTAAAAACACACTAGAAGAAGCATAAAAAACACACATTTCAGTTGCAAAAAGTATACAAATCTGGGGACAAATGCAAAAGCTGGTTATAGATTAGGAAAAGTGAAGCTAAACATAAAGCAAATAAAAAAAAAATATAATGAACAATGCAACTGCAGGAAACAGCAGCTTTGTTGACAGTTTATGGTAAAAATAAAAAATTAAAAAATTAAATAGTTGGTTTCATTTGGTCATCCTACCTTCTGTAGCTTCTATAAATCAAGGTTTTCCTGAATAAATTCCAATTATTACTAAATCCAAAGAAGAGGAAAATCAATTAATTTAAACCACAACTTTGGAAATAACTGTTGTTCCACTGTGACAATAAATGTTACTTAAAAACAATGAAAGCATTTGTTGTGCACAAATATGAAGCATAAATCTGGCAGAAGAAAGCAGCCAAAAATAACTTTTAATAATGGAACATGAAAAATTCCAAAAACACAATGTTGAAGAGCTGTTATATTGAATTAATGCAGAAAATAACAAGTAGCCAATGATTTCCAAAGCTGGAAAAGCTAAAAATCCTCCAAATAAACTACTAATAAAACTCAAACTAGTTTTTTTTTTTAAAAAAGAAAAGAAAAAAAAGTCAACTAAAACAATGAACAAAATTAAATCTTATAACATTTTATCATTCGTCAGGATGTCTTACAACTTACCCAAGACAAAGCCCATTAAACATTATGTTTTGGCAGCGTCTTCAGCTAATCTAAAGCAAACTACAACTGCTAAACCTTACAAACACTTTTTTTTTTGGACTTGTTCCTGTGTCTTTCCTCACTTTCTTCTACCATAAGGTTAACTGGTCATGTTCAGCTTCGACGCCTGAGGCCCAGTGAATTTGACTTAATTGCTAACAGGCTTCACCTGTGCATTTAACGCTAGACGACTTATCATTGGTTGTGGAAAACGATGTGTGACGTTATATAAAAAAAAAAAAAACCGTCAGAAACCCTTGTACCAAACATTAGTGTCAGTTACTTTGGGCAAGAAATAAGCACTAGTGAAGGTTAGCTTGTTTTGGTTAGCAACTGTAGTTTGCTAGCATTAAGGGCTAGCTGTAGTTTGCTAGCAGTTACGGCTAGCCTTAGACGGTGCTAACACGTTATGGGTTCCGGTTTCTGTCTTAGGTGTGTAGTGTTAGTAAAACGTCCCACTACGTTACGGTTACAGCTGAAACGATTACAACTTCTCCCACTTTTTTTTTTTAAACAGTGTGGTCTTATGTTTCTGGGTGGCTGCAACATCAAGTTCAACAAACAACGAACCACTCCAACTTCCTAATGGTAAGAACAGAAATGCAAATTGGCTTCTTGAGGTTAAATCAAGGTTAAGCTGAAGTTGAGCTTTATTATCCCTGTAAGGAAATCCAGTTTTACCCATCGCACTACTTCCTGAACTTTAGCCAGCTCATTGGGTTCCTGGGTTTCATTGGAAAGATGGGGAAACAAAGGAGCTGGCTTAAGGTCAGGAAGTAGTGGAGCTGTGCATAAAGCCCAATGGCAATTGGCATTAAGGATTAGCATTATCTATTAGCATCTGATATTATTGTGTTATGGGCAGTGAGGTGCCATTGAAGGTGTTAAAGAACTACATCCAGATCTTCATCGGCACATTGATCAACGACACTGTTGGCGCTGGCAAACACCTATGTGAATGAAAGTGTTCTCCAATTGCCCAGTTTGGCTAAAATTTTCCCATTTGGATCAATAAAGTAGAGCTAAAACAAAGTGTCTCCATCCGCTGTCATTGAGCCAACTCCATTCACTGGTAGAAGAGGACTGTTCATGTTCCTTACAAGTCTCTAAACGTCCAAATGGTCACATGTGACCATGAAAAAAAATGACATGGCAGTTTACGCCAATTGATATATTTATGGGGCTTAGTGGATCAACAAGTTTTTTTAAATGTTTTAGGTCAGCTGCTTTTGGTTGCTAGTAGTTTGTCTTTGAGGGTTAACCTATATGTGCCTGTCTTCTGTTGAGAACCACACTGAAGCCAAATCTGTGTTCATGCAGGAGTTTTCCAGATGGAGTGTCGTGACCGTTATTTCATGACTGCTATCGATCTGTCCTTCACTGGGCGGGATCCTCACTTTGATGCTGTTGGTAAGTTCTGCATATCCTCATAGCTCGAAGGGAAATCTTTAATGTGAGACCAAATTAAAACTACAGATTTTCAACAATGTCTGTTCACCATATTTACATCTAGAGGTGATATGATCACAAGTGTGGGTTTTTGTTTTTTGTTTTTTTTTTTTTTTAGGTTCAATTTATGACATTTGGCTGTGAATCCACACTTAAACCCTGGTATCAAACAGTATTGTAGTTGAGTGACTTTTTTGTTTTCCTTCAGATGGGACGAGTGCGTTTCCAATTGTTGGACGGTATGCAGCAGAATGTGGATACACAGTCACTGTTCTTCCACTGCAGAACCGTGTGGAGCTCAGAGCCTCGTACTTCAGCTGTCACACCCACAACAAAGTACGCAACAGCTGGTCTACCTACTGTATGACACAAAACATGACATTACACTGTTATCACACCTGTGTAGCATCAAATGAGCCATTAAAAACTGATCAGAGATGACTATGAACTGAACACAAATGAGTGATGAAATGTACTTAAAAAGAAGCCCCATTGGAAAAATATGGAGGATGATTAAGGTGCTATGATGAAACTTCCCCCAGGGGAAATGGTGAAACTGTACCTCCATTTTTATGGGGCTACCACAAGCACAGTTTCTGCTGGTCCTTAAAAAGCATCAAGTCATCCAGTAGATTTTGTAGAAAATGAAGGCTTTAAAAGCATTAGTGGCATTAAAAAATTCACTGTGCTTGGGGGAGGGGGGTGACATTGTTGTTCACAATTTGGTATGCTTGTATAAATCTTTAATTTTGATCAGAAGTATAGTGTGATTGACAGGTGGAACCCTTTATTTGGCTATTGTTTATGGCTGATGCACAAAGTCACAACACCGCACACTTTAGTGGCATTAAACTAGATTTGCGATGACTGCAGAAACACTGACGAGGGATCATGTAAATGGTCATCCATTGGTTTATATCTGGGTGTCCAATCCTGGTCCTAAAAGCACCAGTAGCGTGCACATTTTTGGAAATTTCCCTCTTCTAACACCTGATTGAAATAAGCAATCAAGTGCTGCAGAAGCCTGGTAATGAGTCAGGTGTGCTGGAAGAGGGAATATCTAAAACATGCAGGATACTGGCCTTTGAGGACCAGGATTGGAGTTCCCCCTAGTTTATATTTTTCTGTTTTGATGCCTCATGGTGCTTGACTTGGTCATTTTGATGTCTTTAAAAAAAAAAAAAATGTCCACGTTTAATTGAGCTGAGACCAAAGCTCACATTTGAGTAGTCATTTCTGCTGCTTAATGTTAAAACACGGTTTAGTTTGATAACGGTAATAAACGCATTAACCACCATTACCTATTTAGCAGGCACACAACTTAGTTCAACTTGAATTAATGCGCCCCCCCCCCCCCCCCCCCCCCACCTAATGCAGCAAGTTTACACTAATTGTAATTAAGTACCCATAAACTTCATGACAGACTCTTCTGATGGTCCCGTTGGCTTTGTTAAAGTTATAAGGCAGTGACCTGTCAGTGAGAGGTTGTTGCAGAATAAATGACAGCTTTGACCATCTGAATCTGCAGCCAAGCTAAAGTTAGCTGCTGCAGACGGTCTCACCTGTCAATCGGTCACCATACTCCCTTAATAGAGTAGAACTTCCAGCTTTTATACAATATAAACATGTGAGCTGGCTTGAAGAGGAAAGGAGAGAGGAGAAAAAAAAAAAAAAATCGTTACTTTGAAGGAAATAAACTAGATCTTAAGTTACTGCAGATTTTTGGCATTATTTTTAAGCCGTAGCGCTTAGTCCTTAGGGCTGTCGTAGTTTTCATCTTTATACATTCTATATTGAGGAAGTTTTATGCCTGTAAATTCGACTGATCGAACTGAAAGGCAGGTATTTCACTGATCAAACTGAAAACACTCCAGAAGACTGCAACGATTTTCCTGTCGAATGTTTCAGGATGACAAAGTGTTCATGTTCAGCTTCTACCTCATTGCGACACACGGTCGGAAAAGGGGACAGGAAATGAGTTACACTTTCACCAAAACCTGTTCTCCATCTCTGCCCTGGTCTCCCAGAGAGGTCACTTGTGAAGAAAACTACATGGAAGTAAGGATGTTGAAAATGGCTCTTTTTATTCAATCATTAGCTCTTGTGAGATGCTGACTTAATCGTTCTCCTTTTTTGTAGGTGTCTGTGAAGAGTGATGTGACTTGCAGGTTCAAGTCAGAATTCTGGAGTACAACTGTCCGATCTGTACGTTGGAGTAACTAGAGGACATGGATTCTGACAGTGTAGACCATTATTTAGTTAAGGGGCCATATGAAGTGGATTTAACCAGTAAAATAATGGTTAAAATACTCTGTTAATGTTACTCATATTTTGAAAGGATCGTTTGTAGATGTAAACATTTTCAAACTGAAACTTAAGGAAAAATAATTTAACTACTTTATGCTTCTGTTTATCATTCACTCGTGTGCATTACAGCTCAAAAGATCTACAAATGCACAACATTTAGTAATGGCAGAATATTATTAAAATTGCACCAACTAAGGAAATATGAAAGGATGGCTTGGAAATGTAAACATGTTCAAATATGTTGCCGTTTTAGTGTAAAAATGCAAAATTACATGAAGTTGTCACTTTTTCTAGGTTATTATTGTACTGGTCTGACTAACTTGATCATATTGGTATGAATGTGGAACCTGAACAAAAATGATTTTGACACCATAAAATTTTCATGTATTTTTCATTTTATAAATTCATCCTGTGGTTTATGTTCCAGGCGTATAGATCTGCTTCAGTCTGGATGGTGAGATTCCAGAAGGAAGGGCACCAGGGGAAAACCATGAGCCTCCAGGAAGCTCGTGACCAGGGTTATGTGTTCAGCGTGGCGCATGGAAGGATTGTGTTTCGAACACCATACGGACAACCTGACTCAAACAGCACTGTGGTAAACCAGAATCCATTGCAGTTCCAGTATCTGCTGTTTTTAATTGAGGCCTTATTCTGGACCTGATTCTCTGCAGGTGAATGATGTTCCAGTAGAGCTTGTCCAAACTACTCTGTTCTCCAGACAAACCTGGGTTGTCCTCATGGTCGACCTGGTCGCAGCCTGCTCAATGTGTCAGTATTAAAATCAAAATTTTTTTTTATTTTTTTTTTTTTTCATAGTTTGTTGGAGCGATTTGACTGTTGTTCTGTGCAACCACAAACAGATCAAGGTTCATATGAGGACGGCTACATGACATGGGAGACTCCTGAGATGCTGTTCCCTGGACTGAACACCAAACAGATCAGTGTTGGACTCAGTGGTGAACTTATGAAGCAGCCAGTGGCAGAGAACAGGGGTTACATCATAGAGAAACGCAACAACACACTCCGGATCGGCATCCCCTACAGTGCAAAAGGACGCCAAAGGATGGTAAGAAGGAAACTGAGATTAACCAGTGTGTAGAAGCAGGCAGGAATACACTGGATTCCCCCCCTATATGAGCTCAACCACTGAGTATTTGTCAAACCATAGGCCGCACAGCAAATCGAGCAGTGTTCACTTTGAAGTTAAATTTTAAGTCTTGATTTGGCTGCATTCACACTCCTGTGATGTTAGTTCTGGGGGTGGAGCCAATTCCAGTGTCACTGTTTGAAGTACAGAGCAACCATATCTACCCATAAACCATTATTTCTGCAGAGTCTTATGATCGGTGACCTCTTCGAGTTCTTCATGTTTCATCTCTATTTGGAGCAAATCTCAGTGGACAAGGATAAGGTGGAGACAAGACTCCGCCTCCACAGGGCATTGGCCACTGGCCTGTTGAGACACCCTGTCGTCACTGACAACCGTACGTCCAATCATATCTGACTTTATTCAGACACTTGTAACAATCTAACGCTAAGATTTATTTTTTTTTAAATGTAGTTTATCACAATGTAAATGCAATGCCTTCAGACTTGTCAAAAGTCCACACGATTGAAATGTGACGGTTTATGACCGTATACATGCATATGGATCTTTCCTGGTCCCGTTGCCTAAGCACAGACTTTTGCATTTCAGTGACGTAAAAGTCTGAAATGTCAGATTATGCTGATGAAATGGATAGAAATAAATTGGTTTAACAGGGATCAATGCATGAAGACATTGGCATAGTGGGGAGAAAGTCAGCTGTGTTAATCATATTACTGCTTTTAAATGATAAAATGTATCAAATTATACATTTACATTAGCACTCCAGAAATCAGATGGTGGTTGGTGTTCTAGTGTGACTGTAAATGGGCTCGGTATTATAAAAAATTACATTTGGGTTGCGTACGGGTAAAAAGTCTGACTTATTCCACTTTTACCTGCAGTATGACCGTAGTGTAAATGCCACTTGATTTCAGGAACTGTTGTAGA
>JAQQZY010000011.1:19149217-19164383 GCA_030068375.1 Ostorhinchus rueppellii
GTCCATTCGCTGCACAAGAGCTCATTGGTGAGAATAAACAGAATGTTTAGTTTGGTATCATGGGAACCTGTGCCATTGCCATAAATGGCACTATTACTGTATGTAAATTCATACTGTGTCTTTAAAACTATACATATCAGTGCTGTATTCTCAGCCCTCACTGTAGGGTATTGTCGTCTGTCCATGTGGACTGAAGGCCAAAGGTTTTCAAGTTTGTGCACATTGTTTTTTTTATTTTACTTTTTTAAATGTCTAATTTACTAGAGACAACTACAGGCAATGAATTCCTTATGTGTTCTTGCATGCTTGGCAATTGAAGATTCTGGTTTGGCCCAGTTTTGGGCAGAAACACTGGATGTTTCCATTCCCAGCTGTAATTTTTCTTTTTTTTTTTTTTTTTTTTTTTTGACCATCTGTTCTTGGATCTGGGTGGAAAAACCTGAATCTCACTGTCCAGTGGTTCCTTTATCCTACTTTAACTTTTTCACAAAGGGCTACTGTAAGTTTCTCAGACTTGTCAATCAATTTTTTTTGGGGGGGGACCACCTCTCTGGTGGACCCACTTTAGTTTTTGTGTAAATACTTCTGACTGGTTCAGTATTAGAGATGAAACCTGTTGTGTGGTGTCCAAGGGGTCTGGGTGGTGTTTTCTAATAACACTCGTGTCTCCACAGTGTGTTCAACTGATGGGATGATGACTGTGGTTGCTGACCTGTCTTTGGCTGTTCCAAGTGGAGGGGTCCTGAACAGAACCAGCCTCCTGAACACAACCAATCTCCTGGACAAACGCTGTGGACCCAGAGAGGCAGATGACACCAGGGCTCTGTTCTCTTTTCCAGTCAACAGCTGTGGATCTGTGGTGAAGGTAGTAAACCTCACATGGGGAGATGACCACATGCAACTCATCCATGTTTAACCTTATGTGGTGAACTCGTCACTACTCCACCACTTTTGTGTTTTGTTTTTATTCGTTCCATGTGCAAAGAAAAGTTATAAACAATTTGTCCCTGTCTATAAAATAACTCTGAACACATCGGCTCCAACTGATATACTTCAATACATTGTAGCTTTTATTGAAATTGACAATTCATTAATTATACCTGAAACTCTTTAGAATTTGTGAAATTCATTGTAGTCAGTTTAGTAGGGATGTTAAGTCATTTTTCATCTTATGTTTGTGATGCACTTGCCTCTCAAAGACAGACCTCTAAGACAAAGCCTATCCATTCTATTTACACTTCTAATCAAACAGGCTGTCAGAGAAAAGCCATAAAGAACTCTAAAGTGACTGGATTTTAATGGAAAGCAGACGTGAGTTCTCTGCATAGAAATTGGTCTTTTATGGACAAAGATGAATCATTTCATAGTAACTGAATTTACAACTGCTACTTAATTGATCACTGGTCTGTTTATTAGTCATAATTAACTTATTCTAAAAAGTGTTTCCTCAAAGCTTCAGATGTCTTTTACGACTGTTCTGTTTGAAGAGCTTTGGGTTTCAGAGGAAAGAAACCAGAAAATATTTACATTTGGGAAGATGGAATCAGAATTTTAACTCAAGCAAATTGTATGTAAAGCATAAAAAAAATTGTTTCAATTGGTTGACAAGCAGTTGAATGATCATTGCAGATCTAATGGAATTGCAGAAGTCTGTAACAAACACAAACTTCCCAAACGAAATGAATCTGTCTGAAAAATGCTTTTTCTTCTCCAGCTCAGCCACGGACATGTGACCTATGAAAATAGAATTCTGTTTGACCCAGAGTCCCTGCCTGTTGGAACTAACACAAGCACTGATATTGACAGGTAAGTACGTGCATATTTATTCAGTTCTTCAAATTTATCCTGTCAGCTACCAAAACCATGTTTCTGTTTAACAGGGTGACAATCCAGTGCACGTATCCCATTGCCCATCTTTATCGCCTGTTCTCAATGTTCAGGTTTGAGGCTGACAAAACTATAATTGGACAAATCAGTCATTCAGCAAAACTGAATGAAGGTAGGCCTTCAACCATTTTATAAAGCGTCACTTGGCGATTCCTATGTAGTATTGATGTTCCAGATTGTGACCAGCAGGGTCAGTCTGATACAGAACACTTAAGACTAAAACAACAATCACCCCCATGTTTCCAGACTGTATCAGTCCCTGAATAAAGTATAAAGCACATAGTTTCTACAAATCTGTATTATGACATCAAGTTTTCTTCAAATTAAAATTCTGACTCTTATTTTAACAGTTGCTCTAAATAAGTCTTATGTTCATGTGCTGCATCAGCTGATAGTTTACATTATAGCAGTTAGCTTAGCTCTATTTTCAGACTTGTAGTTTTACTGTGGCCATTTTGTTTGTTCAATTCTAAACTGATCTGTAGTTCAGCTTTTGACAAACTGGACAGAAAACAATGTCAGAACTGTCAGTTTAGTCTGAACCATGGATCAACAAATGGCAACTTGGTAAAGATAACATCCCATAATAACTTTCTCCTTTAATAAGCCTCATAATCAAACTCACTCAAATTCAATTCTCATTTACAGCTGCGTCCAGTGGAGAAAACTGCTTCTGTTTTTATCGCTATTTTTCTGCTTTTATACTAGTAGTTGTTTCTTATTCGTTCTCATCCTGAATTTGTGCTTAGCTGACGGAGGGATTTGCTACTCCCTCTAGTGGTCAGAAAAATCCCTTGCATCACTGTAAAATAAATTGTATTAAAAAAATAAATGAAAGTTCTCATCTCTACAGAAATTCACAGCTTTTATTCGAAATATTAATGATGATTTATAATTTATAAACATCTAAAATTCAATTTATTATCCATTTACTCTAATGTAGAGTGGGAGAGACCAGCCACCGACCCAACCACAGGACCAGCCACTGAACCAACAGTGCTTCACACTCCCTTTCCTGCCACTTCACAGACTACAGAACTCCTTGCAGCACAAAATCACCCTGTCCATTACATCAGAGTGTTAAGCTCTTTCCAGAACACTGGAAACAGAAGTCAGTATTTCAATATTCATCAAATACGAGGCTTTGATTAAAGATTTTAATTTATATTTTTTCTTCACAGGGGCATCAGACGAGGAAATGCCACGACACTTCGATTCATTTTAGAATAACATAAATCAAACTTGCAGAAATAAAATTTTATCTATAGCTAATGTTGAAACTCTAATGTTCTGTCAGGTTGAGGCGTAATCTTCATTACCTGCTTTTGAAAAGATTTAGTTTATTAGTTAAACTTTTTTAAAAGGAAAAACTTGGGAAAGTTGCGATTATATTTCAACTCTAAATGTATATCATATTGTAAACAATCTGTTATTATAAGGCTTAAAAAAATAAGTGCCTATTGTCTAAAATTTATTCTGTCTTGTAAAATTGAAATAAAAGAGCAAATGCATTGTTTTATGCTTAAGTTTGAGTGTTTTTCTGTTGGGAAAATGCTTCAAATGTCCTTAAACGGCAGCTCCTGTAATTTTTTTTTTTTCTCTCTTTGAAACGTCACTTCGCTTGAGTGGTTGATCTGTCTAAGGAGATCTAATGGAAACGCAAGGCCTTTAATGCAGAATTTCTCATTCTAAAACTTACTCAGTGAATGTACTGTCTCAAGCTCAGACAGTAAATGCATGATTCAATTAATGGAGATTACGAGCTAGTTCAGTAAATGGGTGATTGAAAGGAAAATCTAATCAAGTGAAATACCTCAGTATCAGATGAGGCTTTGTGACAAACCCATGATACACCAAGGATATGCAGGTACACTGATGAACAATGTAATTAACTCTGTGAAGTTGCTTTTTTGCTTTGACAATGATGTGGTCCCCTTATTAATCATTCCCTACAGGTTCAATACAAAAGAAACTCCCAGTGGAGCTGCATGAGGAGGCTTCCCTCCAGTTAAAACAGCAAGAATGAATCCACAATTTGGATTATCAAGGGATGCTTCAGCAACTCAGTATGACGGTGACATCTAGTGGTGACGAAGCTTTTCTTTCCCACTTATTTTTAAACCTTTTTTGTTTTATTTTAAGCACCAAGTTGAGGTTTTAATGTGAGACTTGTGCAGTTGTTTGGGGTAGTGGGTGACTGACATATTTTTTTTAAACCTGCTGAACCCATAAAGATCCAAACATCCACCAAAATTATCTACTGATCTAAAATATAGAATATGTTGAGCCATTCATCTCAAACAAGTAAAATGCAGTTCTTCATCTTTTCATGGTCATCAGATATGACCCATTTGGATGTTAAGAGGCTTTGTGGTTACCATGGAAACACCATCTTCTACAACATTGATTCACCAGTAAAACCCACGGATTTGGATCGATGACAGTTGAACACTTGATTTATGTTCAGTTGATGAGATTTAGTGGTCATTTTTTCTTCAGTTTTCTCTGTTTTTCATATAACCCTCAAATTTACTGAGCTTTTATGAACATCAACATGATCAGTAAATTGCTAAAAAAAAACAACCTGATTTAAAAAAACCCCACACAAAATGTAAAAAAAAAAAAAAGCTAATATTGCAATAAATGGTGATAAATTTTTTATTTTTATCAAGTTGTGTGTCTGTGTGTGCTTGTGTGCGTGTGATTTTTAATTGCGGGCACATGTGCTTGGGTGGAGGGATGGGTCGTTTTAAGGGATGTGCTTTTAGTATTATTATTGTCATTAATACCATTACTATTATTTGTTCTGTCTTTTTTTTTTTTTTTTCTTGTGAAGCACTTTGGGTAGCAAATTTTTGTTTGAGAAGTGCTATATAAATAAGGATTGATTGATAAATCATGGTTGAATACAGAGAAATGTGGTTTGACTCTTTCTGCATCCTGATAGGACACATCTATCAGACTGATGGAATGTCAGCAAAGAAAGGCTTGGTAACTGATTAAAACAAAGTTATGAACAAAATGGAGATTAGTAGGTCTGTCGTGTAGTTTTACAATTGAAATTTGATCCAACAAAAACTAGAACCAAGTGTTAAATCTTTGTCCATTTTATAGGATAAATAACGTATTTATTTTAAGATTTTCCTGATCCCTTTTCAAACGTGTCCAGGTCTGGCTCAGAGTTGATGAACAGAACTACTGACCCCTTACGATCGACTTCATGACCTCAGATAGTCAGATCAGACCCTTCTTGGTCAGACCAACCTGCCTGAGGAAACGGGACATGCAGAGTAGGTATAGTATCCTTTAAATCCGTTCTTAAAAGCACTTTCATAGGCTCGCTTTTATCTGATTTTAGCACCACGTTCCTTTCTTAGTGTTGTTTTGCATTCCTGTTATTTTATTTACTTTATCTGTTTAAGTCACTACAGTCTTGTGCTTTGTACTTTCTATCGCTTCTCTGGTTTTTAACTCTTTCCTCCTTGGACTGATTTTTATTCCTGTCATTGTGTAACCACTTCTACTGCTTTCATGTGATGTCATCTCTTCCATTTTCTTTTGTTGCACTTTTATTGGGACTTAAGATTGATACTATTGATTTGTTTTCTTACCTTTTAACCATTTTATATATATATATACAATTTATTTTTTTCAATATATTGAGATTTTTTTACAGGTTATATATTGACACCTTAAAATCGCCCAAGTCATTTTTTTTCACATTTTTCAGGAAACACAAAAAAACTGAACCATTTGTTGAATATATGATATTAACTAACAATTTTAATCAAAACAGTTATAACAACAGCTGCCTATTGATGTACAAACAACACGGTCAGTTAATTATGGAACATGAGAATTGGGGGTGGCTATGGCTCAGGTAGAGTGGGTCGTCCAATATCCAAAAGGTTGGTGGTTCAAATCCCGCTCTCTCCAGGTCTCAGCCATCCTTGGGCAAGACACTTCACCCTCCTTACATGTATGTATGAATGTATATGAATGTTTGGTGGTGGTCGGAGGGAAATGGCAGCCATGCCTCCGTCAGTCTGCCTCAGGGCAGCCGTGGCTACAAATGTAGTTTACCACCACCAGAGTGAGAATGTGAGAGTGAATGAATAATGGATGTAATGAATGTAAAGCGCTTTGGGTGACTTGAAAGACGCTATAAAAATCTAATCCATTATTATTATTATGAGAATTAAATGACTTTAGCAAATTTTCAAAGATGCCAAAATGACTTTTATTGACAATGACAGTTGTTTTAAGAGGGTGACGATATGCAAAAAGAACCATGAAAATAATTGAACAGAAAAAAGGTACATTTAAAATCAATACATGAATACATGAGAGTCCTTCCAGATGATAATAGAATAGATCAGAATACAGAATATGATTGTGGACCTGTACAGGGAATAATTATAGTGTCCCAGGTACACACAACTGATGAGTCAAATCTTTGTTTTTTTATATAATTTTTAATGAAATTGCCCCACACTTTTTCAAAAATGTCTTGTCTTTTAAAGTGTATGTAATTTTTTTTTCAGGTGGTAAACAAAGACAATTCTTTGCTCTGTTTTCTTTCAATGACAGAGCGATCACTCTCTTTGCTTGTAATATTCCCAGGTTTTTAAGGTAGTGTTAGTACTTTCCTCCACTAGATGGTGGTGAATGACCTCATATGCAACTCTGTGCCACCATGCCCTATCTCGCAATGTTAAAGAATCATTTTTAAAAATTCCTGGATCCAGACGGTGATCCGTATCAGCTCCAAAATGTAATCATCTCTTCCTTGACCCAGAGCAGACCTAGCATGAAAATTTCATCAAAATCTGTTGATAAACTTTTGAGTCATGTTGCTAACAAACAATCAAACCCTGGCAAAAACAATAACCACCTTGGCGGAGGTAAAAAAAAAAAAAAAAAAAAAGTTAATTATAGTCAAATAATCAACAATTGATTTACACTCAAACATGTTAGTGCAGATCAGGTTTATCAAGAAAAGCAAAGTTATAGTAAAGGTATGAATGTCAGTGTATTATGGGATGGTGCATAAGTGTCCACCGTGTTGACTGATAGGGAACTAAAACATCAAAACCCATGAATATGAAAGAGAACAGCTGTAGAATAACTGCCCACTGTAGTGACCAGTATGCATGAAAGGGTTAATATGACCGTTGGGTGAAGACGTTTAATGGGCACTGACAGCGTTTAATGTGTTTACAGCAGGTGGAGGAGGTCGGTGATGAATGTGGTCAGAGAAGACGCCGCTGGACTCCTCAGGTCACGACACCAACCTTCACTTAGAACGTGGACCCTGATGTGGGCTGATTAGACAGAGTCCTGTGGAGAAGGAGGAAGAGGAAGGGGTTCAGCGGTGGAAAAGGTCATTACTATTTAAAACATCAAATGAGTGATTAAATTAAGTGGTGGATGAGGTCTATGGAGTCATACAGTACAGTAATAAACAAAAACCACAATGTGAATCTTAAGGGGATCCATGAGGTCACAGTATGGAAGCCTATTTATGTTGTAATATCTTTAATATTCCAAATACTTTAACACAATTTTAGGTAATTCTCTTCTATCTACTCTCTGTTCTTGGTTAAAGATGTGTTAAGTAATGGTGCAAATTAGCAGTAATTTAACCGAAAATTTTAGTGCGTTATGGTTTTCCAAATACTTTAAATATGCGCTTTCCTGAAATATGTGCTCTGAAGTAGGATCTCCTGCTAAAACACACATTAAAGCTTTTTCAATATGTGCATCATCAGTAAACATGAATTTTTTATTTTATTTTATTTTTGGGTTCACAATGGTGAAACATGAGCAAATCTTACCTTGAGTATTTAAAACAAGATTTCAAACCAAGTAATTTTAGATCGTTATTGACTCAATATTGTTCAATCCATGTGAAATGACCAGAGGCCTCCAGACTAGCCATGTCCAGTATTGTTCAGACTTGGAGAAAATATTACTATGCAGAATTTGAGCCCTATATCTAAACAGTTTTTTTTGTGAAATTTGGGTTTTATATTAAAGCTCCATATGGCTTTCATTACCAATTTTTCATCAAATCTTTAAAATTCGAGTCGTAGCCTATATATCACAAATCCATTAGTCTTTCTGTAATAACGCACCTGAATCGTTCCCCCCTCATGGAGAACAACTTTGAAGTCGAGTCCATCACAAGCCCTCTGTTTACATACCGAACCAAAATCAAACCATCAGTTGGGCCTTTTTGGAATTCCACACAACTGCTGCAGGAAGCAATGAAGCCAATTCCATGTTTGTTGCTGCTGTGGCCATATCGTGGCTGCGTGGAATTCCCATTTCCACAACACACGTCTCAACAAATTTACAAAAATGCCCAAGTGACTTACCGGCTTGGTATGTAAACAAATGAACCGTGTGTGATGAAGTGTTCACTGTGAGGGAAGAGATTCAGGTGTGTAATCACAGAAAGGCTTACGGATTTCGTGATACTTAGGCTATGACTCGGGTTTTGCAGATTTGATGAAAAATTGGTGACAAAAGTCACACAGCTTTAAGTAAAGTATCACATATGCCATGTTATGCCAAGTGGAAGTAAAAATGCAGAAAAAAAAACTATTTTAACCGTTCCCCAGAATAACCCTTATAATCCTCATATGTTGTGTGAGCTGATAGTTTACATTATAGCTCTGTTAGCTTAGCTCTGCTTTCACACTGGAAATAGCCACAGTAAAACCACTAATCATCTTTGTGTCGTCAGTAGCTGAACTAAAGATCTGTTTGGAATCGAACAAACTAGGTCAGAACTGTGAATCAACAAACAGCAACTTAGCGAAGATAAGAACATCCCATAATAACTCTATACCGTCATAAGCCTCAGAATCAAACTCACCCAAGCTCCATTCTTTTCATTTAGAGCTGTGGCCCAGTGGAGATAACAATGACTTTTATTTTTATAACTAATTTTCTTTGATGCTCAAAGTTGTTTCTTCTTGGTTCTCATTTTCAACTTGGCCTTGGTTGGTAGAGTGGCTCACTACTCCCTTTAGTGGTCACATAACTTCCCCGGTCCATCACCGGAAATAATTTGCTTCATATCTGTGCAATCCAGTACATTAGCAGAACTTCAGCTCTTTATTCTAAACACTAATGATAATTTTAGGTCATTTTTGAACATTTGAAAGCAGAACTAACTCTTCAGTCACTATATTTATGAAGCTGGTTTCTACATAAAAGCAGAAGAAGCTGTCAGTTTGTGCTTCTTGACCAAACTCTTCTCCAGCCTGTGAAGTAGCTCGTTTGCTGTAGGTGACATTTCGATGTTATTTTCTTTGTTCATTTTGCACTGACTCAACCTCATTAACATTTGAGTCACTTTGTGTCATTAACAGCTCTGCCCAGCGTGAGGACGTCCTGCTGAGGCTCCTTCAAAGCAAAGCCATGGATGATCTGGATGGACACGAACAAAGCCAGAAGTCACGATTTAGGTTTGAATTTATTATCACTTATTTACACTCAACTGAGTGCACAAGAACCATCTGAATAGAAGAATAAGAGGTTTTTTTTGTTGTTGTTGTTGTAGATGTCAGTGGTTTAATCTGTGTCATGGAGGCAAACACTGACCTTATCCTGTCCACACACACGTCTGTTCACAACCTCCACCACACACCACCTCATCCTTCACCGCCAACCAATCACATCCTCCTGTCCTCTGGATGATGATGATGATGAGGAGGGTCTAAAGTTGAAGAGGCCTATTTATCCACTCCACACACCTCATGTTCATTCCAAACCAACAGCGGCCGTCATCAGTGGATCTGAACTCCGTTTGGGTTTTATGTGGAGATGCTTCACGTGCAGGTGTTAGCATTGGCTCTGGTTTCATCTGTTGTTCTGATGGTCAGCGCTGCTCCTCACAGAACGGATCTCATCCACGACAAAGTAAGTGAACGCCTTATTCTGCCTGTATTCACAAGAAAGTAAGTGAATGCCTCATTCGCTCCATATTCATAAAAAGGTAAGTGAACACCTCATTCTGTCCATATTCACAAGAAAGTAAGTGAATACCTAATTTTTTCCATATTCACAAGAAAGTGAACACCTTATTCTGTTCATATTCATAAAAAGGTAAGTGAACACCTCATTCTGTCCATATTCACAAGAAAGTGAATGCCTTATTCTGTTCATATTCACAAAAAGTAATGAATGCCTCATTCTGTCCATATTCACAAGAAAGTAAGTGAATGCCTCATTTTGTCCATATTAACAAGAAAGTGAATGCCTTATTCTGTTCATATTCATAAAAGGGTAAGTGAACACCTCATTCTGTCCATATTCACAAGAAAGTAAGTGAATACCTCATTTTTTCCATATTCACAAGAAAGTGAATGCCTCATTCTGTCCATATTTAGAAAAAGGTAACGAATGCATCAGTCTGTCCATATTCATAAGAAAGTAAATATTTCATTCTGTCACTTACTTATAAATATGGACTGAGGCCTTCTCTTACCTTTTCATGAACACCTCATTTCTGTCCTTATTCGTGACAGTTAAGTAAATGCCTCAGGCCATTTAAAGGAGGATTTAAAGGTCCGCCACAGTTACAAGATGTCTTACAGCAACAGTTTCAAACACTACGAAGAATAATACAGTACAAAAAAAAAACAAACGAAATTCTAAAGATTATGCACTGAGAGATTAAAAATGAAAGAACAAGGATAAATTAAGTAAAAACATGAGGTCTGTATGGTCAAATATTGTTAATTTCCAAAGTTCAACAGTTGACCTCAAGATGTTTTCTACTCTGTAAAAATAACTGTTTGTGAGGCTTCAGATCCCACAATTGACTTCACTCAGAAATATTAGTGATGGAAGAAATCTGCTCTAAGTCCATCTTAAAATTGAAAGATTCACTAAAAACAAACCTTGGTGCAAAAAAAAGGGGGAAAAAAAATTAAGAGGATAAAGTCTTAAAGATGTATATTGTACTTCAACAGTATTGTTCCAGCAGAATGCCAACTCAAAAGCAAATACTTCAAAAACTTAAAAAGGAAATCAACTTTAAAATGAATTCAGAAATTGTGTGCTGCTACTTAATTTTTTGAGTGAAAACATGTTTCGTAGAATTTTTTATTTTTTTTTTATACAAAAAACACATGAAAGGATTATTTAATATAAATAGGCTCTTTTCAAGAAGATAAGTTTGTCTCGTTAAAACATTACAATTTATGTTTCGGTACTGATTTAACCAAGAAAACAATACTTTGTATAAAACGCTGGCAGAGGAACAAGACTGTTTTTCTTACTTTGAGTCGCATCTTTTCAGTTTGAGAACATTAATTCTGTTTTTAATATCTTTGCTTGTGATAAGAACTTATGTAACCTTTGAGCATTTTTACAGTTCTTTTTTTTTTTTTTTTTAAACATTTTTTTTAATTGTGACTTTAAATTTATTCTAGTATTAATAAATGTAGCTGTGAAAAATGTGTTGTCTCCATTGGCAGGGTTTTTCTTTAATCTGACAATTTGCACATATTTTACAATAACTGGACTCTCTGTATTCGGTCTGTTTATTGCAGATTTTGAGTGAAAAGAATGTCAGATATAATTTTCTGATTTCACAGTGAAGCTCAGAAAATGAAACTCTGTGTTCGACAACTACAAACTATCTGCTATGGAGAACGTTTAAAATGTTCAAAAGCATCACTGTTCTCCAACAAAATGTTCATTATCTGCAGTAAAAGCCATGTTTCTGGGAAATATTTCAACAAATATTAAACTAGATTTTGCCAGAAATTGACACAACTTGCTTTCATTCTTCAGATTTTTATTGATGGTCACTTGTTTGTTTCTTTCCTAGTACAAGATGATTTGCATTTAACAATACTGCTTTTATGATAAATTGAATTTGTTGCGTATGGCGGCACTTGTTAGTTTGAGGTGGGATTTTCTTTTTTTGTGTATGTTTTGTCATACAATGATCTTTCTATTCGTGTTCATAAAATCTGAAAATCCAATAAAAAGATTTTTTAAAATTGTTGCATAGAGGGAGAGTTTAACCGCAGGTACAAACAATCATCCACTGCAGAAAAGTGTCTATAAAAGCATCTGTGAACTTTCTGAAAACCACTCCTGAGCATCTTTTTTCCCCTGTCCTTCAGGATCTTGCACACCGGCTCCTGGTGTCGTTTTTGTCTGAACTGATGGCATCCAGAGGAGACGAGGTGATGCTGTTGCCGGAGCTGGAGGAGCAGCTGGGAGTCGGTGAGGAGCTGATGCGTCGACACGTCCCCTTCTCACAACGGGAACGCAAAGCCGGCTGCCGCAACTTCTTCTGGAAGACCTTCACCTCCTGTTAAGACCCCCAGAAAATGAACAAAGCAGCTCTGGTGTCATCTGGTTTTTGACTTCAAAATGCAGTAATATTAAAAACTGACAGGCTGGGATGTACAGAGTGTATAAAATAAATCACTTTAAAGGGAAGTCTGCACCTTCTTTTGTATCTTTGAGTATTTAGATCCAAATGATAGAAGAAAATAGTTTCTTTTCATGTTATTTTTGATCATTCATGAGTGTTTTAGAGCTAAACTTAACCCATAAAGACCCAGTGCTACTTTTATGGCAGTTCCCAAATGAATTTTTCTCTATTTAACCTTTGTTAAGTGATTAATCACTATTCTAATATCTTTATTTAGTGCTTTTTCAGTGTAAATCAAACTTTCTTGTATTTAACTCGCTGATCATGTAGATGTTCATAAAAGCTCAGAGTGAAGTTGAGAGTTATTATATTAGAAATGGAAGATGAAAACAAGTGGTGACTCGATGTTGTAGAAGACGCCGGTGTTTCCATGTTCACTACAGAGCCTCTGAATGTACAAACGGGTCATATCTGATGACCATGAAAAGATGATAAACTGTATTTTACACCAATTATTTACATGTATTGATAGGATAAGTGGATCAACAGGTGTTAAAGATTTTAGAACAGTACATGGTTTTGATCAACAGTGGATGTTTGGGTCTTTATGGCCTAAGAATCTGACCTGAATAAGTTACAAAAAACCCTAATCTATTTAATTGATCCATTTAAGCATATATTTGTCTAATCAATTAGCAGTTATCGAGTAAGTGTTCACACCCTTTAAAATTAACACAGCAATGTAAGAACAATCCATTTCAAGTCAAACCCCTGCATTCAAATCACATTATAGTCCATGTATTAGCAATGACATCCCCGGTTATAAATGCATCTTCAGATTATTAACAGTGAATACTCAGTGTAGTTTCTTCATGTCCAAGTTTGTAAACAGACACTAGATAAAATTAAAGCTCATCACATGATTAAAGGGAATGCAGGAAAAACAGGGCTCAGTGTTAGGACTGATTTGTGGTGAGATATTGGATCATATGAGCATTTATTCAAGTGAACTCAACTGTAAAAATTCCCGATTGGAGTTAAAAGAAACTCAGATGTTTGAAATGTGAGGTCAGCACACACTTTCAGTAATTTGGGCAGAAATTCAAGTCATTTAATCCTGTTTGAAGAACTTTGACACTTGCATATGTTTGTCAGTTTAAAATTTAAATTCACAAGTGAAGAAAGTCTCGGGTGAGTTTGATTCTGAGGCTTATAAAGGTATAAAAGCTAACATGGGATGTTATCTTTGCTAAGTTGACGTTTCCACGGTTCAGACTAAACTGTGACAGTTCTGACCTTGTTTGATTCCAAATGGGTTCAGCTGATAACACAAACCATACAGAAAACAGAGGTGAGTTATGATTTTACTGTGGCTGTTTTCAGTCTAAAAACAAAGCTAAGCTAACAGAGCTATAATGTAAACTATCAGCTGATGCAACACATGAACATTACAGGACACAATGTTATTTTGAGCAACTGTTAAAATAAGCTTCTATGAGTTTTAGTTTGAAGAAAACTTGATATCACAATACAAATTTTTGGAAACAATTAGTTTACTTAATTAACTGATATAGCCTGTTGATACATAGGATAGGGTTGATTCACTGGAGGTTCTGTTCTGGTACCAGACTGACCTCTGCTGGTCAGAGTTTGGAATATCAAGGCTATATAGAACCATTTTAACACAAAACTATCTTTGCTTGAAACCACATTTATCTTAATTTTGTAAAATTCTCTTTTAAAATAACAAACGTGTAAATGGTCACATTATTAAAACAGGCTTAATAAATATGCCATTGACAGTTGTTCATATTTGGACCCATGGGGCAATGTGGAAGAGGCCGGACTCTTAAAATGCTCAAGGTTAAACTTTTTTCTTCTAATTTAGGATTCACCAATTCAGAAAAACGATTTTTGTTTCAAGAAATGCTAAAATTTAATATTTCGTTCATCATCATCATCATCATCAGTAACTTTTAACAGGCATAGTGTAGCCACCTCAGTAGAGCTATCTGGGTCCTTCAAATAGGCGGGCTTTTGGAAGCTATTGTACCGCCCACATACATGTATATATGAGTACTCAGGCCTGGGCTTAATATGTGAATAATGAAAAATATGGCTGTCACTGAACCGTACGTTCCAGAAAGTTAATTATTAATTAATGTAGACCCAGTTTGTGTTTTTTGAGCTCACCTGTGGACACCAGGTAAGCTCCACCCCCATGGAGACTCCACTCCGGCGGAACGTCGGGCTGCACTCCCCCCGGTAAGAGGAAAGATAGAGCTAGCCTTTTCTTTTTTTCTTTTTCTTTCTTTTTTTTTTTTCTTTTTTTTTTTTACATATTTATTTATTTTCAGTTATACGGAATACGAGCTAGCATCTTTTATCTTTTTCTTTCTTTTTTTTAACATTTATTTATTTTCTGTTATACAGAATATGAGCTAGCATCTTTTTAACCCAGTTAGTTTAATTATGACGTCATTCTGGTGTGTTTTAGAAAACGTTAATCCGTTTTATCCCAGCTAATATGTTAAACAATGTTAAATGGAAGAGAAATTTTTTAAAAAATCTTTAATTGTACATTCTTTATTCACACAAAAAATACAATCTGTTCCCGAAAACTAACCAAAGACCTGAATAATCACTGAATCGCATAAACAGAAATATGTGAAATTAATGTCACATATCACATTCACCAAAGAGATTTTTACTTAGTTTATATCATTGTATTTTATTTTCTTCGTTGTCTTTATCTTTGTTATTCAAGTATTCTTTATTCTGACACAGACCTGGTTTTATATCTGATCTTAATTGTGTTTCCAAACTTCAGGACTGTTTTTTTTTTTGGGGGGGGGGGGGGGGGGGGGGGCC
>JAQQZY010000011.1:19181151-19192569 GCA_030068375.1 Ostorhinchus rueppellii
CCCCCCCCCGGGTTGTTTTTCACTACCAGTGAGCAGTGTCTCCCATCTAGAACCATCGATTTTGTCTTGCTTCCTTCCTTTCTGGTCCTCATAACACGTCCCCTCTGCTCTCAGGCATTGAGCCAGAAGCTTCCGGATAATGTGGAGCGTTTATTAATCACAGTGTAAGTGAACCAGTCAACTCAGCATTGACACAGTTTCTCTTTGCATAGAGCTGCTGTATATATTTAGATTTTCATTGAATCAGTTATGGTGAAAATAATGGACCATGTTGGTTTGATTTGAGACAGAATTGACTGATTATACTTTGTATACTGGATGTTTAGGCCCAATCCCAATTCACCCCTTGGCCCTTGCATTTGGTACTACTCCTTGAAATGGAGCTGCAATGGGTAGGGGTTGATACATTCTTTTATGAAATGGGACAACCCTTCACAACCTGTTATATCATCAGTAGTAATCGATGCTGCTATAAACAGATGTGACAACTTTGTTTCCAGAAGCATTCCCCATGTCGTCAGTAGCTGTAACCATCTCTGTTCCATGGGCTTGGCCATCTTTTTTACATCTATCAACTATAAACCACAGGAATGCAATCTATAACACACTGAGACAGCATTAAACAATCGATGAAATGATTAAGTTGTTTACAAAGAAAGTACTTACATTTGTGTGTTTCTGTCATCACTGCTGCATGTTTTGGCTGTGTTTGCTTCCGTCTTGCCAACGGTCCAAACAGAATTATGTGAAACTCCTCCTACCCCTTCATTCGTAGTTTGGTCCGGGAAAATCTCAGTTTTCAGGGTTAGACCACCCTTTGCTTTAGCCCTTTCCCTCTGTCTAATTGAGAATCAGGACAACACTACCCCTTCGCATGAATGCGTAAAACAGAGGGGTAGGAGTAAGGGTTAGGGCCGAGGGGGGAATTGGGATTGAGCCTTAGTCTTGTATATCTAGACCTATTGAAATGCTTCACATGTCTGGCACTATAGAATATCATGTTGCGGTGTCACGACTGAACTCAGGCTAAGGGACCCAATGGCAGAGAACCACGCAGAGGAAGGAGTTAAAGGAGCAACAGTTTATTAAATACACAAATAACAAATTGTGCTTTCTTGGTGAAGGGGAATGTCCGATCTCAGGGTCAGAGGGGGTCCGGGGTTCGGCAGCCAGGGAGTCAGTTCGGTGAGGGCAACAAATCTGAGAGGGAGTTAACTGGTTCTAATCAGGAGACAGGCAGAGGTCAATACACAGGATCAGTCCGAAGAGCAAACGTGTGGAAAGGGACGAGGCAAAGACAGTACCGTAAGGCAGGTGGGGTGTTCAGGATCCGGGGAAGCAGTCCAACCGGCAGTGGTGTCCGAAGAGGATGAGGCGGAGATTGGTGGTCCAATAACAGGCAATGGTCGGGCTAAAGCAATACTCATTAGTCGGGGTACACAGAAAGGAGGTCAGACACGAAGAAACTATCACAAAGAATCAGGCGGGTAAGCAAATCACTGGAAACAGAGAATTACGAACTGGCGACACTAGGGAGGACAGACAGGACTTATATACACACACAAGAGGGAGGGAACCCAGATGACAGTCAGGTGTGGTTACCAGTGCAGGTGACTGTCATCTCATAGGTTAGACACAAGAGGGAAAGGAAGCAAAGACACCGACAAGACACAGGAGGGAGGACCTACCAAAATAAAACAGGAAGTGACAAACACAAAAAAAAAACAGACTACGACACAGACCTGACATGCGGTAGAGAAAAAAAAAATTTTTTAAAGAAAACTCATGTTCATCTTTTGGTGTGCTAGCCACAGGATGGAGTTTTGAAAAAAAAAAAAAAAGAGATATGTTGGGGACAGTGTGTTTTGGTGGAACATTTGCACATGTGTTAAAATGACGAAATCAAAAGGAGAGAAACCAGCACACAAAAACTTATCTTTAATTGTTTTCTGTCCTGGTATGTTGGTGCGTTAGCGCTGACTCTTCCCTCAGACTAATTATCATTATCACCTGCTGGCACCGCACCTGGAGCAAATCAAATCAAGTTTTATTTATATAGCACTAAATCATAACAAAATCTCATGACACTTTACATATGGAGCCAGTCGAAAACCAGCCTCTCAAGCCAATTTACAAATCTCCATCAGGGCCCCATATAAGGAACTCCTCTGCTCCAGTGCAGTGCCAGATCATTGCTACTTCTCCACAGATTCACCCGGACTCTCATTTCATTCCTCACTGCCGTAACTCGGACATTCTCACCATCACCCTCATCCTCGTCAACCTGTGGACTCTGTATTATCTCCCTCCAGGTGTTGTGTTGTTTCTTCACATTATTTTCTGTTAATAAAACACCTTATTCCCTTTAGCACTGTGCGTACGAGTCCAGTCCTTCTCTCCATGATGACAGTTTTCAAAGTTCAGTTGGTCTAGTTTTGTTCTTGAAGATATTTTGTCTCATCCAAAAGACTTTTACTTTTTACTTCTATTGCAAAATGATGTTCTATGATGACAGACATATCTCCAGTGTTGGCACAGCGTTAATGAAACATGGTGATAGGACTGGGTAAACAAGACTAAACATCCAGTGTACGAAGGACAAGCAGTCAGTTCTGTCTCAAATCAAACCAGCATCCAGCCAATCAACTAATGCTCTGTTGGTTTACAGGACACTGCATAAAACTGTATATTTTTCAAATGCTTTCAAAAACAAAAACCAGTCCAGTCGAACTTCAAAGACATCTAAGGATGAACGATGAAGTGGACAAATAAGAACTTACACAGACACATAAATAGTCTGGAATTGCAGTCTGGATTTGGCTCTTTTGTTGGTCTTCCATGCAGTTATGCAGACATTGATAACAGTAATGTATAGATGACTGTATTTGCCAGCTCAGTACATTCTCAGAGTCAGACTTCTGGATCTGAATGTTTATACTTGTGAATCTGGAACCTAATTTTGAGCAAAATGGGGAACGACAAAAAAAAGTATATAATCAATGGGTGGAGGAACCGTAATATCACCCTTTAGTTTCTGAATTGCTGTTCTGAAGCCAATAGTTTATGAAATGACTGTCATCATGTGTGCTTTTTTTGGAGCCAGAAGGGACCATATTTGGACAGAATGTTATGAATTTTGGGATCTCAAGGGGTCAGAGGTGGGCTAATGCTAAGCGCTAACTTACTACAGTAACTACATAAAACAGTAAGCTTCATCAAGCATCATGTAACAAAGTTATTTTAAGGCTTGTTAATGGAGCTTAGGAACCACAACTGCAGTGGAGATGTATGGCAGGAAAAAAATGTCTTTTATCAAGTAAAAAGAAAGTAAATGTCTAGATCAGAAGCGGAGTGAGGTCTTAATCAAACCCCAACACAGCAGACATCAAGCTTCTATTGGACCTGAGATCTCATTAGCATAATAAAACATTTAAGATGGACTAAATTATTTTTTGGATTTTTCAAATAAAGCAGCTGAGACCAGAAGGAGTCATTTAATTATTATTATTATAGAATTATATCATTATATATTATCATATTTTTTAAATAAAAGTCCAAGAACAGTCTGTTGGAGCACGGGGTTTTTGGAGAAACATCTAGTGGCTGTCAGTGGTATTATATCTATCACGAGTGAGGTTCAGACCCAAGTGTAGCACACAGGAAGGAAGTCAGTGACGTGTCTTTTATTAATTTACAGTCCACAGTGAAGGGGTAAAGCTGGAGAGGTGTAGAGGTTCTGGGGAACAGGAAGGCCGGAATTCAAAGGGATTAATCGGAGGGATGTGTTGAAGGTGAAGAACAGTGACATGGAGTAAACTGGTCATGTGCTGGTCCTAAATGGGACCACAGAAACTGGAGCCTGGACACAACGGAGACAAGAACTACAGAGACTGGAACAGAGCAGGGGGTCTGAAGGTTTCAGAGAACAAACTGGCAGCAAACAGAGAGCAGTGGGGTGAATATATACATATGTCCAGATGAATAACAGGTGTGTGCACAGGTGAGGGGATTAGGATGGTGACAGGGTCAGGGAGTGGACGTGGCTGAAGGAACAGACAGGTTAGCTGTTTCTCAATACCAAGACCGCAGAATACGGTCTTGTGTACTCATCAAGTATGGTCTTGGCAAGAACAGTTTCAGAGAACGTACTTCCTAAGAACGCAAGTCTATCTGTAACTGGAACGGCTGCATACTTGTGAACTTTTCTCCCTGTCTACTCCCTAATGTATTTCCCTCAAATCACCACAGTGTCACTCAATTTGATTTTAATACATCTGTCCTAGTGTTTACATGTTATTTCGTTGGTTCAGTCAGACACAGCCACCCGGGTCCAGGTCAAGCTGGTACCCTAACGACAAGCCGCCCGGCTCCCAGCCGCCTGGTGGGCTTACAATCACCTGGCTTCCGCCCGAACGGCGGGCTCACCGTCGGGCGGGAACAAACTGCATCTTGGGAATTACTTGCCAGCCAAGTCTTCATGAGTCACTACCCAGTGCATCCTTGGTTTAAGCTAGCTGACAAGAACAACATCCGGGTATTCCATGCGTTCTGGTTTATGCATACTTGCCACTTGTACTTGGGCCCCGACTGATGATGTTTCACAAGAACGGAAGAACAGAGAAGAATGCATCTTGAAAAACGGCTATTGTGTACAGAGGTGAAGCAGGGCCATGGCATGGTGACATACCTAAAAGATTTTTTAGATTTGTTTCATTTTGGATTTGAGGTCTTCGGCCCTTGGTAACAGCGTTCTTAAAAACAAACAACCAAAGTCCAGTACAAAACCAACTCTTAACACAAACTTAATTTACACACGAGCACATCTTTACCTTTAATTGGTGTTATTATTAACAAAAGTTTTTAGAATATTATAGATTCCATTTTAATTAAAGACTATAATTTGAATGTGGTGAAACAGAAGTTAGGTAACTGACAATCTGCATAATTCAAAGGCAGAAAAAATCAGAATAAAAAGCCTACTTTCAAAATTTGGTAAAACAGATGCTAAGATACATTTTGTGTATTGTAATTGCACATGAAATTTCAGTGTATTTGAAAGTTTTGTCCTTGTTTCATGTGGGTCATTTGTTACCAATGGCTAACATTTCCAACCTAAGAGTACTTAGTGTTGTCATTGTAAAGGAGCAGAAGAGACACACTAAGAAACAGAAATAATTTTTGGAAAAACAACTCATTTCCTTCATAGAAATCAGTGAACAGGCTGGTAAAATACCAAGTTAACCAAGGCTGCTGTTAGCTTTGAAACTTAAACATATGCAAATATTACATATTGAACCTTTAACTTGCTCAGTTTTAACATTACCAGACTGATAAACTATCCTGAGTGCATGATAATTCATAAATGAAACTAATATGAATGTGATAATATGACAGATAAAATAAACCTAGTGACTTTAAATTGTATGCTTTGCCTCAGATTCATGTTTGTTTCATGTGTATATGAATCACCTTAAATGTAGTTTAAGTTAAAATTGTGTAATCCATAAGACTAATTTTACAACAAAAGTTAGCTATAAGTGTAGTGCAGTTTGTTTATCCAACAATTAGTCTTCTAGCTTCCTCTCAGACAGTTTCCTCTGTCCTGGAGGGTTTAAGGGTAGGAAAGCGTTGGCGGTGGGAGGTTGATGTTCTCTGGACAACCAGGCGTGGACCACGTCTCCCCAAGGGTCCTCATATATATTTTTTCAACACAGCCCAGAGACACACTTTGCTTTCCTGCCATTACTTTGCTTCAATCTATGGGGGTTTAGAAAAACTAATAGCCCACTAAAAATACTTGGAGCCCGGAGCCGAGGCCGGGGTCTTTCCTGCGCTGCTTCCAGTGTGCGCGTGGGCCATTGAGGAAAGAGGAAACAAGCAGCTCTGGTCGAATGGGGGCTTCCTGCACAACATTATAAAGAGCCGTCTTCCTCCTGCCTGGATCACAGTCTGATCGGACTCACTGGAGGCTGATGGTACAGGCCCTGAACCTTCAGAGGAGACTGAGACCAGGGCTTTGACGCCACTTTGGTGAACGTTACATCTCGTCCCTGCTGGTCGGGGTAAGTTGGGACAGGATTTTCTAGATGTAACTCCTCAAATATCATGGGATCTTTGAGAAGCACTTTGCATATGGGAAGTGATTTGGTTATTTTGAAGCAGAAATTCTTAAATGTGAACCTCCACCCTTTTAATAGAATGTAGGATGAGGATTGTAAAAGAAGAAAAGGCTTGTATTACACCTAATGTGAAAGGGAACACCTTCAATTTTCTGTTCAACTAAAATACAAACTCAGCTACTAATATAACTTGAATCCTTAAATGTGTACTTTTGGATGTTAAAATGTAAAGATATAACAGTTACTTTATAATTTTAGTCAAAATATTCATGTGAAGGTTAGATTATTTAAAAATAGTTTTTTAGGTTAGCTATTAAATGTCCTTAAATACACAAGTGGTTGAATTTATTTCATATCTCTAGTGTGAATGTGTGAGTGAATGAATAATGGATCAATAATGTAAAATGCTTTGGGTGCCTTGAAAAGCACTAGAAATATAATCCATTATTATTATTTTTATTAATATTTTATGCCTTTGTTGTAACTGTTTTGGTTTTTCTTTCAAATGTAGTTAATTCAGTGATTTTTTTTCTTTACACAGGTACGAGTAGGGAGCTGGTCTCACCTAATAGTGTCTGGGACACTCCACCTATTTATTCTGCCAGTTACACACAGGTAGGTCACAACTGGACATCAATAGAAAACTGTTTCTTCATGCAAACATAATATGCCAGTGTATGATCTGTGTGCAAAATGTTACATCTCTTCTCAAGATTTTATTTGTGGAGCCACGAGAATTTGCATAAAATACCTCCAATTACTGGCTTGAGGGGAAAGAAGACCTTGTTAGCTCCATCTAAATGCATTTATTTCATTGCATTAAGTATCTGAACAGTGTATTTTTTTGCAATAATGTGCAGAATATGAAGCTTGGATTTATAACTTCCTGAAATGGCTGGTTTATCGACTCAAAGATACCTCTAATATAATGAGGAACTGGCAGTTAAAATGAACAGCAAGGTTATTTTTGTGTGACTTCACTCTTCTCATGATACACTATAGGTGATATCTGCATTGAAACAATAGAAAATACTGGTTTATTGACATTACTCACTTCATTTTGTCATTTTTTTTAAATAGTTTTTTTCTGTTTGTGCCAGACTTAAGATAGCTAATTCTGTTGATTTATTTTATTGTTTTTATCTTATTGTATTCCTTTCTTATTGTAACATGTTTGCATATATAATATAATTAATCTCACTCTGTTGCTGTTTGTTCAGTCTGATCATTGCACTTTGACCTGCATGAAGCACTTTATGAAAAAACACACATCGATAACACTTTTCTCCTTCTCAGATGAGCCTAATGGAGGCAGTGGAAGGATACAGGGTGAGAGCTGGAGCACCGGCTGAAGGATACGTAAAGGAGTTCACTCGCCATTCCAATGACGTCCTGCTGAACCTGAATGAACTCCGACACAGAAACATCCTGACCGACACCACCCTGCTCATCAGGAACCATCGGCTGCAGGCGCACTGTGCTGTGCTGGTGGCCTGCAGGTTGGTATTCACATAAAGTAGTCCCACTAGACTCTCTAATCACCCTAACGAACAAACTAATTCTGTTTTCTGATGCAATTTATGCAATTTCCACCTAAGATAAGCAGCGGAGGTGGGTGGGTACTAACAAAATAGAACACATAATTCTAGTCATTTAACTTTTATTTTCTGCTCCTTACCAAAACAGTCTCATTGCTTTAGTTTTAATGTATTTGAGAGTAATTTTATATTTTGCAAGATGCAAATGACATAAAAGACATAACAAAAAAAAAATCCAAAACAAGATGAAAATGAAACAAACAGATCCAATAGAAAATGATGTAATAGATATAACAAGATAAAAAAATTTTTAAACAAGATGCAAATGAAAAAACGATGCAAAAAAGCTAAAATAAAATCACATAGAAGATATAAAAGGACAGAGGGGACATAACATTTCAGCACAGCAAAAAGAAAATGGCCCAAAAGATGCAACAAAATGCAAAAGGAAGTAAAAAAAAAAAACATGATGAAAACAAAATGATCTGAAAGACGCAGCAAAACAAAAACAATGTAAAAGACATGAGAAAAAACTGAAAACATACTGAATTAAAGATAATAATTATTACTTTCATTAATTTTCTTCTCATTTGATTTAACACCAGAATAATTTATGTCTTCACTTTATATTAATATGATGAGACTCAGTTCATTTGCACACTTGAAATTTTCTCCAAATGACGAGTAAATAACACACGGACTTGTACCACTTCATATTCATCCATGTCGTATCTTCTTGATCTCATCTCCAGTGGGTTCTTCTACTCGCTCTACTCCCGCCATGCTCTGCTTCACGGCGGCAGTAGTGTTGACCAGCCAATGACCGTGTCCCTCCCCAACACCTTGGACCCGTCCAGCGTGTCCCTGCTGCTGGACTTCATGTACACTGCCCGCCTCCCGCTGACTCCCAGCATCGTCCCAGGCGTCCTCGCTGTCGCCACCTATCTGCAGATGGACCACGTGGCCGACACATGCCGGGACTTCATGCAGATGCACTGGTGAGAGAGAAGAAAACCTGCATCAGAGTACCCAGATTAAAACAAAAATTAATGTGTTTTACAGAGAGGGTTTGTGTTTAATAACTTTAATAACTGGTTATTTTCTTATTTTTTCAGCAACGACAACATGAGCATCAGACGCCCACAAGTGGAGCTGGACTCCAGGGTCTCTGTTTCATTTGTCGCCCCCAAAGAAGGGGATCTGCCTAGTCCAGGACTGAAGGTTTTACTCCCAGTGCCAGGGACAACCAGGTAAAAGGTTTACTGAAAACAGTCTTATGAGTGTCTTATTGTCACTGGGTCTAAAATCTGGTAAATATATTTATATATAATAGCAAATATATTATCGGTCAACATGCATTTTACATGATGGTCCTATTCATTTATTTAGAAACACACCGATAGATGGACAGTTCATTTAAAGGTGATAAATATGTGAGGTTTCCTGATAGATAATGGTGTATATATGTGTGTGTGAAAAAGGCTAATTAGCGTGCTATTTGTTTTTGGATATTTAACAAAAAAAAAAAAGGACCTAGAGACAATGCCTCCCACCCAAAAAGTTCAGTCTGTTCTGTTTGGTCGTTAATGACACATAGAAAATTGAAGTCCCACCCCTTCAGCTGTGCACCATGGGAAATTATCGACAGGAATCAATGGCAAGAAATACATAAATAATTTTTGATTTTGCTTGAATTACGCTATGAGTTTGATGAATTTAAGAGATAGGTTTACAAGTCAAGAAAGTCAGTTTGTTGTAAAACTGTTAGAGTATCAGATATAAAGTCTACGCATCCACATGTTGCATAAATGGTGTTATTTAAACTGTTTCTATCCATGATCTGTTCTGAGTCACTGAAAATGTCACCACAGCTTCACCATCACGACCAGACTTTTAGTAATTTTCACTAGCTGTAATTCTGTTAAATTTATCATACCCAAATATGGGGGCCTATGGTTTCCAGTAAACTAGGAAAATCATTATATTTACATATAAACTCTTTGGCATGTTTGAGTCAGAACCTTGGAATTGGTGATAAGTGACATAAGACATATAAAAACTGTAGAATTTGACTTCACGTGTCCTTAAATAACACACACTAACACACTGAACTGCATCAGCTGCTGTCGTTCTGCTTGTTCTGAATGTATTTCACCGTTTACAGCCTCGGTTTGTGTGTTTGTTTGCTGACAGTTTTAGCTCATTACAGTGCTTCCTCTGTTTTTCCTGCAGGGTCCCTGTGGAGGGTGGGGGCTCTCTGAAGTCAGGGGCTTTCCCTCCCTGCCAGCCTGGGTCAAAGGAGCTAAAAGGAGAGCCTGACTCCCCCCTCCTAGGCCCCCCCACACCGTCTCCAGACAGTCCTGCTCGCTCCAGCTGTCAACCCAACTCTCCAGCCGAATCCAACACCTGCAACAAGAACCTTGTGGTGCGTTTAAGGACCAGTGGGAACATTGAAAATATTAAGTTAAGTCAAAGTTGTGTTGTTTTCCATGAAACTAAACTCACTGACTGGGTTTGTTTGTTTTTCCAGAATGAGACCAAACCTACATTGGACCCAAAAGCCTGCAACTGGAAAAAGTACAAGTACATTGTTCTGAATCCTCTGTTTGCTGCAACTACAGTGAAGGAAGAGGAGGCAGAGGAACCCCAGCGTCACACGGTGACCCCCAAAACCCCCCCAGAGGCGTGGTCTGGAGAAGTGCCTGGTCAGATTGATAGGTAACACCACATCACGTTTTGTAAAACCAGACAATCATAAACAGCCCAGAGTGTTTTCCAATCATTGTGCCTCCATCAGACAGGGGCAGGCCTCCTGCTACGAGGGTTCTGGCCGAGCCCCTCCCCTCGGGCCACCTCCCTCTGTGGACCAACCAACAATGCCCCCTACTCAGGAGGGAACAGGTAGGTCCGGCTCCAAACCACAGAGATGAAAATATATTCCACAGAGGCATGTTCCTATGAGTCAAATAGGATTAATTTTTGCTTTTTTATGTCGTTCCTCAGTCTCACCATGCTCCATTTTCCCCAAACTGCTCCCAGCTGATCCAAAAACTCACCTTCAAAACCAGCACATCATCAAAAGAGAAAACTACTTCGTACCATTTTGTTATTCAGGAAACTCTGGAGGAACCAAGACAGTCTGTTCAGGTGAAGCGAAAAAAAAACAAAACGTTCATCTTCTCACTGTCCATTTTAAATAAATACTTCACTAGTTATTCTCTTGCATGAAAACAGACTAAAATAAAACTACTCATGAAAAAAATGGTTTCATTTACTGAATAAAACCAAAAACAGGTAACATTCGCTGTTTGTGTGTTACCTTTAAATCAAGATATTTCTTATAAAACCTAAAAAATGAAAACTATCAGAATCATCTCTTTTTTGCCAAGTATGTAAACACATACAAGGAATCATTTGTCCGTAGATTTGGACTCTCATAAATTATAAATACAAGATATAATAAAAAATGTAGTAAAGTATAGTAAGAAAAAAGAAATACACAGTATCAACTTATATGCAGTTATAGTGCCACTTTTTGTGCAGTTGTGGATAATAAAGGAGAGTAGTAACTATTAAAGTGACTGCTGTGGGGAAGAAACTGGTCAAAATAAATAAGATTTCTTAAATAAAGGGCGACACGGTGGTGCAGTGGTTAGCACACGTGCCTCACAGCAAGAAGGACCTGGGTTCAATTCCCGGGCGATCCTTGGGGCCTTTCTGTGTGGAGTTTGCATGTT
Source organism: Ostorhinchus rueppellii (assembly GCA_030068375.1). Classification (NCBI taxonomy): domain Eukaryota; kingdom Metazoa; phylum Chordata; class Actinopteri; order Kurtiformes; family Apogonidae; genus Ostorhinchus; species Ostorhinchus rueppellii. The sequence continues at coordinate 19,192,546 of JAQQZY010000011.1, forward strand.
CTCCCCGTGTCTGCGTGGGTTTTC
>JAQQZY010000011.1:19195109-19206754 GCA_030068375.1 Ostorhinchus rueppellii
TAGTACCATTACTTCATTACATTAGTACCATTACTTCATCATTACATTAGTACCATTACTTCCTGGTACCTAACAAATCAGGTCCACTCCCTGTTCATGCATAGGTGGACCTTACAGACCCTGGAGACCACATTGGACCTCAGATTGTTGACTCACTGTAACTGTTGCTGCCACTGTCTTGTAATGTGTGCAGAAATGACCAAAAATAGTCACTTCCCTAATAAAGGATAAAGCGTTATAAAAAGTACGTCTTGGTGGAGAGGTGAAGTCCTTCAGATGCTACATTCCAGTTCCTATGTCTGAAACGTTACCTAGACCAGGCTGAACGCTGACCCCAGCCTTTAAATGAGTCAGAACTACAGCCTCATGTGAAACACCTAACCTCTGATCCATATTTTCCTCCATCGGTTCCTCTCTTCTCACCCGTCGTGCCTTTGTTTTTCAGTGTGAGAAGTGCGACCTCCACTTCCGCCATAAGAGCCAGCTGCGTCTGCACCTCCGGCAGAAACACGGGGCCATCACCAACACTAAGATCCGATACAAGATCCTGTCCGAGCCCTACCAGCCCCTTCTGCAGGCCTGTTGAGGGCGCCTGACCTTTGACCCCTGGGCTGCCGCTGGTCTCAATCACAACAGATGAAATCATGTTAAAAAAATGAAGTAGAAATTAACGATGCATTTCAATATGAGGGTATTTTAGGAGTTGGTTTAACTGAAGGTCACATGAAAAGTTAAAACGGACGTGAATATGTTTGATTCAGTATTTTTGAATGATGGCAATGAATCAGGTGCAGATTATGTTAAAGGATGTGATTTTAAAGGTTTGTGAAGTGAAAGAAAAGAGAAGAATGACACATAAGAGAACTTTAATGTGAGGTGTTTGATGGAACCAGAGAACGTGAACATGTTGAAGAAGGATTTAGCAGGTTTTATAACGAAGGAGCAGTGGTTTTCGAAATAAAGACAGAAGAAGCACTTAAGCAGAGTTTAGATACGAAAGATTGTTTGTAAAGTTTATTTAACTCAGATGTAGTTTAACTTTTGGGCCTGGGGCCTGATTCTGCTTTGACAAACTGATGATATTTGTGCTTTTTAATCCAAGCAGGTGAAGAACTTGGTCGTCTAATACTGAACACAAATGAACACTGTTTTCTATTAAATAAAGCTGTAAGCAATTGGACGGTCGATAATAATATAAAAATAGTTGGATTTAATTTGCTGGACAAAGATGTTTTTCTACATTTTTAAATTAAATCTTTTATAATCAATTGGAGTTTGGTGTTTGTTGTCTGGTTTCATTCCATTTTCTGGTGAAATTATCCGTGAAAGTCTGTATTCGCAGTCGCAGTTTATCTGATGTTTAAAAGCTCGGCACTCCCTCCTCCAGCCTTTCTTCGCCCTCAGCTTCCTTCCTGTCATTAACACGCTCTTTACCCATGAGTCACGTCTTCAGTCAAATTTGTCCCGCGTTTTTTTTTTTTGTTTTTTTTTAAGGTTCATTTTTTTTGGGGAGTTGAAACAATGAGGCATAAGGCACCTGTTTCCTCGTTAATGGTATGTTCACCACCCGCCGTCAACACGTGCTCCGGCCTCCTGGTGCTTCCTGAGGCGACGAGGTGACTTAACAGGGGAGGGGGGGCAGACCCTGGTGAACTCTCCCACCCTCTGTCATCCCCTCTTCCTGCTCCCTTGTAGAGTATTGTCCACGCTCTGCAGACAAACGCTGAAAGGTTGATGGGACTTTCCAACATCTTCCACTAAATAAACCTGTGACTGGGGTCAAAACATACAGCCTGTGAAAAAAAAAAAAAAAAAAAACAGCCTGCCAAATGATCTAATACGGCCTGTGGGAGGAATTTGTGACATGCAAAAAATACACTCATGATATTAACATTCATTGGTGTGATCTAAAGTGGGTCAATTTTTCTATTTGCTTTTGTATTTATAAAAAAAAAACCAAAAAAACCCCCTAAATTATATGATGAAAATGTTTACATCTGGAAACCATCCTTTAAAAAATGAATAATCTTAACCATAAACACTCTAAATTTCTTAAGAAAAACATGGAATTTTCATAATATTCTGCCTGTTACTTGATGTTTTATGTATTTGTAGCTCTACTGTGATCTGTAAGTTATAATATACATGTGTAGATGATAAACTGACCATCCACAAATAAGTGCTAATGTTATTTTTATGCTTTTTCAGGGAAAAAAAAAAAAACTCAACCAGAAATTGTGTAGATTTTTTAGGGAAAATCATTTCTGTTATTTTTGTGAAAAAAAAAATCACTCCAGCTAATATTTTAGGAAGGTTGTGATGGTGATAAAATTGTGCTTTTTTTTTTTTAAAGACATTTTAGATTCATGTTATTCCCATTTTTTAAAGAATAGTTAGAACATGTAGACATTTTCATAATATAATGTGACTTTTTTCACTCTAAAACGACGAGAAAAGTTTGGTGTTGATATTATTTAGAGACATTTAGATTAGATTAGATTAGATTAGATTAGATTAGATTAGACTTCATTGATCTCACAACCGGGAAATCAACAGTTAAAGCAGCAACAAAATAAAGTGCAAAAAAAATGTGTACATGCGTAAAGAGAGCGCAAAAAAAACAAACAATATAAGATGAAAAAATATAATAAAAAACTAACATTTGTAATTGAGTGAATGGGAACCAATGTGGGTGGGGGGTGTTTTCTTTCTTTCTTTTTTTTTTTCTTTGCTCAAGTCTGTTTGTTGCTAGTTTTTGTTTTTTTCTTGTTCGTTTGTTTTCCTTTGAAAGCATGTATGCTGAAACTGATGAACTGAACTATGTCCTAATAAAAAGAATTATAAAAAAACTAAAATAAAAACTACACAGATTTTATACATATTTAGAGCAGAGTGGAATTATTATTATTATGTTTTATGATTTATTTTTATTGAGTTTAATACTTTTTAATACAATTTGATTTTATTGTTTTACTTAAAGCAGTGTTGTAGTTTTACATACTTAGTTATTGTTTTTAGTCTGAATTGTCGTATTGTTTTTATGATGTGCAGCACTTTGGAAACATTTTTGTTGTTTAAATGTGCGATAGAAATAAAGTGGATTGGATTATTTTACTGGTCCAACCCATTCGAGGTCCTGTTGGTCTGAATGTAACCCCTGAACTCTGATTCAGATGTTTCTTCTCCCATTCTACTCACTATCTCCATAAAAGTCATGTCAGGTTTGTCAGAACTGAGGGTTTTCTGGAGAACAGTTTTAGGAAGTGAATATGACGTAGTTATGTCATGAAGTGGACGTTACTGGAAACTTTGCGTTTATTCTATGGGAAGTTCCAGAAGTCCTTGACAGCAGTTCAATTCCTTCTGTAAACTGAACTTCTAGGTTGTTTTGAAGAATTATTCCCGTCTTTGTGATGCGGAAAATGAGGAAACCAAAGAGTTACAGAACCAGAAGACATAAGAAGCATTTGATCACTTTCCGGATGTCAAAAATCACAGTAGTTTTGTTTAATTTTATTGAATATTTCAGTATTTAACTAGAAAAGCACTCGGAGAGCACAGACCTCCGCCAAGATAGTGTTTGTAGTTTTTGTTTTTGTTTTTAAGGTAGTGTGTGTATTTATTTTTTTTAAGGTCGTGTTTGTACTTTTTTTAAGGTAGTGTTTTGTTTTGTTAAGGTAGTGTTTGTATTTTTTTTTTAAGGTAGTGTTTTGTTTTGTTTTTTTAAGGTAGTGTTTGTACTTTTTTTAAGGTAGTGTTTGTACGTTCCTCCACTAGATGGCGGTGAATGACCTCATGCAGCTCTGTGCCACCATGCCACCATATCACAATGATAAAGAATCATTAAAAAAGTTCCTGGAAAATGCCTCCAAATGTAATCATCTCTTCCTTGACCCAGAGTGGACATACCCTGAAAATTTCATCAATATCCATCCATAACCTTTTGAGTTATGTTGCTAACAAACAAAGTCGGATGGTAACAAACAAACGCACAGTAAAACATAACCTCCTTGGCGGAGGTAAATATGGGACCTGTCTGTGTGTAGTTTGCATGTTCTCCCTGTGTCTGCATGGGTTCTCTCTGGGTTCTCCAGCTTCCTCCTACCATCTAAACCCATGCAATGATAAGTTAATGGTCAACCAAACCAAATAAACACTGAACTGAAATAAACAATAAACAACATTGCACAATGGAAACTGTGTGGTTTTAATTTGCTCTGAGAATCATTAAAAGATGAATCAGTTAATGATAAATGATTATTGTAGATAACTAACTAATCTAATCTATTCAAATCTAATTCAGTCTAATCTAATCCAATGTAATCAAATCTAATCCAACCTAATATAATATAATCAAATCGAATTTAATTGAATCTAATTCAATCTAATCCAATGTAATCTAATCCAAACCAATACAATCCAATGTAATCTAATCCAGTCTAATATAATATAATCAAATCAAATCTATTTGAATCTAATTCAGTGTAATCTAATCCAAACTAAACTAATCTAATCCAATCCAATGTAATATAATATAATATACAGTAATCTAATCCAATCCAATCTAATCTAATCCAATGTAATCTATTCTAATTTAATCTAATCTACAGTAGTCTAATCCAATCCAATCTAATCCAATCTAATCTATTATAATTTAATCCAATCTACAGTAATCCAATCTAATCCAATCCAATCTAATCTAATCTAATCTAATCTAATCTAATCTAATCTACAGTAATCTAATCCAATCTAATCTAAAACTTCTTTGTATTGATTTAAACATACTTCTTCTATGTGTTTTATACCCATGTGTCTGTCAGGCCTCAGTATAGTCACAATTCTGTCAAAAAAAACCCCAACCCATTAACTCCCTCTGCACAAACCTCCTTAAAACTCCATTTCTACACTTAAATCCTTCCTTCAAATGTGGAAAACATTTACAAGTGGATGGAAGGCCGTGATCCCAGTCTGTGCAGATGCCGAGGCCTCCCGCCGTGACCTACAAACCTCTGAAATGTTGCCAGTCATTTGACACTTTCAGACCTAGTTCTCGACTCCCTCTAGCGTTCATTTATGTCACGACGCTGCACATGTTCTGCCCAGGTGTTGAGCTGTTGAACTAGTTTTAAGAAGTCATTGGGGTGTGGTGTGGTTTTTGTTTCAAGTTAATCATTACACATAATTTACAAGTGAATGGATACTCTGGTTGAAGAAAGAAAGAAAATAAAGTAAGTATGTTTTTGTATTGATGAGAATATTTGATGGTTTAACGTGTTGTAGCAGCACATTTTTGAATCGTTTGCCTAAATCTGTCTTTCCCTCTTTAAATATTTTCTGTTATTAATGACAACAAACAGCACAAAATGACTATCTGTTAATATGTTTCCACTGCTAAACTGATTCTAACCTGAATATATGGAAACTCTATTTAATTATTGCCCGTCTCTGGTCTGTACACATGATATTTAAATGACCGAACAGTTCAAAGATGATGCAAAATGATTTCTTGTGTGTAAAAGGGACTGGTTCTGCAAGAAAAATGACATCCATAAAGTGGAACAAGGAAGCAGGGAAAGATTTTTTTTTTTTTACATAACAAGTGCACGAGCAACAAGTTACTCGTGCACTTAAAATACTGGATTTTCTACGTAAAACCCAGTAGAACTGTATAATAAAACCTGTTATTATGTTTTATTTAATATTTCATGTAACTTTTCATTTCTAAAATAACCAATTAATTGAAAACCTGCCTCGCTAGAGCTTTAATCCAGTTAAACAGAAATGAATTAATAATAAAACCAATAAGATCAAAACCTGGCAGTGATAAATGTAATATTATCAACACTGCATACATTACTTCTCCTACAACTTCTTTTCTCCTACGCTAAACAATTTATCCTCATTAAATCATAAAAAATTTAAAAAAAAAACCCAAAAAAACAAGACTGATCAGTCAACACCAAATCTTGACAATGGAGCAAACCTTTTCACTTAATTTATTCTTAGAAACATCTATAAATCAAGGAGTCAGGTGTAGTTGGCAACTTTTATTAAAATTGACAGGCTTGGACACTGCTGATTAGGAAACTTGAGGCCATTAAATAATCTGAAGTATGTAAATTGCACTGGAAAAAACCCTCTGTGGTGCAGAGAAAAAATACCAAAGTAGAAGTAAAGACACTTTACTACTGATTCTGAAATGTATTTTAATAGAAAAAGTTGAACTTTGGACTTTCTTGTCTTTGGCCTTTCTTGTTGTTTTATACCAATATTAAATTTAAATAAAACGTATACAGTATACATACATATGACAAAAACTAAATCATTAAATCTGAGGCTACAGCTGTTTTATGTTTTATGTCTCTTACTTTTTTTTTTTTTTTTTGCATTTTTCTTTTACTTTGTTGTATCTTTTTTTTTTGGGGGGGGGGGGTTCTGTCATTTTTGTCTAATTTAATTTTTGTTTTGATATTTTTACACCATTTACATCCCATTGCATCTTTTATATTATTTTGCACCTCCTTTAATTATTATTTTTTCTTGCTTTGACTACGGTCAACAGGTGTGTGTCTCTTTCTTACAGTTTTTTTTTTTTACCTTTTTCATGCTATTTTTTGTGTCATTTCATCTTTTATCATAAACCACCTCATATTTAAAACAAGATGAACAAAAAAGAAACAACAGGTTGGATTTTGTATAATATATTTTACCTCTTTGTTGTGTTTTTATGTTTTATTTCCCCTTCTAGTTCATCATTTTACTTTATGCATTAGCTTTGATATATTTTGTCGTATTATATGTTTTTCCCTATTATTTTAATATTATTACTTTTAGCCGTACTACTCTGGTGAACCGCTGCTCCTTCGTGATCTGCGCCTGCGCAGTAGTCTCAGGTTAGCTGTTGAACTTTTGCCCCGGTCTCCGAGAACCGGGGCCGCTGTCATCCGCTGTCTACCGCCTTCCAAAGCTCGGAACACCATGTCCTGCTCCACATAGACCCGAGGTGAGTCAGTAACATTTGTATCAGCTGGTTAACCATTAAAATCCACCGTTTAGTGAAAAAACAGCCTGCTTTAAACATGTTTTTCACTTTGCGTTAATGAAACTGTTAATTTTTCACATGAATTGACGTTTTACTGCTATGACCACAACGCAAACGGTTTGATAACAAGTACATAGACGCTGTTCTCCGTTCTCTGTTTACATTTGATAAAATAATCGATAAAATGTTATATATGTGCGTTGTTTTGATGTAACGTCCCAGTTTCTCTCATTACAGCTGTGCTCAGCTCCATTGCGCAGGCGCACTACGCAGCCAACGTCAGGTTCCAGACGGAGCGCGGGCACGGCCTTCGGTGCGCGCTCCCGTCTCATCACCTGTCCAGGACCGGTCCGGACAGGTGTGTGGATTCGGTTCAGGTTCGGGGCGGACTGGAGACCATGAGTCCAACTGGGCGGAGGAGGGGTTAGACAGGTAAGAGCCGGGAAGGGTTAATGCTAATGTATTTTATGCTAGTTTTCACAACATTGATTTGTTTGTGTTTTCATCTCAATTTTTTCACATTTTAGCTTAATTTTTTATATATTTTTTTGTCTCATTTTGTCAAATACAATGTTTTCTTCTTATCTTTACATTGTTTTTGTCTAATTCTGTATTTTATGTTGTTTTTTTTCACAATATCTATTATGTTATTTTCATCTCATTTTGTCATTTACGTTTTTATCTCTTTTATTATTTCTTGTCTGATTTTGTCTAATATGAGATTTTCTTTTCATCTTTCAGTGTGTTTGTGTCATTGTCTTGTATTTCAATTAATTTTTCTGTCTTTAATCACATTTTCTTCTTATTTTTACTTTGTTTTTGACTCATTTTGATTTCAACAATATTTTTGTTGTAGCTTTATGTTTCTCTTTTTTTTTGTTTTTTATCCTATATTATTTCATTCAATTGTCTTGAAACATTTTTTTTTCTCATTCTTTGTTTGAAATTTTCTTTTTTTAAATTCTTATCCATCATTTTTGTCTCATTTTGCCTTTTATTTGATTCTTACATCTTTATGAAAAATTATAAACTAAGTCATCATCTGCTTTCTTCAACTTTTCACTTGGGACCAAAAATCAGCTTTAAAGAAACAGTGATTTAACATTTATTGTGATACTTTTACACATGTATCACAATAACATTTTTTGCTGCTGAGATCAGGTGGTTTTAATATTCACAAACCAGCTTTTATTGGAATATAAATCACATCTTACACCATCTTCAGGTTTGTTTTATAAAAATATAATGACCTACATATGTATTTTACTACATAACAAAATACATCTTAAATATACAGGAAATAGGTGTGACCTTTATATATTATAATTTTGTGCACTAAATGTCGTATTTACTGCAATGATGATATACTATTTTAGACCAAAACATGTCAAATGTTTAACAATGTTTTGCTAAATACTGACCTTTACTGTAGAGGCCATTTAGTTCTGTTTTTTAAATTTTATTTCATACATATTTAATGTTCTTTCTTGTTGTTGATTGACAAATAAATGACAGACTTAACTCACTGTCAACCTAAGGTTTTACATTTACATTTACATTTTTTTTTTTTTTTTTTAGAAAACCTTGATTAGTTCAAATGTGTCTGTATTTTTATTTTCAGTTAATAATATTTCCATGAAAAATGGTCTCAGTAGAGCTTCAAACTGTGGACAAAGCTATAGAGCTCTAAATATTATTGAATATTAAACTGATTTGGTGCAGATAAAACCTTCTTTGTTCAGGTTTTCATCCTCTGATTGTTGCTTTCTTTTCCTCTGGTAAATTATTGTGTTTCAGAGGGTGTTGCAGGGTGCAAATTCCTGTAATTCCTACATGAACAGCATTAGGTTAGAAATGGATTAGTCAGTCGTCCTACTTCAGTTCACTATAACTATCTCGGTTTAACCTTCTGTAAATCCACAAGAGAAGGAAAAACAATCCAGTCAGATGCACAAATATTTCACTGTTATTTCACTATATGTTGTCTATTTGACATGAGAAGTTCATAGGCACAGCATAACAAAATCTGACAATATTTAGTTTGGTTTCACAGAATACCAGCCACATTAAAGTGAAAATGCTGAATTTATTGAGCACTGGTTTGTAAATAACACAACAAAAAGCAGAAGTTGGAAGTGTGATGAAGCGCATGATAGAAAGTCGATGAAATAATGGTTTCACTTCTAATATTGGGAGTGGGTTGTGCCAGTGGAGGAACATGACTTTACCATATATCACATGATCACACTGATCAGTACATAAACCTGATCAGAGTCAGTATTTGTGTTTTCCTTTTATTGTCTTTTTATTTAATTCATTTTTTTTTTTAAGTTTTTCTTATTGCTGGGAAAGGCCTCCTACACACTTCTGTAAAACCACTAAAAATGTTTTGTTTTCTTTGGTTGTACATTAACTGTCTAATTAGATGCATCTTTTGTACCAATATTGTCTTGTTTTGACTTTTACATCATTTAACATTGAATTAAATCAAACCAAATTAGCAAAGTGCGCAATAAAATCTGTTTTGTTTTCATTTATCATGTATGTTTTGTTGCATTTATTGGTTTATGTCCAAAACAGATCAGTTACAGACTGTTTTTCTTATTCCTTAATTGTTTTGCACCATTCTGCACTTTTTTTTCCTTTACCTGTATTCCATTCTTAGTTTTGCAGACATCACTTCACATCTGAAACATAACCAGAAACTCTTCTCAGCTTTTTGTCACTTCTCACCTTAATGTTTTCCCAAATGAAGGTCAACTAGTTAAACAGTCTGGTCACATTACTTGGCAGAAAAAGGCAAATTTACTCTCCTGTGTGAAGTTAATGATTACGTCTGTTGACAACCACACAAATGATCTTCTGGACTGAGTCTCCTTTTCTTGAACTTCCCCACTTTGCTCTGATTCACACTGACTTTGTGTCTTATCACTGACTCTGTTTCAGACATGACCACCCTGAAGGCCAAAGCACAGACCCGGGATGGGTCCGAGGGCCCAGATGGGGGTTGGGGGTGGGTTCTGGTCGGGGCCCTGTTCGTCAGCACCAGCCTCGTCTTCGGCCTCATGCGGAGTCTGGGGATCTTCTTCGTGGAGTTTGTTCAGTACTTTGGGGAAAGCGCTCAGGCCATTTCCTGGATCTCGTCCACGGGCCTCGCAGCTCAGCAGTTCTTCAGTGAGTCCATATTTGTTCTCAAGTGTTTAATAACCCCTGGAGATCTAATCGTATCTGTATGCTTTAAAAAGTCCAGTAAAGAGGAGGTTCTAAGCGTTTTAGTGATATCACTCATGTCTTATTTGAACATTCAGAGGCTCAGTCATAAACATGGAAACTCCCTCACATTCTGCAACAATGATTTGTCATAGTTTCTTCCTTTTAGGCAATAAATTGGTGTAACTTGATTAATAAAAGTTAGATGAAGACTTTACTTTTTTTTTATTTTTAACTTTTCTGTTAAAACAAAACTTACAGGCAATTGTATAAACATAATAAGGGAAAGAAAAGAAATGCACAAACAAAACAAAATCACTTTGATTGTCAGCTTATACATTAGTGACAAACATGTGTACAGAAGCACATTAAGCACAATACGTCTTAATTAATGTAGAGAATGTCAGGAGTTCATCTTCTTATAAATAAGGGTAGTTTTAAGTGTAAGGTTGCAGTCATATTTTCCATCATTTGGACATGTTGAACTTTTTGTATCCATTTAGCTATCGTAGGAGGGTCGGGCTGCATCCAATTAAAGGTAATCATTTTACTTGCAATCATCAACGAGATATGTGAAATATAACACTGCTCTGTGGTGAGATCAGGGTTCCCACACATCCTGGAAAACCAGGAAAATGATTGAGCAATTTTCCAGACTGGAAAAGATCATAAATGTTACCAAATGTACTTTTCTCATTTCTAGTCCAAATATCTCATCACACTTAAGACATGATCGCCCAAAGAGTAATTTTTCAGTGAGATATATGAATTTATATTTAGATACATAGGTCTTGAAAATCTTATTTCAAGAAATCTTACCAATATAATTTTCACTTGTTCCATTGGCAGATTATTTTTTTGTTTAATTCAAGATTTATTTATTTTTTTTAGCTTAATTCAAGCAAAAAAAAAAAAAATCTTAAAGAAATAAAAATAAAATATATTACATTCATACAAGTTACTCTACTTAAACGACAGAGACTGTTGAACACCAAATGTGTCCACGTGTTACCGCTTGATCAGACCCATACTTGGGCTGCACGATATTGGCAAAACTTGCAATATGTGATATGGATGTACAGCACCGTGATAACAATAATATTGTGATATTTCTCGTTCATCTAAAGAAATACCAATTTCATATCAGAAAAGTATTCTTTAACGATGTTCAAATGAGTCTATTGTTTGTATGCTGGCTCAATTATTTAGAATTTAAGACAAAATACTGAACTACTACAATCAGTTCCAAAATTGTGTCCAAAAACCTGCTGATGCTGCTACCACAGACCTTCAGACACAAACGCAGTCACATATTGAGTCATTTTATTCACATAGAACAATGTGTAAATGACATGGATGGATTTGATCAGAACAAAAGTACCAGAGTACCACC
>JAQQZY010000011.1:19206854-19230951 GCA_030068375.1 Ostorhinchus rueppellii
TCAGTTTATTGGATAGAAAAACTAGCATGTTAGAGTGATAGAGAAAACCACTGTGGTACCCCATGGTGTGGAAAACAGGAAGATAATAACAAGATAAATGAATACAATTCTTTGTGATATGAATATTGCACACTGTTATCGCGATAACAGTATTTTTGCGATATATTGTGCAGCCCAAGCATATACCTGTTTTTGACTGTGGAAGGAATTGGAGCCACCCAAAGAAAACCCTGAAAATTCAACTGTCTAGATGTGGGGTGGAAGTGCAAACCACTACTGGAAACCTAGAACACACCACATGGCCTTTGTGTCCTGGTTTAACTGCAGACCATTTGTAAAACCCAGACTGACGGTGAGGTGTGTTTCCACAGGTCCTCTAGGGGCAGCGTTGTGTAACGCCTACGATGCCCGGGTGGTGGTGATGGTGGGTGGTTTCCTGGCTGGACTCGGCTTCATTCTGGCGTCTCAGGCCACGTGTCTCGTCCACCTCTACCTCACCATGGGGGTCATTTCAGGTAAAAACCTCTTGGATTCATAAAGGTTCATTTTCCTCATGAGAAACATCACGTGCCTTGGAAATAATGAGATTGAAACAGATCAGTTATGTTTTGATCAAAGAGAATAAAAAGTGAGAAGTAATGTATTTAATTAATTTTAATTTTATTTAGCCTGTCATTTTTCTTGTAATTTCAGAGTTTTAGTTAGTTTTGCAAGTGTACAAATTTGACCTTTATCTTTAAATTTTTTTACTTTTTCAGATTTCATATTTGATATAGTTTTATGTATGAGTCATAAAACCATTATTTATGAAAATTGCATATTTTGCAAAGCAGGTAAAACAAAAAGGATTTCAAACATAATTCTATTTCATTGTAGTTTGTGTTGGTAACTGAAGATTTTTTTTTTTTTTAGTTTCTGTGCCCTCTTTTAGTTAAATAATTTTTCAGTGTTGGTCTTTTTCTTAACTCCAACATGTGAATTTATGACTATTACCTTTAAGACTGTATTAAAAAAACAGTGTTTCAACATTATCTAATAACATAAAGTGTAAGGAACTCACAGTGTTTCTTATAAAGTTAAATAAAATATCTCCAAGATATTCTATAAAGTATGTACAGTTAATGCTTAGATTTGTAACCGAATTTGATCTAAACTAAGCAGCAGCTTATGGTGAAAACAACTGATTAATAAATAAAAGATAAAAACATCCAAATGATACAGAAAATTGTTAGGATGCTGAATATTGAATCAGGTCCTGAGCTGACATTCTGTGGGTCTGTAGTTCAAACCATAAAGATCCAGAGCTACTACTTATTTTCTATATACATCTAACCTTTCTTAAGTGATTTATCAGCATTTATTTTCCATATTATCTGCTGTATTTTGTATTATATCAGTATAAATCATGTCTTTTCCTATATTTAATTCACTGATCATGTAGATGTTCATAAAAGCTCAGATGAAAGTTGAAGGTTATTGCATCAAAAACAGAGAAAACTGCAGAAAAAGTGACTTTTTCAGTCAAATATATCATTAAATGAACATAAATAATTTTTTTCCCTCCACTGTCATTGATCAAACTCCATTGTTTTTCTGGTGAATCAGTGTGTTTGTGATGACAGTGTTTCCACGGTACCCACAGAGCCTCTGAACGTCCAAATGGGTCACATCTGATGACCATGAAAAGATGAAAAACTGTATTTTACACCAATTATTTAAATGTACTGATAGGATTAGTGGATCAACAAGTATTTAAGACTTTAGATCAGTAGATGCTTTTAGTCGGTGATGGATGTTTGGGTCTTCATGGGTAAAGTAGAAGTTGTCACCCTCAGGTTTGGGCTGGGGTCTGGTTTTCACCCCCATGGTCGCCACCGTCATGGCCCACTTCACTCGGCGGCGAACCCTGGCACTGGGACTCGCCTTCACCAGCATCGGCCTGTCATCTTTTGCCTTCAACCCTCTGTTCCAGCTGCTGGTGGAGATGTACGCCTGGAGGGGGGCCCTGCTCATCCTGGGGGGGCTCAGTCTCAACATCATACCCTGTGGCGCTCTGATCCGTCCACGGAAACGCTCTGACAATCCAGCAAAGGTGGGACGTTTTACAGGCAGGTTTCTCATATAATAATGTTTATTCAAGTGTGATATTACTGCAACTAATGAAGTATGTAAAGTATTTATCTACTTAAATGTATGTATACTCAACAGCAGTAAGGCTGAAAGAATCAGAATCACAGGCTTTTTTTCGTATTTGTTCAATGAAGATGTTTTAAATTATTCCTAATAGTTTACTCAATATCTTTTCCTGTGGTCATTGCTCCCAGTAGTTTGTATATGTTAGCGTCTTCGTCCAATCATATTTCACCATCGTGTGTTGCCGGGGAAAATAAATCAGTCTCATTCCCTTGATGCTGATTGTCACAAATTCGCATCAAACCCCCCCCTGCTCCGAAATGCAACCAAAATACTATAAATAATATCTACTTGAAAGAAAAAACACAAGCCAAAATTTTTTTTTTCCAGAATTGGAAATCAATTCAGGCGTTAAGGAGTTAAGGCTCAGAATCAACAGTGCAACATTTGGAGCAAAAAATAAATAGTCATAGCAAAACCAGACTAAAAAAATATTACTTCTCTTTACAATGCTCAGGGCTGATTGAGAGTTGTTGGTGTATTTAGTTTTTTTTGTATTGTGTCTGTGTTTTTTTTGGTGTCTAGATACATGTTTGTGTTAACTTATAATTTATAAAAAGGGGAAAAAATAAAATAAATGGTAATTTTCCCGTCATTTGATTGGACGGTCAAAAGATCACAGCTGCGTGAGATAAAATATATCGGTTTAGATTTAATATCTGTTTTCACCCTACAATGGCCGACAGAAGAAAAAATGGATGAGGTTCAGACTAAAATACAAGCAGTAGTTTTGTTGAGTATAATGTATGTGATGAACACTTTTATGTTTTTGTCATTTCCTTCAGTAAATATTACGGATCGTGTTGGTGATGTACGTGGTTCAGTTGTAGTGAAATCAGACCTGATGAGTTCCTTTAGTGTTGAGGTTCATTCTCTATGTCAGATACCTGTCTGATGAAACACCCTGGTGTATTGTGTTTTTTGTGTAGTGTTATTGGTATAATATTGATATTAAGAGGTGAATTAAGTCAGATAGAACACCACTGAAGGACTAGATGTGAAATACACCGACCGACACTGATACTCAGAGATTTGGCAACGACACAGAAAAGTCTATTCTCTCTGTTTTGATGTGACACTGATACAAGTATCGTTAAATTTTGTATTAGTGTTTCATATTGTAATGTGTTATATACTACAGTTGCACACAGTGGGCCTCATGCTGCAACATTATCCGAAATTTCTATTATTTTTTCATGACGATAAAACAATGAGATGGAAAATGACTTTTTTTTTTTTTTTTTTTTTTAACTGCAGGTGGATGCCATAGATTTTTTCCTTTCCCAGAATATCTGTAAGGACTTACTGAATCCCCCGTTTTGTTCTTTTCATTATTTTATGGGCTATCCATGACAAAAACAAATCTGAGGGATAACAAGCTAAAGTGAAAAATATTTATTTCCGCTGTGCCCCAAAGACGTCTTTTAGTTTAATTAGTTTTATTAGTCAGACGCTCCACTTTGTTCGATTAATGAATAATATATTTTTGAACCAAGAATTTCATAATCAATCATAGAAATTCCTCTAAAACGTAAAATAATCTGAATTACATTGTCATATGTGTTTCTATGTTCTTTGCACTCAACCATTAGAATAATTTTATCTTACCTGGAGTAAAAGCAAAAATAAGAAAACTTTAGTGAATCCCACTTATCGAGGGGTACAAACAAAAAATAAGGAAGTTGTTCATAAATGGTTTCTTACCTGAGGCCCATTTTCGTCTATCATATGCATTTAAGTAAGTTTTATTTATCGAGTGCCTTTCACACACAGGGGTCCCAAAGTGCTTTACAGTGCAAGATACAGTTAAAAGCAATTAAAAAAATAAATAAAATACAATTTAGAATACAGTTAAAATGCAATAAATTACATGTGTACTAAAAGATTGTTACTACCTGTCAAATATTCTTAAATGTGTACTTTGGTGAACTAAAAGTAGTACTAAGTATTGAACTAGTAAATGTACAAGTACAGTATTACTATTAGTATCTGTACAACATGAACCCATGACAAATGATCTGGAACACTGACGCTGTGACAAAGGGACGATATGTGTTTTTTCTACTTTCAAATATTAAAAAATGACCTAAAGTTCTCATGATGTTTAGAACTCAGATCAGTGAAGTTCTGCTGAAGATGCCAGTGTACTGGACTGGACAGATGTGAAGTGGCCGGTGGATTTAGGTGGCCACTAGAGGGAGGAGTGAGTCACTCTGCTGGTCTGTGTTGAGATGCAGATGTGTGTTTTGCGTCTTCCAGGTGGACTCAGGGACCAGGTCGTCTTGTTCTTCGGTCTTCCACCGGGTGGCGTCCTACCTGGAGCTGTCTGTGCTCTGTGAGCGTCCTTACCTGACCTACGTCACCGCCGTCAGCCTCATCAACGTTGGATACTTTGTGCCGTACTTCCACCTGGTGGCCCACAGTCGTCAGGTGGGCTTCTCCGAGTACCGGGCCGCCTTCGTCATGTCGGCCACCGGTGTCACTGACATCCTGGGCCGCGTGGCTTCGGGCTGGTTCTCGGACCTGGGTCGGTTCCGGCTCGTGCACCTGCTGAGCCTGTGGACGCTGTTGGCCGGGTTCTTCATCATGCTGCTCCCCGTCAGCTCGTTGTCGGGGTCGTACCCGACGCTGATGGTGGTCAGTCTGCTCTACGGGTTCTGCTCCGGAGCACTGACCTCCGTCGTGTTCTCCGTGGTTCCGATGATCGTGGGCGTCGGGCGCATGATGGGGGCATTGGGGCTCCTGCAGCTGATCGAGAGCGGCGCCGGGCTCCTGGGAACGCCCCTGTCAGGTACGAACTTTAGCACGTCTTAGTGAATCTCCAACCCCTTTTCCACCAATATTCCCAGGAACTTTCATCACCTGGAATTTATTTATGTGGTAAAAAAAATTCCTGCTGATCTGTGTGTTTGCATTTTTACCTCAAACTTCGGGAAAATGTAGTCCACTGAGGCTCCGTTGTTTCTTATCAATGAATCAAAGTCCTGAATTTCTTTTAAATATGTTCAACAAGGTCAAGGCCGAGTGTTTTTGCCAAGTGGTGGTTGTTCATGTTTTAATGTAAATGTGATTCCATCAGACTCATGTGAACAGTCTACGGTCCTGAAGTGACATCACTGTGTTTATGGGAGTCTGTCACATTTTAAGAACATGAAGTCTGATGAAATGTGACATGATCATTCAGACTGATTAGATACGAATCTGATTTAGGACCAGATTTAAAAGCGTCCTGGGACTGAGTTATGCTTTTCAGACCTTCCTAAAGAATCACATATTGGTAAAAAGTCAGATTAGAGCCACTTTTTCTTCCATCATTTCAATGTTGTTGCAACTTTTATGTTGTTTTCATCCAGTTTTTTCTTGCCATTTTATCTTTTACAGATTGTTTTAACCCAAAATAACCATTTTGTTTCATAGATAGATAGATAGATAGATAGATAGATAGATAGATAGATAGATAGATAGATAGATACTTTATTGATCCCACAACAGGGAAATTCAGGAATTCCAGATACAACTGACCAAGATTACATTAAACAAGACAGGGATACAGATCGTGCTAGGGATCAGATTCATGCTTTTAACTTCACAGGAACAATGATCTGTCAGTTACTAATATGAAGTCTTTGTTCTCCAGGTTCATATGTTGTGTTTGAGTCTTAACAGAGACCGCTGCTGGAATGTTTTTACCTTGTGCACGAGTATAAACACTAATTCTGTGAAATATACGTAACATACACATGCAACTCATTTAAAATATATTTTTCATATATTTATTTACTTTTCAAGTGTTTTTATATTTTTGTTCGACTTGAAGCAGAGCTGATATTTCATTTGAGCTCTGAACAGTAAATGTGAACGACAAAGTCTGAACGACGGTTTCATTTGTCGGTTTTTCCTCAGGGCTGCTGAAGGACGTCACCGGCTCCTACGTCGCCTCCTTCTCGGTCTCCGGCTGCTTCGTCATCCTCGGCTCCTTGACTTTGGCGACTCTGCCGAACTACTTCTCCTGCACGGATCCACCGCCACTTCACGACAAACACCGGGATCCACAGTCGGAGCTGGGACAGATGAGTAGTTCACCTTCAGACTCCAGTAAGAGGCCGGAAATCGCTCAGCTCAACAGTTCACCGTAACCTAAACCTCCATGAGGACGCCGTCATAGATCCAGGCCAGTGAGTCCACGTCAGTTACTCAGTACCTGATTTAAAGACTAAACTTTACATTCACCACGTGTAGAAGGTCAGACTGATGTGACTGATTGACCTGCACATCCAAGGAACACTATATCCTTTAGTTTGATTACACAGGACTCGCATCAGCACAAAGAAAATTAACTCATATTTTTAATACTTTAACCTTTTCATGTACAGTGGTCACTTCAGTGGACGGCTGTTCAGATACTGTTCTCTTGTATATTCATGGGGTTTGTTGTGTTTTTTGGTTTATTTTTGCATATCACCCAACACAGTGGACACTTGTGCATCATCCCATACACCACCACCTATTGGCCAGGTGTGGAAAGTGCTTTTTTTTTTTTTTTTTTTTTTTTACTCTTAACCAAAATGGCTGACAGGAAGTCAGAAGTGCTGAACATTCCAGGAGTGGGGATGGGAATCGCTAAGAATTCAATGATTCCATTATTGATCCAATTCCTTATCGATTCTCGTTGGGTGAGGGAATATCAGTGTACAAATGGGTATGTTTGCATTAAAGGTCTATTATATTTCCTTCTCTACATAAAAAAATATAACATATACAGTTTGTACAAATAATAAGAAGAGATGACACCAGGCCCGGTTTGGGGACGTACAGTGAAAGTGAAACTAAAGACACTTTACTAATTCCTCTATTACCGTGTTTGTACTACGTGGAAGCGGTTCATCTCGGCCCGTCTCCCGTTGTTGTGCACCTCATTTCCTTTCCACTGCCTTTGGAAACTTGTACTCGAGGGGAGACAACGTTTGTTGCCCGAACTGGAACCAGAACCGGGCCCGGATGACGTCCTGGCGCTAGATTCACAAATACGAATCAAATGAATCACATGCTGCGTGGACACATGTTTGAGCAGATTGGAGGGATTCCACCCTTTAGTAGAAATGGAAGCTTTGATAGTGTTCCAAGTGGACCTGGTGTCATCTGTTTAGACCGGTTCTGCCTCAATGCCATGTTGGCTACGTTCTGACCAAAACAAGGCAGCGTACGTGTGATGTCATCGCACATGTGAAATGAAGGCGGAATAGTGAAGCAGGCAGGGAAATGACTCCAACGAATCGAGCTACTGGGATCTAGTTCTAAAAAAAACCACAAAAAAAACAGTTGTCGACTCCCATCCCTACCCAGGAGTATTTATTATATTTACCTATAAATAAAAAATAAGACAAAATAACAATTACTCAACTATAATGGTCTCAAGAAAAACAGTGACACTCCTTCATTTCATTCTTTGTGATACTTTTAAAATCCCGAACAGATGAATATTTGTGCGGTAGGACACTCGTACTCGATACTCGTGACAGTCAAAAATATGCAAGCATCAAGTAACACCTAAGGATTAATATCCGTTAAAAATTCAGGATATTTATTTTATATCAGAAACCATTTACAACTAATCACACGTCCACTAAACTGGACGCCATGCATCACTGGCAGCAGTTCATACCATTACTCAGACTTCATCTGCAGGAACATGTTTTACTACACATCAACTGCTAATTGTTATTAGTGTTTTTGGTTTGTTTTTGGGTTTTTTTTTTGCACATTTCCATAAAGTGACTAACAACTACGATTAGAACATATTAAATTGTGAGAAAACATCAAATTAGCAGCATTAAGAAAGTTTTTATTGAATAGTTTTTCACATATTCTATCACTTTCTGATATTTGTTTTTTTTTAAATGCCTAAATAGGAATTAAAACACTCAGGAAATAAATCTGGACCAAGGTTCTCATTATTTATACATGAAAGGGTTCATATTTAACTGAAACATGGACCTGGTTCAGTTTTTTACAAGACTTGACTTGAAGCATATCTTTAAATGATTATAAACATAAATGAATCGTTTTGTATCAGAAGAAATGACCTGGATGACAAAAACAGCTACTAGTGAACTTCTTCAGATCAGTCTGTGTCAATGATTGTCAAGATAAATGTCAGATTTCTTTCCAGTGGTTGATTTAAACAATGATTTTTGGTTCAGGGTGAAAAAATTAGGAAGTCAGATGGGATTGAATTATTACTAAAAGATGCAACAAGATGAAAATTACATTAAAGATAAAACTAGAAAAGCACTCGGAGAACGCAGACCTCCGCCAAGGCAGCTCAGTGCCCCAATGCCCTATCTCCCAATGCTCAAGAAACATTTAAGAAATTCCTGGATCCAGACAGTGATGCGGATCACCACCAAAATCTAATCGGTTGTTCCTCGTCCCATTTCTAACAATTCCTGAAAATTTCATCCAAATCTGTCCATAACTTTGAGTTATGTTGCAAACAAACAAACAAACAAATAAACAAACTCTCCTGATTCCATAACCTCCTTGGTGGAGGTAATTATTCAATTATCTGGATCAGTCTTTGATATCTTGTAGAAGCTTTTGGAAACATGTCCTGTATTTTTTTCCCCAAGTGCCCTGACCATTCGATGTGGAGTTTTATGCACAAATGCCCAAAATGATCCGATCTCACAATGTTATAGAATCCTTTAAAAAAAAAAATTCCTGGATCCAGACGGTTAAAAGTCAAAATATCATGAAAAGAATATAAAAGATGCAACAAGAGAAAAAGAATATAAAAGACGCAACGAGAGGAAAAGAATATAAAAGAGGAAAACGACATGAAAAAAGATGAAAACTGCGTCAAGGATGAAAATTATGTTCAAGATGAAACAACACCGTAAAAGATAAAATAAGATGAAAAGGTATAAAAGATAAACGAGTCAAAATCCGGTGAAAACAACCTTAAAGATACAAGAATTTAAACGATGAAAATGAACGCAATGAAAGATGTGACGAGATGAAAACTATAAAAAGATTTAAAAAATGTGAAAGATGAAATGAGATGAAAAGTGTAGGAGATTAAATTTAACAAGATGTAAAAGATGAAATACGGTGGAAATCTTACGGAAAAAACTGTAAATTATGCAAAACTGATAAGATAAATTTTACGTAAAAGATGAGGATGATGAAAATGTACCTGTGGTTTCTGATTTTGTGGTTTAAGGTTTTTATTTTGAACATGTTTAAATCAGGTAAATAATGCCGTAAAAGCCAAAGACAAGAAATGTTATATCATAATGACTATAAATATGTGGACATAAACATATATCCTAATTATTGTACTTGTGGTTTTATCTGTGGCCTTCTTTTTCAGGTGATTTAGTCGCTGAATCCTTAAATTATTGTGTTTTTGTTTCTGTCGTAGTTTTATATCTGTGTTTCAATCAGTCCGTTTTATTTCTGTTGAAGCCAAAATGACGTCAGACTCAGGAATCTCTCAGTCCGTTAAACCTTCATATCAGTTATTTGTCTTGTGTTTTTTAGGAGTTTTTTTTTTTTTTTTTAGTCAGACTTTGGACTTGAACCTTGTCCCAGTTCTGCCTTTTTGTCCAATGAGCGGCAGGTTTGACTGTTTCACTGTGAAATATCAGCTTTTAAATGGATTAAACCTCGTCTTAACTGAAAATTCCTCTGGATAAAACTGAGTCTTAACATGTTTCGGCTTCAACTGGTGAAAAATGGAAGGATTATCTGTGATGCTTAATTCTCAGTCTTGATTAAAAAATACTGTGTTTTGTCTTAATCCTTCTGTGGCCTTCCACATCCCATAGACAAAGGCAGCGAAATGGGGTCAAATTGACCCAAGGACAAGTGTTTTAGTTTGTGGAAGTATTACATAGGCCGATTATATTTTACTGAAAACACCAGCATTTACTTTGTAAAAACCGAAACTGAGTTGAATTAACACAAATAGATACGACATTTATTTAATAAAACAGACTAAAACTAATCTCAGCTAATATTAAATCATTTGATTCATTTTTGAAATAAATGTAGATTTTCAGTCACAAACTAAGAAAATTTCCACTTTCTACCTTATGTTGTTGCTATATTTATGAAAGAATTATCACATTTATTTATTTTCATATTTTACTCTATTTCCACACGTTTATTTGTTTATAATTGATTTACTAAGATACAAGAAAACATTGGTGTTATTCAGATTATTGAATGAATGCAAGTTTCTTCAAAAATTGTGAAAATCTGCTGGAATATTTTAACGAAATAAAACTAAATTGTGCATTCTTTTAAAAAAATGTAACATTACAATCTGACTTGCATTATTTTTGTGAATTATTTTAGTAAATTAAAACTTTTGGACAACTAATTAACAGGTTTGATTCTACTTTACTTTAAGTTTAGTCAAATATTTAGGTTGCATTAAGTATATTTTGCAAAATAATACTTTAATATTTTGTAACTTTAAATCTACTCGACAGTATCACATATTGCTTTAATTTTTTTTTTTTTTTTAAATCCTAAATAAGAAATAACCAGATTTTTAACAGTGTGGGTTGGAATGAGAAGTATCTGGCGCCCTCTGCTGGACATAATATCATAATAATCATAAACATCTGTAAATACTGAACATTATTAAAACACTTCAACACTTTGTTACTCTGGTCTTTATCTGTTTATTTGATCTCGAATCAGATGTAACGTACCTCACAAACACAGTTCAACGGAATAAAAATGAACAGAATCCAAATAAAACATCAAACCTTTGACATTTGACTCCTCGCTGCAGTTACAAGCACTTTTCTCAAGCGACAAGTAAAAATAAACACTAAAGAAGAACATTAAAACGGCGTGCACTGATTTAAAAAAAAAAAAAACAAAACAAAAAAACAAAGATGAGATTTACTGGATTTAATCAGGATGTGAAGTCGCCTCACGCTGGTCTCATAAAGATGCTTCACTGTTTCCTATTGTTCTGGTTTGACACGTTCACACAAAGAATTCACTGTTTACAGCGTTTGGCCTTTTCTGAAGTCGACACCAGCTGAGCCATGACACAACACGAGGCAGGAGGCCAAGGAAAACACCCGTCTGTCTGTTTGTTTGATTAACGCTACATTTTGGGGTCTGCGCTTCGGCGTTTCAGCTTCTCCGGGTTGTTCGAAGCCATGTGTGAAAAATCTCTGAAGATGTCGTGATACGTGTCATCACCTGTAGGAGAACCAAGACAAACCGTGAGCCCGTTGAAGAACTGTCTGAGCATCTACAGTCGCGGGAAAAAATTATTAGACCATTAAAAGTAATCAAAAACAATCCAGTCCTAACTCCTGTGTGTATCATGTGACTAAAACAGACAGAAAAGAAAACATAGAATCCCTAAAAGCACTGTTTTTGGCAGCACAATGACATAGCTACTGATGTAAGTGCTTAAGTAATTGTGGTTTTTATCAAGAAAACATGGAAAATGGATAGATATCAGCTCTGAAATTAAACTACTATGAGCTATTTTTGTTGTTATCATTATATTTGTCCAAATAAATGTACCTTTAGTTGTACCAGGCATTAAAACGAACAAGAAATTGAAGAAAACAAGGGTGGTCTAATATTTTTTTCCATGACTGTATGTACAAATTAAAGCCATCTTTTGTGGACTTCAATGCATTTTATTGAAAATCGCTGGTGGGTAGGGTTCGTGCAATGAACATCCTGTTTTAACATCACACAGATGTCCGTTACAGCCGTAAAATGAATGAAAGTAGAATCACCAGAGGCTGCGTTTACCATCCAGAGGATCGGTGGGGATGTTACGGATTCAGTGACAATGATTAACGTCTTTCCTCAAATAAAATCCAAAGCTCAAATAAAGGCCGGGGATAAAAATGAACAAATTAAGGCCTGTTCTTAAATAAAAGCTGAACTGCAAATAACATGGATATAACGTCATCAGTAAAGGTGGACACATTTTTTCTTCCCGTTTAATCCCTTTTAACCAGGTTGATGATCATATACCGAGGCCCAGTTACACTTCATGTATCAAGATTAAATCACATTGTCACAATCATTTCATAAGAGGGGGTAAAAAAAACTACTTTATTCCTACTTTATTGTTAAATGTGCTGATATTTAATGCATGTCTACTACTTTCTTGAGAAAAATAAGTGCAATTTCTGAAATATTGTACCTCAGTTTGTCATTTACACATGTACATTACAACTTAAAGCTCACAAATACACAAAACATTAGAGAACAGGAAGAAAATTGGTCAAATTACACTTCTCTTAACATCTCAGGTTCATATTTCTTCTGGTAATTCACATTTTTTTGCAAAAGCATAATTTCTAAATAAACATTTTCATGTTTTTTTTTAATACAGTAAAAGAGTAAAATTTAGAGTTGTCGTTCTTTATCGGTTATTACTTGAGGTCATACTGGTCTGTATGTGGAACCTCAACAACAATGATTTCAACATCCCTGATTGTTAGCATCTTAAATGTCATTTTTACAGTTTATCCCACGGGCCAGATTGGACCCGTTCATGCACCAGTTGTGGCCCATGCGCCATATGTTTGACACCCCTGGTCTAGATCATTGGGCCACTGCAGGTGTGTGTCATTTGTACAAATTTGTAGAAACGCAAGCATCACAGGAAGTGTGTGTTTACGCAATAAAAGTCTCTTTAATATCCTCTGGTTTCTATCCACTGAAACACTAAAGGGTTTTGCAAGTTTATCCCAGCTTTTATGTTGAAACTTTAAACTGATAAATAATCTGTGAATTTTCATCAATTTCATCCACAGTAACTGAAATCGGATTTAAAATGAGTTTTTATTTATTTTTTCATTTTGGTTTGAAATTTCAGCAAAGATTTAGTCTGTTTTACGGCAGCAAATGTCATTTTAAGTTTTATTGATATGTGTTAGTTTTTATGACACCCTTAATTTTTAATGTTTAACAAAATTATTAAAATCCCATTTTATTGCGATATGGAACTTACTTGACAAAGATTTTTATTTTTATTAGAGCTGATGAACTAGTTTTATTGTTGGTCGTAGGTTTAGCTTTAGATTATAACGTGATTTCTATGGTGCGGGCTTTGTGTCGATAATTAAATGTTTACTTCAAAGCTGCCTTACTTGCACAAACATGTCTCTGAACACATTTCTGTTTGTCGCCCTAAAGCACAAAGCATGCACTTG
This sequence comes from Ostorhinchus rueppellii, assembly GCA_030068375.1. Taxonomy (NCBI): domain Eukaryota; kingdom Metazoa; phylum Chordata; class Actinopteri; order Kurtiformes; family Apogonidae; genus Ostorhinchus; species Ostorhinchus rueppellii. Next base: position 19,220,261 of record JAQQZY010000011.1, read on the forward strand.
AACAGATAAACACTGAGATGCACATGCACGTTACCTGTGGTTTAGCAGTAGGGGGCAGTAGAGACCAGCCGGACGTCTCAGCAGGCAGAAGGCAAATGCACAGAGACACACAGTGATAAAGCACAGCTCATCAGATACTGACCAGCAGTGATTTAAAGCAGACAAAAGCATCACGTCTCCATTCCTTCACGAACGCAACGCACAGAGGCCGACAAAGGCCCGGAGGACGATCGTGAAAGAATGGACTCTGCAGCTTGAGACTGAGCCAGATAACACAACCCACTTAACCTTAAGCTCAAGGGCTGCGGCACAGACTAATACATGGAACTGTGTAAAAACCATGAGTCACTATTCACAGAATAGGCGGAAAAATCGTCCTTGAGAACCAAACCCATTATTAAAAGTAGCTTACACAACCAGACTGAAAAAAACAGTCCAGTACAAGATGAGATACAAAAATGACATGCTATACAACTGTACAAAAATATCCCAAATATACAGGGGAACAGAAACATCTCGGTCTGTTGTGTTTAAACCGGACATGTTCTGATGCATCTGATATAAAAACAGCAAAAACTAGAACCACCCTCTGGAACCGCCCACTTCTGGACAGTGTTTGGACATTTTGTGGGTCTAAAAGTGCAGGATGGTGTGTGTTTTCATACAAAGTGCAACGTGGACATTAAGCAGTGTTTGTCAGAACGTCCCTGCCCTCCATGACTCTTACATCCATGTTTCTGTAAGGGGGAGACTCTGCCGTTACTGCTACAACCTGCTCTGGCCGACAGTTACGTCAAGGCCAGCTGCATTTTAGGTTTCCACTGTGAAGGCATTTTTGGATTTTTTTTTTTTTTTTTGCATTTTTCTACAGGGTTTGGGTAATTTTTCTGCAAAAACCACAGGCAAACATGACACAGCAGAACCATCTGAAAAGCTTTCACAATGCAGAGACGTTTTCACAAGCAACAAAACAGCACAGGAAACCCGATTTGTTCTGTCCACATGAGTCAAAATACAGAGTGTTTTATCGCTGGGGATTTGACTTTACAGCAGTTTATGGGATGGAAATAAAATGGGGAATAAAATCTGGACTTTTATAGCTGAGAAATACCAGATAATTTTTTTTGTTTTTGTAAAGAATGTCCCATATGTGGCACTACTGAAACAGATTATATTTTTCCATATTAAATAAGCACTTGATATCACAGCTAACATGGCTAACACTTAGCATTCACAGATTCACTGCCAAATCTGCAAACAGTTAATATTATTATTATATTATTATTTAATATTCTTGAAATACAACTTTTCTCGTGCAAAATGTGTTATTAGAGGTGATATTGAAACAGTGGATTTTCTCTATTAAATAAATATTCAACTGGGAGGATAATATTAGTTTATATTAGCCAAACACTATGACACTAACTAGCTAATGTGGCTAACAGTCAACAGCAGGAGAACTGAAATTTGTGGATCCTGGTTCTTCAGTCATGAATAGTTTGACAAAATACTGCATCTTTTTGAGTTTTATAGTGTTTTACAGAGAAATTTAGCTTTTGTATTATTTCTTGTGTGTCTGGTTTGGATTAGCAAACTGTAGTTAGCTCACTAGCTAACCTTAACTGGTTTGAGCACAGATTCTCTACCAAATCCTCAAATAATTTATATTTCTTCAATCATTTTAAATACAACTTTTCTAATAAATGTTGTGTGATAAATGGTGCTGATGAAACAAAGAGGTTTTCCTTACTAAATAAATACTTAGAAGGCAGGATAACATTAGCTAATATATCCATAACCATCTAGCAGGGCTAACTGTCAACAGCAGGAGAACCAACGTTTGTGGCTCCTGGTTCTATAGTCTTGAATATTTTCTCAAAACTCTTTTAGGGTTTAGAACGCTTTACAAATAAGTTCAGTTTTGCATAATTTCCTTTATCTCTGGATTAGATTTGCACACTGCAGTTAGCTTGCTAGCTAATGCCAATTGTTTTGACTGCATACATTTTAGCTTCAGTCTACAAAAAAGCTTATTTCATACGTATATAGATGTTCTGGATTTATAGCTTGAGTTTTATTTACAAATCCAGGGTCATGAAGGTTTTTAAATGACACTGAATTTAATTTCTATCCATTCTTTTTAGAGGTGGTTAGCATGGTAGCTAGTATTAGCTCCAGTTAGCTTACTATCATAGTTTGAATCCATGAAAATTTTAGATTAAAAAAATAAAAATAAAATTATTAAATATTTTTAAAATGAATAAAAAAAAGTCATCTTCCGTTTCCAAACTAGTCAAAAACATTGTTTTTCCTGCTTTTGTTTTTTTTAGTGTAGAGGATATTAACTCTTATTAACAGTGCAACTTATAAGACAGATGTGTGTTACTGTAGAAACGTGGCAGTGCAACAAGGCGGAAACATTACAGCTCTCAATTTTGTATTAATAGAAACATAAGTGCATCCATTATAATCTATTTCTGTGATTGGATTCTCCTAAATCTCCATAAATTGTATACATTGACCCTTTTAACCCCAGAGTTTCCTGTAAATTTCTTGGCGATGCTGGTGCGTTAGTGTATGTATTTTGCTCGTGGTTCAGATCAGATCAGGTGACCGATCAGGATCTAACTAGTCATTTTGCCCCCCCAGAGCCCAGCCACTTATATGGTTCTTAATTGCCTGAAGACTCTTCCTTGTGTTGCCCAGCCCACTTCCTGTCAAGCTCAGGAAACCCCCAGACCCCCCATGACCCCCTGATTGACCTGATTGGCCGAATGCTCCATCCATCTCCCGCATCTCCTTGTTCATTTTGGCGATTCGCAGCCTGTAAGAGAGAAGATTTTTCAGAAACGTTGCCATTTTCCACTTTACATGTCATCAGTGGTTGAAACACCTACAGAGTGACGATGTCAGCGTTGGCGTTGTCCACGGCGATCGTTATAGGGTCTTTCTGGTTTTTGTCTCGGGCGTTGTAGTCGGCTCCTCGCTTCAAGAAGAGACAAACTAACCTGAGAAGGAAAGTAAAAGTATATCATATACCTCCTTCTCTCTTGCAGTGAATTAGAACTGTAATTCTGTATTTAATCCGGAGGCCGGTGTATGTTTGACGTGTGTTATATGTTTAAAACAGCATGTACGACTCTACCCTGTGTGACCCAGGATGGTGGCGTGGTGCAGAGGTCCTCTTCCATTACTGTCCACTTGGTTGACGTTGGCGCCATTTTGCAGAAGGAACTCGCAAGCAGCCAGTGCATTCTGGGTAGAAAAGATAAATATAATGCGCTTTTCTGGTTTTTGTTTTTTTTAAACTCCAACAACACATGTAACAGTAAAAAAACATATACACATGTGAAGATAAACTACAGTTCAAATCTGAAAGTTTAGTCTTCGTTTTAGTCTCCATTAATTCGGTGGCCTTGGCGGTCAAAATATCAACACCTTCTTAAATTAATCGCCCAAGTCATTTTATTCAGGAAACATAAAAAATTGAACCTTTTGTTGAATATATGACATTTACTACCAATTTTAATCAAAACAGTTATAACAACAGAAGTTTACTGACGTACAAACAAGGTCAGTCGAACATGGAACATGAGAGAATTAAATGGCTTAGGCAAATTTTCGAACATACCAAAATGATTTAGGTAATTATTTTAAGAGGGTAACGATATGTAATTTCAGAAAAGAACAGCATCCCAGAAAATATTTATTCATGTTGCTGAAATGTGAGAAACGTTTTAGACAATGGGTGTCAAAATCAGTTTAGTTCAGGGGCCACATTCAGCCTAATATGGTATAAAGTGGGCCGGACAAGTAAAATAATATAAATAATAGGATAGCTTTTGGGAGAAAAAATTTTAATTCCGTAATTTAAATGTTTATATCTATAAATTTACTCAAACATAACAAACAAACAAATATGAACAACCTGAAAATTCTTACACAATATTACATCTTAGTTTATCATTTATACATGTGAATGACAACTTAGAGATCATAGTAGATCTACAAATACACAAAACAGTAAATAACAGGCAGAATATTATTAAAATTCACATATGTCTCTTAAGAGATTTCAGGTTATTCACTTTTTTATTAAAGGCTAGTCTGTAAATGTACATATTTTTGTATTTTACTTTCTTTTTTTTTTACACTAAAACAAAGAGAAAAATGTACCGTTTTCCTTATTTGTAGGTTATTATGATATTATTTTACTGGTCTGATCCACTTTAGATTGAATTGACTTAAAATTATTTTAAAATCCTTGATTGTTCATATGTATAGTGTAATTTTTGCATTTCACAAAGTCATTCCAGGGGCCAGATTGAACCCTTTGGTGGGCCAGATTTGGCCCTCGGGCCGCATGTTTGACACCTGTGATCTAAAGTGATCAGTAAAATAATAACATAATAACCTATAAATAATGACAAATCCAAACTTTTGTCTATGTTTTAAAGTGAAAAAGTTAAATTACTTTATGAAATATTTAAATCTTCACTTTTACATGTGTAATTTTTGCATTTAATAAATTCATCCCATATATGAGACACTTTGGCAGGCCGTCTGTTTGACACTGCTATAGAACTTTATTTATTAAGTTTTGTGACATATTAAAGTGTAATTATGAAGTTCTCCTGAAGGTGAAAATACAGAGATGAAGCATCCAAACTTGGACAAACTTGACGCTTCGTGCTCATTTCTCATGTTGATCTTTATGTCGTGCATTTCTGACATTAATCCTGACCTTCAGAGCTCTTCATCAGCTCTGGGTCGATACTCACAGCTGAGACGGCCTGTATCAGCGGCGTGCTAGACTCCTCGCCCATGTTGATCCAGTTGACGTCAGCTCCGTGGGCCAAAGCGTCGGCCATGACGGGGAAATTCTGCAGAGCCGCCGATCGGTACAGAAGCGCCCCAGGATGAAGGCCGCTCAGATCCTCCTCTTCCTCCTCAAAGTCTGTGGACAACAGAGGGTTAAAGTGTCAGTCTGTAAAGACATAGTGGGGTTTGATACTTATTTCCTCTGAGCTCTAAAAAGAGGTCCTTGTTTGTTTTTGTCAGCTGATCGGTGTGTACATGTTGGAGTGTTTTCTCATACCTTTGTGGAAGCCTGTGTTGTTCTTTTGGACAAGGTCACTGGGGCTCAGGCCTGAGTAAACAGAGACAGTGAGAGTGTTTGTGGTTACACGACAGAGGCACAATTACTGGTTTAACCTGCTGACAGACACAAACAGGACACACACATATAAATAAAGCAGCGCAGGCCTTCAGGATTATCCACTTCTGCTGCTTCACCATGTTCGGGGATTCAAAGACAGTGTGTTCCTGTTTTGCTGATGTCAGCAGAAGCGAGTGAATGAACAACCATCTGAGGTATTAGCCCACATCTGTTCTGACCAAAGACGACATAAAAGGAGTGGGCGTAACCGCGGTGACGTCACCTGCTGGGTTGTGGACTGACATGAGGCCTCAAGGACATTTGGGACGTCACCACCTTGGTTTTTGGAACCAGATGTGACCTTAGCTGTGTCTGAAATGACTCGGTGCTCGCAATGTAGTTTGTAGCGCTGTGTGAATGATTAGACCCTGTATAGTCTACTCAAAGTATCCCATAATGCAACCCATTTTACACACTGTCCACAGCTGTAAGAAGTAGAAGTGAATTTGGACACAACTAAACTGGACAAAAGGATTAACGGGTATAGAATGAGGAGGTAAAACTCACTAAACTGAAAACACCAACCTTGAAAGTCAGCAATAAGAAAGTCTGTAATAAATGTTAACAAAATCAGTTTAAGTTTGACAAGACTTATGTTAACTTCACAAAATGTATTAGAGCACAAATTAGCGATAGCGGCCCTTATTAGCAGGTTGGCTAACAGACTACACAACACAGTACTGAATAAATGCTAACATTAGCTAATTTAGCTACGTTCTACCAACAGACCCAGTAGTTAACATCATGAGGCATTTACTCAACATGTTTTTGTTTTTTTTTACTAGAGAAACCAAAATGTAAATTGATAAATGTTTACAAAATCAGTTTTAGTTTTGACATTTCAATAATGTTAACTTTACAAATGTATAAAGACACAAATTAGCACTAACTGCCTTTATTAGCAGGCTGGCTAACAGACTAGATAATACAATAAATGAATAAACGCTAACATTAGCTAATGTAGCCAAGTTTTTCCAACAGGCTTGTTTGTAATTAATTAATCAACAAAATAACTATAGAGACTTTTTTGTAACAGGCTGTAAACCTGTTTATTTCTACTGCAATGTTGGCTATTTTAACTTGATACTTATGGGATTTACAGTTGATGCAATATACACTTGACACCAAGTAGTAGCAACTTGCAATACTACTATTAAAAAAAAAATCCAATGCAGTCCAAAAATAAGTTTCCTCAAAGAACATAAGAACATGAAAACAAAAATAGGTCTGAAAAACTGCTGATAAGACCCAGAACTGAAAAAAAAAAAAAAATTGTGAAACACGATTTTCATCAAAATGCCCCCAAATCATGTTTTATAATAATTAACTGCAGGCATCATCTGAGCAGCCATTGGTCCAAGTGGGAAGGCATGGGGGGAGGGGAGGGTCGGTGGGTGAAGCCTTAGCTCACATGTGTAAGTGGCTCCATAAGTAAATAAATGGGAGCCAGAAACTTCCTTTGGCTTTGAAACAAGTGTGCGTCTTTGTGTTTCCGCATAAACAAGCGCTAGTGTTAGGTCCTAAATCCAACTCTAACTGACACACGCTTTGGACCGCCTCAGCTTTGGAGCCTCATGTGGCAGGTTTTGTCATTTTTCAGCTGTTGGTGCGTAGTCCTGACTCGGATTCGTCATTGTTTACCTGTGACTCGGGGCAGAGTGGCCCGGTTGGGTTTGGGTTTGATTGGCGGCCGTTGAACCGTCCGTTCAGTCTGCGTGGTGGATCGGTTCCTCCTGGCGCTGGACCGTCGTAGTGGGGGGTTCCTCCCTGTCTCCGGCAGCTTTTGGATGAACTTCTTCTCCACATACTTGGACTTGATCCACGACTCTTTGTCTCCTCTGAGGCACACAAATGATAGACCACAAAAGACAGCATGAGAAAAGCATGGAGGGACAAAGGTTTGCTTTAAAAGCTTCGCATGCAAGGTTGTGTTTGTCGTTATTTCTGATTCTTCTTGTTCTCAGTTTGGTTGCACAACTTGCTTTTGCAGCTGTGGGACACCAGTGTTCAACACGTGGGCCTGAGACATCCAGTGTCCTTTAATGAAGCAATGAATTTGATTACAGCACTTCCTGTCTTCACGATTAGTTATGTCCCAAATCTAAGCTCTGCATAGCTTAGAAAATTACATTTAGAGCCACATTTATCAGATAGTCCAGAGGAACAAGAACTGGAGCACTGGAATAATGAGGTTCAGACTAGAGCGCTGCAGATCACATGCAGCCTCACGACACGTTTCTCTAGAACACTTAATTTAACCAACTGAATCTGTACCTGTAGCACTTCCTGTCTGCGGTGGTGCAACACAGAAGAGAGAAAAGGAAGTGCAATCATAAGGTCTGTGATAAAACCATCTGTTCACTGTATAGATCTTCACAGAACTACTTTTTTTTAACACTTTGCTACACAAACCTGTCAACACACAAGAGCTGAACGCAATCCCAGTCCTTAATCTGAGAAGTATGAGGGCAGATTAGAGTCTTTTGTTGAAAGTATAAATGATATTCACGTTGACCTGTGTGTAGTGAAATAAGCCCCCAGCAGGAGGAGACGAGGCATGAAGAGACTTAACGTGCAACGCAACAGATTTTAGGGAGAAAGTAAATGATCAGTGTAAAAAATGAAAATCAGACTCAATTTGTGGTTGTTCTGATCTACATACATACTAGAACAAAGGACATTTAATAAGTAAAGAGCTGGTTAAAATGTGGTTTTTAAGACTTTTCAGCTTTAGTGCTCAGCTTAAAACAGTGGAAAAGTCACCAAATCTAACAAGTGATGTGACTTGGAATAGTTAACTCAAATAATTAGATTCCTTACTTTTCTGTGTTGCTCTGATGAGTTCATAGGCTGTAATATACGTTCCTGTAGAATATCCCTTTGCTGTTATGTGTGCATATTGTAGTGTTGTGTATTTGTACCTGGGACTAGATGGGTGGGGCTTCTTGATGGTGATCTCATCAATCCGGGCCTCATAGATCCTATTGATTACGGAGTTTCCTAATTCACACATCAACTAAAACACAAGAAAGCTGTGATTAGTTCTTATTTTTCTTGTTGAGTCTTCATAAAAACAAAATAGTGGGTGTGATTTCTTACCTTAATGAGCTCGGGTTCCCAGGAGTCCAGGGTAAGGGAGCGGACTTTGGAAAAATGCACACCCAGGCTCCTGTAGAGAGGAAAAATCATTCAAGGTCTGTGGTAATTAGCAAAGACAACCACACAGACGCTGTATTTAGCCTCTTTTGTTTAGAATTTGACATTTATAGATTAAAGCTTAAGGTCAAAGGTCAACTCAGTTTATTATCCCTGTAAGGACATTAACTCTCAGCATTTTACCTTCAATACACACAGCAACTAGCAATAGCCTAGTAATTAGCATTAGCAGTTAGCATTAGAACCAGAACTCCAAATTTTTATCAACGTTTTAGAGTGAAAAAAGGTAAATTACATAATGAAAATCTTTACATCTACAAACTGCGAATAACATGAATAACCTGAAAATTCTAAAGAAAACTTAGTTGAATTTTAGCAATATTATGCCGTAGTTTATCAGTTACTCATGTGCATTACAAGACCGCAGAGGATCTATAAATACACAAAACATTTAATACCAGGGAGAATATTGGGAAAATCATACTTATGTTTCTTAAGTCACTTCATCTAGTAATATTTGTTCATTTCATTCATATTTTTTGAGAAAGGAAGGCTTGTAAATGTCAACATCTTCAGTTAATTTGACTTTTTTACACTAAAACAAAGAGGAAAAATTTGTATTTGTCATTATTTATAGGTTATTATGATAGTATTTTACTGGACTGATGCATGTCACATTATATTGTTCTGTATGTGGAACCTAAACTAAAATGATTTTAACACTGATTCTAAATATCACCGTAATTTTTGCATTTTATCCAATGGGCCAGATTGGACCCTTTGGTTGGCCGGTTTTGGTCCACGGCCATATACAGGGTTTCCCAAAAAAATGAATACACCCTTTAGCAGCTGATAACTAAATTGTCTTTGCACTTCAGCTGCATTTTTCATACTTCCAGTCGCATTTTTAGAATGAATTTCCTTTCTTTGAAGTTTAGCCTGTCTAATAGGTTTAATCTGCAAAAAATTCATAAACATCAGCTATTATCAGCTGCTAAAGGGTGCATCCTTTTTTTTGGGACACCCTGTATTTGACACCCCTTTTTTTTGCATTTGGAGCCTGCAGGTTTTGCACACCACCCCTGTTTCTACCTGGGTGGTGTTCACGTGCGTGTTTGTACCTGTGTATTCCAGAACACACGATACACAGTGTGATGCCCAGGTTGATGGAGGCCCAGTCTGGACCAGCTTCTCCACAGTCGCAGCACTGCCGGTTCCCCGGGATGGCCTGCACCTCCTCCAGTGCTTTGCAGCCACTGTTCTCCTGATCCACACCTCCTTCTCCTCCTCCGCTGCTCCCACCTCCCAGACTGCTGACTGACACGGAGCTGCAGCGTTGTCTCTGGTAACAAACGCACAAATACAGAAATGAGACCCACAACTGCCTCTGCATTAGAAGTTCACCTGATGAAGGCACACAGTGGAACCCATCAAGAGTGTGTTCTCACCGGGCTGTGTGGGTCTTCTCGGCGCTCCTGGAAGGCTGAGGCGATGCTGTTTTGGACGGCGCTGATCCACGCCTTCTGCTGCCGTTCTGAGTCAGCCTGCAACAAACAGCACCTACACACACACACACACACACAACACAACACACCTCTAACACCAGAAATGCTGCTGCTCATGGAAATAGTCACCACACTTCATTCTATGCAGGTCAGTTTAATCCACAGTTCAACATTCACAGCACAAAAACACTAGTGCACAGATGCATGAACGCACTGTGCATCACCACATTTACTGACTTTGACGGAGACACGACTTCAAAGCAGAACCGCCGCTCGTTTTCAGTGCTGGGCTTGACTGTGCAAAGACGCAAGTCCTCCACCACAACCGTGGGCTGGTCCTGAGACAGATGGGAAGAACATGAAGAACATGCAGGTCAGACTGTGACAGAGAAGTGTTTGTCGACGCAGAGCTAAATATATTTGGCTCATTTAATGACCTGCATATTTATAACAAGCAAAGACTAAAAATAAAAACACTTTACCTTGAATTTCTTCTGATACACCAGCTGATTTTTCTGAATGGAAAACCAGCGTCTGATGCAGAGAAAGACGAAGAGTGTCAGTGTGTAATATTTAGTGACATCTAGTGGTGGTTTCAGATTTTAACCAGAAATGCCACCCCATCCCCCACTACAGAAAGCCCTCACACATTTATTTATGACCAGAGCGATTTCCGTCAATCGATGTTCATCATTGTTACTTTAGTTTTTATGTTGATTATTATTGTTAAATGTATTATTTTTATTATTATTATTATTATTATTATTATTATTATTATTATTATTATTATTAGTAGTAGTAGTAGTAGTAGT
>JAQQZY010000011.1:19239213-19249267 GCA_030068375.1 Ostorhinchus rueppellii
ATGTTTAAAGAACACTTCAACTTTTACTCAAGTCAGTTTTTTGATACAGTACTTGTACTTCTACTCCAGTACTTTATACATCTCAGGTAATGATAGTAAAGCCTTTTTAATCTTTGGTGTTATAAAAAACTTCATTATGTTTTTCCAATTTCTGGAATTCGACGTAGACACTTGAGTTTCACATATTTCATACCATGTATCATCACTTAATTCTACCAACAGTTCTTCTTTTTTCCGTTTATCTCTAAAATACAGAGTTGAGGTTTTTCTGTTTGTCACCAGTCCCTGATAGTTTGGATGTCACTTTTTCTCCTTCGTTCTTAAACGCTTTCCCCACAAAATTGAGCTACTTTTAAAATGTGTTTGTCTTTCTTTAAAAGTTGATTAAAGTTTCCAAACGCTGAAACACAGAACATTTCCTGTAAAAGTCAGTGTTTCTACTTGAACCACTTTGTTGGTACATTTCGTAATTTTTCAGACCCCTCTAGAGACTCTATCAAAAAAAGCAACAACATTCTGGTGTGAGTGGAATCTTTTGGAGACTCTAACGTGAAAGTACCTATCATTCTTTGTTTTCTCTATTGTCTGTTGACCGAATGCAGACTGAAAACTGAAAATGTTGTGGTTGATAAGGTTTGTGTTTTCCTGTTACTTGTTGTAGGCCCACGGGACATTAACTCTTGAAACCTGACCCGGTATGCTGTTTGGATGGCTGGAAGTCTCACTGTTTGTACGAATGGAAAAATTCTAATGGTTTCTGAAACTTGAGATGTTGGACTTGATAGATTTTATTGGGTCATTACAGTAATTTTACTCATCTCTACACTAAAAGTAGGAGAATACGCCGTTTTAGTAGTCTTATAATGTGCAGTAAATTGTAAATAACTGCTAGATTTTGAAAGTTCAAATTGTTCTGGAAAACCGGGTTAAAGAACTCACTCATAACATGTTTTCTGACCTTTTTAATAGTTAAAATAAATAAATAAATAAATAAATAAATAAATAAGTAAGTCCAGACAGACCACTTAAGGCAGGGTTTATAGGGTAAAAAAATAGAATTGTCAGACTATAGTTAATTTGTAGTTCTACACATATTTAAGGGTATTTTTATGCTCACTTGGGACAATGTCAAAAGAGTTTGTTCACAGTTTTGAGAAATCTTGAATTAATTAAATTTCTTTTAGTTATAATGGATCATATGTTGATGGGTTATAACATGTAAATGGTTAAAGATATCAATATAGTTACTATTGAGCACTGATAGGAAGTCATATATGGACTTTCATTTGAGTTCATGACCTTTGACCTTGGTTGACCTTAAAGGGTCAAACTCAAGGTCACAAGTGTCTCTATTTCAACAATCTTCTCCAAAACTACTGGTTGAATTCCTTTCAGATTTTATATACAACTTCCTTTGGACAACATCTGCAAAGTTTATTCACAATTTTGAGAAATTCAGATTTTTGACAAGTTTTTGAAATGCTAAAAATTTGCCTGTACTTATAATATTCCATATTTTGTTGGGTTATAACATGTAAATGGTTAGAGATATCAATATAGTTACTATTGAGCAGTGACATGAAGTCATATATGGACTTTCATTTAATTAGTTGTGTTCTCCAGTGAAAGTACCGCCCACTTCTATTGGCAGTTTGACCTACTCATCCAGACCACAGGACTAACATAGCGGCAGAACCCGACAACCTCATAAATTCAACTTGTTATGGATTCTTGATAGAACAGTGCCATTGGTCCTATTTTTAGATGTTGTTCTAAAGCCAAAGGAGGACAGATACTGGTGATAATATTATAATACAATTCAAACCTGATGTCGACTCTTTTCATTGCTGTTTAGCAGCTGATATCAATCTCAAAAGTGGACACGAGTTCAGGCTCAGTTTGGTTCAAATCAAACCCATGCCGGTGTCACATGCCGTTTGATATCTTGTTTAATCTACCTCATTCCCCAGAGCAGATTAAAAGACAGAGCCCCATGAAAAGAGAGGGATGAGGATGTTTTTAATGTGGTGTGTTAATTGTTGTTAGAGATGCAGGACGATGACTCTGAGTTTGAAGAATGTGACCAGCTATGTTATGAATTACTGAGAGTAATCTGATGCTTTCCACATAAGGAGATACAAAAGCAAAAGGATTAGATGAAACAGTCAAAGTAGGTCACTCACTCTTTCACAAAGTTCTGCAGCTTTGATTTGACAGACTTCTGTGTGGTCTCGATCACTTCCTAATAGGGACATGACAGAAAACGACACAGTGAGAGGGTGTGGGGAGGGGTCACATCTACTCAAGTGAACACAGACAACTGTTAAATGTCAAATGCAATGTGTACAACAGTGTGCTGCAGCCCAGTTTGACCACACACTGCAGACGATAAGCATCTCGACGGCTCTGCAAAGACAGTAAGAGCTCAGAACGATAAAGCAGCGAACACTCACCCCCTGGGCTTCCATAATGTCAGACAGCCTCTTGGAAAATTTGTCCAGACATTCCTGCAGGATAGACAAATCTTCCATGAGTTTTATCAAACACATCAGTGGCTTACATCCTCAACAGCTGTATCTCCTTAGTAGGTAGGAAGCAGCCTGTGATCCTCGGTTCACCTCAATCCACTGGGTCTTAAATCCAAGCCTAAACATTCCAAAAATCTGATAAAACCGGCAAAAGCAGGGCTGAAGTAGCTACTTACAATGGTATCATGGAATGAATGTGAAAATGACGGTTGGACTTGTATCTACATCAGAGATAACATGAGTGTATAAATAACTGGTGTCACCTCCATCATGCTGTCTCTGGAGCAGTGGTGACCCAACTCCCGGAGGCCGTTGATGAAGCTCTTGCTGGTCTGGCAGTAGACCCTGCCTGCCTCCAGCATGGCCTGGCATTGTTTTACAAGCTGCACAACACAAACAAGTAAAAAACAACAAGAATAAAGTCACAATTAACAGCATTAACAGTTAAACATGATGAGAAATTATTATGGGAGGCTGCTTATTTTAAACATCATTTTAAATGTAATGTTAATTTTTACAGGTTTAGTGGCAACCAAGATGGTTGTTACTGTACATTTTAGAAATGTATAGTTTATGTCAACATGTAAACACTGGAAATTAAGTTTGTGTTAACTGAATATCCTAGGTAACATAAAACTATTTTAACTGGATGAATTTCAATAAAGAACATACTACAAAGAGAAGGCTTTTTGAGATAGGATAAGATTTTATTTATCCCACTGTGGTGAAATTACACAGTTACCAGCAGCAACGTACAAGAAGGAAGCGCAGAGAAAAAGACAGATTTTTATATCGATCGATCGATTGATAGATAGATAAAATTTTATTTATATTGCTCTAAATCGTAACAAAAGTTATCCCACGACATGCTATATATAGAGCCAGAGCCATATCAAAACCAGACTGTCTAGTCAGTTAGCATTAGCTACATGTCCTTTCAGATTATGTTTCTATACATTCAAAATATAGGCCAAAATAAAGATGATTTTAAATCATATTGTAGAGTTAAATTGTATCCTTTAAGGTCTGGTTTTTTTGTTTCCATAAACTGGTGAGGGGAAAAAAATAGATGATTCTATGCTGCTGAATGCCTCTACTGTGTTAGCTTGCTAATCAGAAACTAACTTTAGCTTTCTCCCATTTAGCCACAGGTCAGTATTAGCTAAAATGTCCCACTGGAGTGAGTTTGTACACATTTAATAAATATGGTTTATATAAATGTACTAACATGTTAAATCATGTTGAAGGCTGGTTCTAGATCAGTTTTTAATTTACGTGAATTTGTGTTATGCTGGAGATTTTTATGCAACTTAGCTTTCTAGTTGCTAGCTACATTTTATGATCTAACTATTATGACACTTGACAGTCATTTACCTTTATCGAGATGTTCTTTTGGATTGGGTTTTCCACATTCAATAGATGGCTTTATATAAGCACATTAACACTTGTAGTCATGTTTTAGACTTCAGTTTGTACCTTCAGGTCAACTTTAATCTGTCAATAGCTCATACTTTGTTAGCCATCTTACTGATGGCTACCTTTAGCCATGAGGCATTTAGCATTAGTTAGACAGATGTCCTCTTAGATTATATTTTTTATTAAAAACCTAAACCAAACCTAAAGTCTTGCAGAATCAACAGTAAAGCAAATTGTTCTTGATTATGCTAACATGGTTTATCTGGTTAGTAGATAGGATGGCTAACAGCTCCAAATGTTAGGGAGATGTTGATACCAATATAATACTTTTTTCCAATAGGCTGCTTTTATGAACTAATGATTCTGCTCATCTATATTCAGGTGTCTCACCAACAGGACCAAGAGTAGGACCCTGAAAAAGGTAACAACAACTCCGACAACATTCATTCTTATTATTTACACCTGAACTCGTATTACTGTCTCCGTGTGCCACTTTACTTTTGTCATAAGAAGGCCTGTTGCCACTTGTGAACAGTTTTTAGTACTCCAAGTCTGATAGCTCAAGTAATCCCCAGTCTAGCAGGAATAAGTTAAAACATGCATGTGGACGTGCAGTTTCTTCTTGTTATGTCTCATGTTATTCCCTCCTACAGATACACCTCGGAGTCTACGGCTGATTATAGGGTGTGGATTTATACACCACATATGTTGGACTTAAATAGCGACCAGAAAATATGATCATGATGTAATCTTTGGCAGTCAGAGCCAGAGTCATAGAGGAATACATCCTTTCAATTTTTGGGTCTATTTTTGAGATACATGACTTACTATGAGCATTAACATTTTATATATCCAACTGTAATGTGTAAATGTTAAAATGTGCACATTTATGCACCAGTGAAACAGTACAATCTCTGCATTTTTTGACTGGTCAAGTTCATTTTTCAGATAATACTTGCACACTTTAACACAACACAGTAACATTAGACTGCTATTTGAGCCTTTATATTGTGATATTACAACTTTTACACCACTAAAACAGTATAGCTGCAGCAAGGATGAATTTTGGTCACCTCTGAACTCCTTGACGCCGATTGTCACGAATTCACATCACACCCCCTTCGCTACAAAATGCAACCATATTACTATCTACTTGAAAGCAAAAACGCAAGTGAATTTTTTTTTTTACCATTACTGGAAATAAATTCAGATGTCAAGGGGTTAAGTGGAAAAAAAAAAAAGGACTAATGTTCCTGCATCTCATGGCATGTTCTATCAAGAATCAATAATAAGTTGAATTTTCAAGGTTGTCAGGTTCTGAAAGTCCATATACGACTTCCTATCAGTGTATATAGGAACTATACTGATATCTCAAACCATTCCCACGTTATAAGTCATTAAAATATGGTGCATTATAAGAAAAGGTACATTTTTCATGTTTCAAAAATTTGTAACAATGCCTTCATGATAGCTCATTGCCAATCAGTCGGTGAGTTAAAAAGGACTTTGGAATTGTGACACACTTATCATAAGTAGAGATCTGTGTATATATACGAGATGTCTGCCTATGATTCGTATGACAACACGTTGGCTTCAGAACAGACAAAGCTGGTTTATTTCACTGTATTTCATTTTAAATTCTTGCTTTGTGATTTGTCTTACTGCTCAGTTTTCAATGTCTGATGGTAGGAACTGATTGTTTTGTTTAGAGACACTTCAGTATTAGATAAAAGTTACCCTAAAGGCTTGAACCCTGCTCATCCAGTTCTGTTAACGTCACTGCTACCGTTGGACGTTACGGTCTGAAACCTGAATTACTGCCTGGTGGTTGCCTGCTTCCTCCAGTCAGTAGACCTAACGTTGCAGGTTAGTCTTCGTCGACTGGATTGAACAAAAAGGTCTCGGTGAAACAGAAGTTCTGTTTTGATTTCAGTGAAAAACTTTGTCTTCACCTGAGTCAGATTTGATATTTTATTTGTGACAGTGCTGCTTTGACCATTCATCATTCTCAAAACGCACCTGACATTTATTGTAGCAAACAACTTTTGTATCCGCACCAAAAAACTTGACAAGCCCACTCATGGACTGTCAGAGTGGGTTTTTGGCTTGTAAACGTGTGAACAGTTAATGTCAGTTGGGTGTTGAATATGATGAATGGTCGACGGTCAATGCAGCACTGCCTTGAATAAAATGTCAGTCAAGTTTTCCCTTTTTATCACATGGTTTTTTAATCCACATTCATTTCTTTTAATTACTTTGTGTTTCCCTCATCCTCACAATCACTTTCACAATTAAGAATGATGAATATTTAATTTATAAAATTATGAAACATGGCTCATCATGACTGTTTTGGTCAAATTAATTTGGAATGAATCCAATTACTTGGTGATTTATCCCTCCATTTCACAGTTCTCATTAGTTTTTAACTGCTGCTTGCATTTTAATACCTGTTAATTTTTGCATTTTTCCTCCAACACAGCGGCACATTATAGCATTATCCAGCATCACCACTGCAATGTGCATGTGAGCAAATGTCCCATAGGATGTTGCGCAACATCAACTGACGTCATTTTCCCCAAAGTGTTATGTTGCAACTTTTTTGCTGCTTGATACATAAGGAAAACTGCATAATTGGCAAATTCCCATTTCTAAAATGTCTTTATGTATCCATACAACCTGATTTATGGGTCACTGAATAGTCATTGTTAGATCACAGTGTAAAGGATGTACAATGAGTTCATCTACACTAAACAACAAAGACAAAAGTCATTGACCATAACCCGAGTAATAAAACAAAACTCATAAAAATAAAGCAATATGGCCACAAATGAATGAAAGACTCAATAAATAAATAAAAACAAAATCACATCATTTTCAAGCGGAGTTTTGAAGGGACAGTTGATAAAACCACATGTTATTTGCAATTACATTCCTCATAAAAGACACCATGAGACCAAAACTAACAGACAAAATGATGACGATGATCAAAATATGCAACAAGATAAAGAGACTTATGAAGATGTATCGACAAAGGGATTCTGTGTCTTAGTGCGAATTTCAATGTTGAAAAAGGTATGGGTTTCATAACACTGAATCAAAATGGATAAAAAGTTAAATGGTTAAAAATGTTCTCACTTTATTAATCTTGCAAGAAAATTCAGTCATAACACACAACACTTAGCATTAGCATTAGCAATTAAGATTACTACTTGGCACATTAGAAGCAGTGAGCTGCCATTAAAGAAACCTATGTACAGCTGTTTTTGAAGGCGGGGGAAACCTCAAAAGGCCCTCATATCATCTTTTGTGAAGCGAGAACCAGTAAATTCAACACAGAAGTTGTTTTACTGGGAATTAAAAATGCAGCCTTCTAGGAAGTGCTAACCACTATGCCACTGGGCCACCACAAGGATTCAGTCACTTCTTAAGGTCATTTTTTTGTTTTAAGCCGAGTCGTATGATTAAAAAAAATTCACAAATCCTTATCAAACATGTCAACAATGTCGAAGAAAAACATACAGAATAATTCTAATGATACAGTTCTTTTCAGTGAGTGTAAATATGGATATAAATACATCCTAAAGGCAAACATTTTTATTGTATTATAAAATAAGAGTGTAATAACTGTAACTACTGATCACAATATGATATAAAAAAAAACAAAAAAAAAAAAAACAACACATTAAATATCATTGTTGCTTCATCACTAATTGAAAATCTTGGAAAAAAAGAGAGAATGATGCTAATTTTTCTTCCCTAAAATCCCTTCTTTAACATTTAACCCCTAAAGACCCAAACACCCACCGGTGACCAAAATCATTCACCGATATAAAATGTAAAATAACTATCGATAAGACTAATCCTATCAATACATGTAAATAATTGGTGTAAAATACAGTTTGTTGTCTTTTCATGGTCATCAGATATGACCCATTTGGACGTTAAGAGGCTCTGTAGTTACCATGGAAACACAGTCATCATCTTCAACATTGATTCACCAGTAAAACCCATGGAGTTGGATCAATGACAGTGACTGGACACACTGTGTTTATGCTCAGTTAATGATAAATTTTGCAGAAAAAAACAACATTTTTATTCAGTTTTCTCTGTTTTGCATGTAATAACCTTCAACTTTAATCTTAGCTTTAATGAACATCAACATAATCATTACATTAAATACAGGAAAATACCTGATTTACACTAAAAAATGCAGAATACAAAGGATAATATTAGAGTAAATGGTGATAAATCACTCAAGAAAGGTTAAAAATAAAGAAAACTGCCACAAAAGCAGGACTGGGTCTTTATGGGTTAATATTACCACGATTTTAACTCACTGGAAATATGTGCTACCCAGAATCAAATGGTTCTCTGGCTCATTCAGTATCATGAAGGAACAGAAACACACAGTTCGAGCTGATGAATAGATCTGAAACTATAACACCCAAACACAAACACACGGGAATGAACATTATCGTCCCGAAGCAGAACAAAGTGCAGTTCTCCATGTGATGAAACAATATGATGGGGAAGCAGCACCTGCAGATACTTCCTGTTCGATATGAGGTGATAAATACCTGAATGATCTCTCCCACACACGCCGAGGTGTGTTGTTAGTGTGGAAACCGTGGAAACATCAGTGTGTGGTGTCATGTTTGGAGGCGTTTACAGTAGCTCACCTTTTCTAACCGGGTCTCGAGGTCGCTCACATCGTTTTGGACCACTTCGATATCAGCTCTGCAGAAAGAAAACACTCATATAGTCAAGCCGTCTCACTGAAAACAAAATTACAACGATAACAACATCTGGAAGCAGTGTAGGATCTCATTTTAATGTGTGTATGTATGGGACGAAAAAATGTAGAAACACTGATATTGATATCGTTTTATATTAATATCATATCAGCATAGGAGTAATCAATAGAAAACAAAATAAAAAACAAAAAAAGTAACATCAGTAATGGCATTGGTTATCAGCCATAATGTCCTTTTGTTATTGGCCAAAAATTTTGCAATTGGTGTAAAGCTTATACATTAATTTCAGTCATTTTCGACTGTACTGACATTATAGATATCTGTTTAGAATCAATATCAATGTTTGCTCCATTATAACAAGGCTTAGTTGCAGCACCCAAGGCAAAAATTACGACTACTACCTCTACTGTTAATACTACTACCACAACTACTAATTAATTACTATTATTATTATTACTACTACTACTACTACTACTACTACTACTACTATTATTATTATTATAATAAGATGTTATATTTCCTAGCTCTTCCAATTCTTTTAATGTTATTTATATTATATTATGGGCTGAAACTAAGTAACACAAGTGGTTCCAGGCACAACAAACCCCGCCCCTCGCAGGTATTGTAGTTTATTTTGGCATCGGTCCAGCAGACGTCATCATGTCTATGCATGTGCTGATGTCATCATATCAGTTGCCTCGATATACGTGCAAGTTTGAAGTAAATTCAAACAAAATCGATGTTTTTATAGACATTTGAAATTTTGCCCATTATAAGTAAATGGGAGAAGAAAAAAGATCTGAAAAATTAATAAAAAAATTGTAACTTTGATCTATTTTTCCCCAAATGTAATCACATTTGTACTGGGTCACTGGTAATCGATAAAGTAAATTTGGTATGAATTCAACTAATAGTTTTGCAGCTAGACACATATATTTATTTATTTATTCACAAAGTAGAGAATGATTGGTTGATTGATTGATTGATTTGGCTGATAAACTGGCATCAATAGGACATTTTAAAGACTATAAGTGATGGTACAATAGAACACCGGTTTAGGTTTCTCCAAAAGAATGACTGACTTTGTAGGAATAGAATCAGCCCTAATTGGGTTTTGTCACGGCCAGTTTGATGTTCAGTTCCAGATTAAAAGTTCAGTTTATTGATTAATGTATTCTTCAGGGAGAAGGGAAGGTTGATATCGGTCAATAATTACCTGGTCCTTCACAAATTCACTATCATGTGACCTCTCATAGTACAGTCGTGGAAAAAAAATGACTAGACCACCCCTTGTTTTCTTCAGTTTCTTGTTCATTTTAATGCCTGGTACAACTAAAGGTCCATTTGTTTGGACAA
>JAQQZY010000011.1:19258810-19276890 GCA_030068375.1 Ostorhinchus rueppellii
TCTATCTATCTATCTATCTATCTATCTATCTATCTATCTATCTATCTATCTATCTATCTATCTATCTATCATGTTGTATATGGCTCCCCCTTCCGGTCATAATTAGTCTCTGCAGTCTCTACTTTTTTTTTTTTTTAATAATTTGTATCCACTTTGCTGCTGTTTTTGACTTTGGTCCATGTTTCTGTCTGTGGTGCGTTCACTGACCAGCCTCCACCTGCCTGTTCGTATTATGGCTCGTGCTTTTTCTTAAAGCAGACTGTTGTTGTCATTAGCTCTGTGGTTGCCAGGTTCCTTCATCAACATAAACAGTGTCTTGATGTTATCTGATGAGGAGGAGATGGGTTTGACATGATGTAACATGGAACAAAACTCCTCTCATGGGATAAAAACTCCTCTCGTCAAGACCAAAACTAAACAGTTGATGATTGATGTTTTTTTTTTCTTTAGGAGCGCCAAAAATAATAATGAGTGTTTGAGTAAAAAAACAAAAAACAAAAACGCAAACAGGACGGACAGGACAAACGGAAGAAGACGAAAAGTCAACAGAGGACTGTGGTCGGAGGTGTAGAACTTGGCAGATGCGTAGATTCGTGTTTGTCTTTGACAGGAGATCCCCTCCGCGCCTATCCAAGTGTCAAGGCGCACGAGATCTGACGCAGTACTTCCGGTTCACAATAAAAGTCCAAATAAGAAACGATAACAGCATATACAGCTCTGGAAAAAAAAAAAAAATAATAATAATAATAATAAGAGACCACCGCAAAATGACTACTTTCTCTGATTTTACTATTTATAGATATGTGTTTGACTAAAATGATTTTTTTTAATTCTATAAACTGTTGACAACATTTCTCCTAAATTCCAAATAAATATATTATTGTTTAGAGCAGGGGTGTCAAACTCATTTTAGTTCAGGGACCACATTCAGCTAAATTTGATCTGAAGTGGGCCGAACCAGTAAAATAATAACATAATAATATATAAATAATGTCAACTCTAAACTTTTCTCTATGTTTTAGAGTGAAAAATAAATAAAGAAATAAAATTACACCATGAAAAGGTTTACATTTACAAACTATCCTTTCAAACAATGTGAATAACATGAACAAACTGAAAAAATACGTGTCACTTTGACAATATTACATCTCAGTTTATCATTTACACGTATACATGATCACTTACAGATCACACTGGATCTATAAATACACAAAACATTTAATAACAGGCAGAATATTGTTAAAATTGTACCCACAAATTGCAGGTTCTTCATATTTGATCAGGTTATTCACTTTTTTTTTCTTTCAAAATTCTACTTTGTTTTATTGTAAATACATGAAAATTTTTACATTTACAATAAAATTTTGCAGTTATCATTATTTATATATTGTTATAATAGTATTTTACTGGTCCTGTCCACTTGAGATTGAATGTGGAACCTGAACTAAAACAATTGTTCATTTCTTCGTGTAATTTTTGCATTTCACAAATTCATCTCAAGGGCCAAACTGGACCCTTTGGCGGGCCGGATTTGGACCCCAGGCCACATGTTTGACACCTGTGATTTAGAGTATGGATTTACAAAACATGACACATGGTACAAATAACAAACAGACCTTAAATAATGCAAAGAAAACCAGTTCATATTCATTTGTGAACAACACAAACTAATGTTTTAACTTGGGAAAAGTTCACATATTAGTATTTGGTGGAATGACCCTGATTTTCAATGACAGCTTTCACATATCTTATATTGTATTACTTTTTTTTTTTTTTTTAATTGTGTCTTCGATTTAACAATGATTTTAAAAAAAGAGTAGAGAAAAAAAGGGAGAGAAAAGCTAAACTAAAATAGAAAAAAGTGAAAAAAGGTATCAGATGTTCTATTTTATAACAGCTTACATTTAATGATAAAAAGATCATAAAAGAAATAAAATGAAGGAAACAAAAAATAACTTGGAGAGAAAAATAAGTGTAAAAACAGTTCCCCATGGATCAGAGCTTCTGTTGTGTTAATGTCTTTGATTTAACAACAATTAGAGTGAAAAATAGACCAAAAGAGGGAGAGAAAAGCCAAATTAAAACAGAAAAATAAGTGAAAAATGGTATCACATGTTCTGTTTTATAGCATTAAAAAAAACAATGATAAAAAAATTAAAAAGGAAACAAAATATAGAGAAAAAGGAATAACTTGGAGAAAAAAATAAGTGTAAAAACAGTACCTCATGTATCGGAGCTTCTGTTGTGTAATGTCTGTGATTTAACAACAATAAATAAAAAAAGGAAAGGAAAATAAAATCGATAAATAAGTTCCAGATGTTGTTCTTGTACAGAGGAAAAGCCCTTGATGATGAAAGTCACCTCTAACAGAAGAAGAGGAGGATGAAGAGAGGGATGAAGAGGAGGATGAACCCTGAGGTGAAGTGTTTTAGATGGAGAGGAGAGAAAAGCAAAGAAAAATAGGTGAAAATTATATCAACTGCTTAGATTTAACCCTTTCATGCATGAATTATAAGAGCATTCATCAAGACTTTCCCCCCTGCTTTTATTCCTCTTTACGCATGAAAAAAAACACTTAAAATTTTTCTTATGAACCACTTTTTCATGGATTTGCAAAAATGTCAGAACTCAGAAGGATATGACATATTTAATTTTTGAAGTAAAGAAATATGTATTTACTGATATAATGTGTGAAAACACTGAGATCATTTTTTAAAATGTTGCTAATCTGATGTTTTCTCATATTTTTGACACTTTCTAACACTAGTTATTACTCACTTCATGGAGATAATGTGCAAGAAAATAAAACAAACAAACAAACAAACAAACAAACAAACAGTTAATTACAGTCTAATGATCAATTAATTTACACTCAAACATGTTCGTGCAGATCAGGTTTATCTAGAACAGCAAAGTTACAGTAAAGGTATGAATTACAGTGTATTATGGGATGGTGCATCAGTGTTGGCTGATATGGAACTAAAGCAACAAAATTCATGAATATGAACGAGAACAGCTGCAGAATAGATGTCCACTGTAGTGACCACTAAGCATGAAAGGGTTAATAATAAAAAAATATAAAGGAAACAAAACCAAGCGAAAAAAAAGAATAACTTAGAGAAATAAGTTCCCCATGGATCAGAGCTTTTGTTGTTTAATGTCTTAGATTTAACAAAAAAACAAACAAACAAAACACAAAGTGAAAATAAATTGGAAATAGATAAATAAGTTCCAGATGTTTTTCTTGTGCAGGTGTAAAAGCAATGATGATGAAGGTCACCTCTTACAGAAGAAGAAGAGAAGGATGAAGAGGAGGATGAGGAGGAGGATGAAGTTCTGATGGACCCTGAGGTGAAGTATTTTCGTGAAAGCGGGAGAGAAAGGCAAAGAAAAATAAGTGAAAATTTGTATCAGATGTTCTGTTTTATATCAGCTTAGATTGGATAATAAAAAATAAAAATAAAAAGGAAACAAAATGAAGAGAAAAAAGAACAACTTAGAGAGAAAAATAAGTGTAAAACCAGTTCCTCGTGGATCAGAGCTCCTGCTGTGTGATGTCTTAGATTTAACAACAACAAATAAAAATAAAATGGAAACAGATCAATAAGTTCCAGATGTTGTTCTTGTGCAGGTGTAAAGCCCATGATGATGAAGGTCACCTCTAACAGAAGAAAAGGAGGATGAGGATGAAGCTCTGATGGACCCTGAGGTGAAGTGTTTTAGTCAAAAATGGACAAAGAGGGAAAGACAAGCAAAGAAAAATGAGTCAAAAATGCTATCACATGTTCTGTTTCATAACAGCTTAGATTTAATCATTTAAAACAATTAAAAAGGAAACAAAATGAAGAGAAAAAAGAATGACTTAGAGAGAAAAATAAGTGTAAAAACAGGTCCCCGTGGATCAGAGCTCCTGCTGTGTAATGTCTTAGATTTAACAACAATAAATAAAAACAAAAGGAAACTAAATTGGAACTAGATAAATAAGTTCCAGATGTTGTTTTTGTACAGGTGTAAAGGCCATGATGATGATGATGGTCACGAGGATGAAGCTGTGATGGACCCTGAGGTCAAGTGTTATCTCGGTGTCCAAGGTCACGGGTGAACTTTTCCTCCGTGGAGATGGAACACTGGCTTGTTTGTGTCAGTGCTTTGGTGCCAAACTAAACCGAAAACCGCTGAATCACACATCACCGACGCACAAACTGGAAAATACCTTGACCTACTAACAGTTTGATGAGGTAACCGGGGGCTATACTGGAACAAATCTTTAAAGAAACAGGCAGTGGAAGAAGGGAGTGGGCAGTGTTTGTCACGGGTCACCTGTTCCGTGCTTTTACGCTGAAGGAAAACCTCCGGCGTGTGCGCGCGCACCATCCCGGTCCGCTTGACGCGCCTCGGCTCGGCTTAGTCTCACATCGGAGGTTGGAGCCGCATAAAAAGCGTTTCCATAATGCGGGCGTGAGGTGGTCCCTGTAGTAAGCGGAGGGGGATCCATCCATCCGGGGTGGGGTGGGGGGGGACACCCGGCTTTACGCGCACACGGACAACCGGAGACGCAGGAAAATGTCGAACCGAAAACACCGGGACAACCAAGAGATCTGCGCCCGCAAGGTCCGGGAGCTGGCCCAGTCTGGAGTAAACAAACACTGCTTCGAGTGCAACCAGCCCGGGGTGACTTACACCGACGTCACCGTGGGCAGCTTCGTGTGCACGTCGTGCTCCGGAATGCTGTGAGTACAAACCAAATCATCCCCAAACCACCGCGTCTGCGCTTTAAAGCTTTATTTACTGCAGATTTTGCATCAGGAGAGTAAAAGTACCAGGCCTGAGATTGCACCATGCACCACCCAGACACAGCATTCAGAGGATTTGTTTGATTTGAACAGGAAGATGTGGTGCAACAGCATCTTATTTTGTGCGCAAATTAATTTACGCAGTCTCTCTCTGCTTCTCTCTCATGCGTATCTCCCCGACAGACCGCTAGTTGGTCATTTTCCAGCTCTGAGTTACGTTTCATTTCGTCATGGTGCAGGTTTGACACTACCTCTCTCTCTCCAGGCTCGTTCTCCAGTGTGGGCGTGTGTCTCCGTGTCACATTTTGTTCTGCATGTTCAGTCCCAACACTCCTCCTCCTCCTCCTCCTCCTCAGGAAAACACGGTTCCAGCTCTTAAACTGGCGCGTTATTGCGCAATCATGCACATCTGACATCCAGTGTTCCCACATTGTGTCACCCCCCTTTCCCCTCCATCCTTTTCCCCGTGTTCCTTCTCTTCACCATCAGCATGGGCAAAATAAAGAAGAGGTGTAGTTACTGAAAACACTCTGTCACAAGCGTTTTTGTCTTTCTTGTGGCACCTTCCACAGCAGCTCTGTCCTTATTATCACCATCACATGTCCAACACTGGTTCTCCGTCCCTTTGTATAGTCCTGCAGGCAACAAAAGACTCCACATCCCTTGTTTTTTTCAGCCTGGTGTTTGCACTAAATTTTGTGTTGTTCTGTGTCCCAGGAGAGGCCTCAATCCTCCCCACAGAGTCAAGTCTATCTCCATGACAACCTTCTCGCAACAGGAAGTGGAGTTTCTCCAAAACCATGGCAATGAGGTGAGTGACGCACCGTTATGGGGTCTTCAGGTGGTTTACGATTCCGGATCGGGTGCACTTGGTCATTGGTTTTACACAGGAAAATGGGAGATGAAGTGTGGACGAAGTGCGTTTTCATTCCTGATATGAGCATGTGCATTAAACCCATGTGACATACAGGAATCGCATTAATATTACAGTGGATGGATTTCCTGTTTCCCAGCATCGACTTTCATCGATTTTGGTCTCGTAACGTTGTAAACATAGACCTGACCAACCCTAGTACAACTGCTCCCACATGCTTGTACGGTAGGCCTGAGGCATGATGGGTAATCACTCTGTAACAGGGTCAATCCGGGCCTTTTTCCACTGACACACAGTCCAAACTTCATTCTCTTTACAAACTGACAGGTTTTTAATCCATCACCGACCCAAACCATTCACTGATGTAACTGTTTAATACCTGTTGATCCACTGATCCTATCAATAATTGGGATAAAATACAGTTTTTCATCTGTTCATGGTCGTCAGATTTGACCCATTTAGACGTTAAGAGGCTCCGTAGTTACCATGGAAACACCATCATCTTCTACAACTTTGGATTGAGATCAATGACAGTGGAAGGAGATGCTTGTTTTATGTTCAGTTAATGATAGATTTTACTGAAAAAGTCACTTTTTTTTTGCAGTTTTCTCTGTTTTTGATGTAATAACCGAGCTTTTATGAACATCTACATCATCAGTGAATTAAATATAAGAAAACATCTGATTTATACTGATAAAATACAAAATACCGAGGATGATATAATAAATAAATGGTGATAAATTATTTAAGTTAGATATAGAGTAAATGTCATTTGGGAACTGACATAAAAGTATGGGTTAAGTAATGAGAAGCTCCTCATTCATCAAGTAAAGCAGGGACATCAAACATACCAAAAAACAAAAACAAAACCGGCCCTCCAACGGGCCAATCCAGCCCACGGGTCTAAAAACTACATGGAAGACATTAACAGTCAAGGATGTCACTGATAAATTGAGTTAAATACTATATTTTTTAGTTGCAGATGAATGTTAGTGAATGTTTTGTGTATTTACTGTAATCTATGAGTTGTAATACACAGGTGTAAATGATAAACTGAAGCATAATGTTAAAAATTGCACTTATTTATCGAAAGAAATGTCCTGTTTCATCAAAGAATAGTCCAAAAAAGATCAAAACTGTCACAGTTTAACTTGAAGTTATATGGGGTAGTTCTGTAATTAGTATCATTCATACAACTGTCACGAACTGTTAGGTTATAGAGACTAAAACTGTTTTAATACCAGGATGTAAATATGTTTTAGATCAGGGATGTTAAACTCATTTTAGTTCAGGTTCCACATTCACACCAATATGATCTAAAATGGATTGAACCAGTAAAATAATAACAGAATAACCTATAAATAATGTCAACTATAAACTAGTCTAAAGAAGTAAAATTACACGAAAATGGTTGCATTTACAAACTATTCTTTTCACATTAAAGCGTAAATAACATGAACAAATATAAACATTCTGAAATATCTTAAGAGTAGTAAGTGTAATCTTACCAATATTCTGCCTGGCACAAAATGTTTTGGGTGTTTGTAGATCCACTGTAATCTGTAAATTGTAGTGTTCATGTCGTTAGCCTCTTAGCATAAGAGGCTAAGTTGTATTTTTTTCAGGACATAGCCAATGATGCAAATGAAGCAGTGGTGTTAGGAGAGTAACATTAAACAGTAGGGGTGTCTATTGGCAAGAATCTGGCGATACAATACAAATCACAATACTCGGATCACGATACGATATATCATGATACTGTTAAAAAGGTAATTTTTTAGTTAGTTTATCTTTTAAAAATTATTATTTCCTTGAAGAATTGAATTACACAAATACTGAACACATTTTTATTTGATCACAACAGGATCAAATGCTATATCGCAAAATTTTCCTGTGTTAAAACTTAAATTATATTTTACAGTCATTTACAGTTTCAGATCCTGCACAAATGTTTATATTCTATTAGTTCATAACATTATTTTGGTGCGATCCCAACAGAGGAACAGTAAAAAGTGCTTTTAGGATGCTTCAAATAACCATTATTTAATAAAACAATGTTAAATAATAATAAATAAAATATACGCACTAAAGAAAAACAAAAAAATAAAAATGAACTTCTGCTATATCTGCATTTCAATAAATACCGAAAAATATCGATACGATACTTTGTAATATCGATACAGTATTGCGAAATGAAATATTGCGATATATTGCAGAACCGATATTTTTTAACACCCCTATTAAACAGATATAAAATATGACCTAGGCAATCATGCCATGTGGCTCACTGTGCATAAATGATAAAGTTTGGTGAAATATTATTAAAATTGCACTTATTTTTCATAAATTCTGGTTCATTGATGTTCACATTTTTTGTGAAAGGATTGGCTGTAAACCTAAACTCTAATTTTATCTCTGTTTGCTTTAATACATACAAATTTGGAGTCATTATTTACATATTTTTCTGAATTATTTATATTATGCTATCAGTTTGGTTGTAAGTGCAGGGTTATTGTTTTCACAGTTTCCTGGTTTGGCGTTGGTGGTGGTTATAACCTTCAGATTCATGGCTATTTGCTTCAGTTTCAGCCTCTGCTTTCGGGTGCCCTGCTGAGAATAACCCAACATCGTATCCCCGATATGCATTTCCCCTTCCCCCAGTCGTTGCTTGCTCTGGTCCGTCTCCCAAACACAGTTCTGTTTGCCTGCCTGTCGTAACCGGTGTCCCAGCCGTCACAGCTGGCGTACTCACACTGACTCTGACAGCAGCGTTTGATCGAATGTCTGCAGGAGGTCTGGGTGTGAAACATGAGCTCTGTGTGAGGTGTTGTCCATGATGCTGTCCTCTGGAGACAGCAGGTCTTCTGTCGGGATCCAGACGCTAATCCATAGGGACGGGGTTATCTGGATCCGATTCAGACCCAAAGAGCTGGATCAGGTATCAGTGGAGATGGCTCTGGTCCAGGTATCGACCTGTTCCAACAACAAACAGAAAACAATACAAAGTACAACTCCTCAAATGTCCTATTAAACAAATCCTTATAAATATACTATAAATCTCCTCTAATTCCAGCAACAAAGCGGCTAAACTTTGGAGGGATTTCACACTCACTAAACCAAAAATATTTTTACCAAGTTCATGAATAAGTATTTCATCATCTTAATGCAGAGTTAATTATGAATTTATTACTTACTGTCTTAACCATTTCGTTTATAGTGGTCACTACAGTGGACAGATATTCTATAGTTTTTTTTTCTATCTTTTCTATATTCATGGATTTTGTTGTTTTAGTTCCATATCCGCCAACATAGTGGACACTTATGCATCATATCATACACTGGCATTCATAACGTTATTGTAAATTTTCTCTTCTTCATAAACTTGATCTGCAGTGACATGTTTAAGTGGAAAGTAATTGCTTGTTATTGTTATGAGACTGTAATTAACAGTCTTTTTTTTTTTTTTAAACAAAATTGTGTTGTTGTTTTTTTTGCATACTATTTCCACAAAGTGAATAATAACTAGTCTTAGAGTATGTTAAAATGGGACAAAACATCAGATTAGCAGCATTAAAAAATGTTTTATTTCATGTTTCTTTGCTTCATAAATTAAACGTATGGTGTCCAGTTGAGTGGACATTATTGCAACTCCATGAAAAATAGGTTCTTTTTTTTTTTTTTTTTTTTTTTTTTTTCAATTGCATTGTTTTTAATGCCTTAAGAGGAATAAAAACAGCCAGGGAAAAAAAAGTCTTGATTGAAGTTCTCATAATTCATACATGAAAGGGTTAATAAGTATTATCTTTAAAATAAGTAGGATACATATCCAGTCTATGCAATTATTTGTTAAAAGATTAGAACGTCTATGGTGGTGTTGTATAAGCTCAGTCTCTTCCAGAAATCAATCACATCAATGCTAGCTATTGGTCGATACTCGGATCCTGGGAGTTTGTATTGATATCAGAACTGAAAAAGTCACATCTATGCATCAGGATAACTCACTGTATTATCCCTGTAGGGAGATTAGGTCTCTGTATTTTATGCATTCTAATACACACATACAGTTTCTAGCATTAGCTTTAGCAATTAACCTTAGCAATTAGCATAAAATGTTTATCTCCTCTCATGAATTTATTTGAAAAAAAAAAACACAAGTAGCTAGCTAACATTAACAGCCACCTTTTTAAGGAAAGGTTATAGGTTAATGGTTACCTTCCTTTATTATCCCTTTAGAAACATTCTGTGCATTTTAATCACATGCACAGTTTCTAGCATTAGCTTTAGCATTAGCACATTAGGAGCAGTGAGTTGCCATTGAAGGCGCTCGGGGATCTTCATTAGTACCTTCCTCAAGGGCACCAACAGCTTTTTGGCAACAGGAGAATTAATTTAATTAGTAGAAATTAGACTAAACAAGAACGTACTTGTTTTTAATGGCAAGGAGTGAACAGGTAAACCCGAATCTTCTAGCTAGTGAGCTGGATGTTTGTTTGTGAAAGGATAGCTTGTAATTATCAGCATGTTCATAATGTTATTTTACTGCTGTGTGCTAAAACAAAGAGAAATATCTGGAGTTGTCATTATTTCTAGGTTAATATATTAATATTTTACTTGTGCAGTTTAGATCATATTGGTCTGAATGTGGAACCTGAACTAAAATGAGTAAAACAGACACTAAATTGAGACTCTGTGCAACTTTTCTATTGTTTCATGCTAGTTTTATAAGAATGAAGCCCCAGTGCGACAAATAAACAGGAAATCCCAGCTTTTTGCATTTTTACAGATATATATTCTTGTTCAGTTTCACAGACATGTTGATGTATCTCAGATAATTGTCTTTCAGATGTCACAGAATCGCTGTATCCTAGTACCATTATTATCACAGGCAAAATGTCATGACTATGGTGTAAAACTTGACTTATTTTCTGTCAACAGCCTCGGTTAAGAAGCTCCAACAGCAGGTGTATAAGTAGTTCAGAACGCAGCTCGTCTCCAAATGAAGACAGAACATAGATGGGATTTTATCCAGTTTTGTCACTCTTTATCATCCACTTGTTAAATATAGGTTATTTTTATTTATTTTTTTACGTCTTATTGTGTTTGTTTAATGCTCAGAGCTCTTTTAATCTGGCCCAGTTTTGATTTTATTTCCATTTTATTCACTCTGACATGCATGTTTGTCTTTTTCTTTGCACTAGTTTGTTGTTTGAGCTGCTGACTCTGGTTCTGATATGCAATATGAATCGTCCCTTGTGACGACCAGTCGAACCAGTCTTTGTGGTCCGGAAGAATGCGACTTCCCGACTCACACGGTGCCAAAAAAACAAAGGGACCAGTTCTTTGTCGTCCCACCCAAACTGCGATCTGTTTCCTCTGCTTTGGTGTAGGAGTTGCTCATATCAGAGGGCGTTGCAGCCTGTCAATATGAGTGGCTTTTTATTCACATGTCTCTGGTGGGGACTGGTGGAAAGTGAGGGAGAGGCAACCAACTCTTCCTTATCATCATCATCATCATCTCTGAAGTGATCTGGCTCCTCATGATTCATTTATTGGCGGTGATATCTGCTGCATCTGACTCTTAAACCGGACATGAATCATCGAGGAGGAAATCTGTTTGTGTTTGTGTGAGATTTTCTTGAATTAATGTCATATAAAAACCATGAGGGCTGCTACAATGAACCACATTGCTATATTAATGTGTTCTGAAAAGCAGCAATTTAAAGACTCAGGTTTGAGACTCACAAAATAAGTCAAACTTCTTGTATTTTTATGCTATTCTAGGCTTTATTCCTGCATCTCTCTCCTGGTTAAACAAAAGTTAAATAAGAAAAACAAGTAACACCCTTTTGCAATTTTAATATTAAGTTTTCCACCAAATCATGCAACCCTAACCCTAAGCATGGATTGTGGGTTTATTTATCATCATTTCTACATTTTCAGGTTGGGAGGAGGACTTGGTTGTGTGTCTTCGACCCAAAGACGGACGGCTGCTCCGACATGAAGGACTCTCAGAAGTTCAAGGAGTTCCTCCAAGACAAATACGAAAAGAAAAAATGGTGAGGATTTGAGCTTAGCTGCAGCATAGCATGGTTGTATAACCACAAGTATAGGCAATAATAGGTAAAAAACAACGAATATTCTTGAAAAATAAAATAATCTTGAGTGTATGGCAGCTGTATACAAGCTTAATAAATGTCAATTTAATTTCAAAAGGTGGATTTCAGGTTAAATTTATTGATATTTAACGGAATTTTGATTGATACTATGAATGTAAGCCACTAAATTTCATGTGAATAAAGTTGGTAATACATTACCACATCTGTAAATTTTACAATTTTGGCTATCTACAATATGTCTAATTGTTTACATTGAGAAATCACTTGAAGCAGCAGTTAACTGAATTTTTCTTTTAGGCACTTTTCCAAAAGTAAGAACCGCAGGGATGTGGAGGGTCCTTGGAGTCCCGGAGTCCAGGCTATGCCCCCTTTAGCAAACCAGGCCCCCTCCCACAACCTGCCCCCCAATGCCAGGTCCACGAGGACGCTGGTAAGATGCTAATGGTTCTTAATTGTGTGTATTTGATTGAGAAAGCGATGTAGATGGTGTGTTATAGAATAAAATAAAAGAGTAGAGATTAGGGGGAGGGGGGGTAGAAGGAGAGTATTAGTTCAAAGTGAAGAGGAGGGGGAGTAGACGGTGAAGACATGACCTGAATTCCCTTCTTCATGGCAGCAGACAGACAGAGACTAATGGGATGGGATGGATGAACGGTGAGGGGTCCAGGTAGCCTCTGCATCAAAGCCCATACTTATGAATTATTAAGAAACCATGAAAGAGCTTGGCTTCTTCTGCCTTTGTGTCTGTTTTTCTGCCTCCCATCTGTTTCTTGGTTTTCTCGTCCTCCAGGCTCAGTCCCAGCTGCCGTCGTGGGACCGGGCTCCCGCCATCTCCCCGGCCGATATGAGGACAGACGTGTTCACTGCTCGGCCTTCACGCTCCCAGAGCTTCAGAGACCCCCCTCTGAAAGGTCAGAGGTTGATTGTTATCGGAGGTGGTGGTATTTCTGGATGGAATCCGATCGATCCCTCTGTTGATGTGTCCATTTTTTCTCTCAGATCCAACGCTTTGTGGAATAGAAAGACAACGTCCAGGCTCCCTGTCATCAGCACTGGGAGCTCAAAGCCACACCCCGTCTTTCCCTGCCCTTCCTCGACCCTCAGGTGTGTCCATAGGTTTCACTTTCAGCCTCTAGATTCAACTTTAATCAAACCAAAATCATGGTCTTACAATTTTACACTATAGGTGAAAGTATTTAAATGTTTTTGTGTTGCAGAAATGATGCTGAAAAACAATATTTTACATGTAAAAATTCATCCCATCATTGTTTTGTATTATATTTTAGCCGCTAGCTATATAGTTTCACAAATAATACTGCAGTTTTCTAATCTATCTTCAGCAAATATTAACTGAGACAGAATGTAGTGTATAAGCACACTACTAATGTTTATATTAGCAACCTGTAGCTGTCTATTGATGTTATACACCAATGGCTGAATCTGACAGACTTTGCACAGCGCTAACATGTGGCTTTCACAATAAAGAAGGCAATAAAGACATTGAAAGAGTAAAATACGCCAACAAATATCAAATACCAGGGGAGCATGACGAATCTTGGAGCATGCAATATGGTATTATAATGCTGCTAACCAGTGTTTCCCAACCTTTATGAGCCACAGCACATATTTTACATTGGAAAAATCATAAGGCACACTACCAAACAAAAATGTCACGAAAATTATTTTTATTGAAATATAATGCAAATCTAGTCCCAATTTACTTACTCACTGTGAAACTTAGGCCTGTTTAGGTGAACATAAAGCTGATATTTTTGCAGGAATTTAAGAAAGACACAGACAAAGATCTTCCTCAACAGCTTTGAGTCTCTTTTTTTTTTTTTCATCATACTAGTCACGCTTGAAAGGCCCACCTGGCATAGATAGGGTGTGGAAAAACGGAACGGAACTGAAATAGCTTTGTTTGCCAGAATGGGGAACTCCTTGGTGTTTAGAATGAGAAAGCTGGGAGGGGTGTGTCGGCGACCCCTCGGACAGACACCCTGGCTTATGGATTGAGGTCTGTCGTATAACAGTATAATAGAGGCATACCCCCCCCACCCCAACCCTATCTGTGGGTCCCACGAGTAACTGCTGATCCATGCAGCACTAGTAAGAGGGACTTTATCAACAGAACGCAGTGCATCAGGGTGGTTCACTTTCACTTTCAAAAGGGAAACAGGAGACTATTTTTGCAGAGTGGATCATTGGCACATGCACTCGCACACATCTATATCTCACTGCTTGCTTAGAGTACCAATCAGATGAAATTGGATAATCTTCCACAGCACCCCTGATGATTTCTCATGGCACACTTTTGTGCTGCGGCACAGTGGTTGGGAAACACTGTGCTAAGCTACGGTGAACCAAACGGCTAATGGCTGACAGGAAACAAGTACATTATTTCTTATTTCTTGATGGAAAGTTTGCACATTTTCAGTTAAATGGCTGTTTTTTTTAACTCTCAGATTCAACTGTCGGATATTAGCAAACCTAGCAGGCTATTAATATTACACGCAATTTGTAAATCCGAATAACTTTGACTCCCACTGCGTTCAGAGCTGGACTTGTTTGGGAGAAAGCACCAAATGGATTCCATTTAGAGTTAAATCAGACATTCTGTTTACACAAAGAATCTGTGAGCAGTTAGCAATGCACCAATCTGATACTGTTTGGTTAAGAGTAGCTACAGCTAATGCTACAGCTAATGGCTAACTGTAAACACGAGCACACCTTTAAACTCACTCATCAACAGTGTCACATTTTTGGATAGAAAGTCGGAGGTTGTTTGATGCTTTCAGCCATTAGTGTTAACGTTATCAGGCAGCTAGGTTGGTAACGCTAATGTTAGCTAATCCTTACTATTTTCTGAAGCCTTTATACTAAGTTAAATACAGGCCTAATTTTGCCTCCACAATAAAACAGAGTAAGGAGGTCAACGAGTGTCATGCCATTTCCAAAACAGGTCAGGCCAAACCAGACACTTGACAAAAAGAGCAGACCTGTGTTCGCAGAAAACACCATTCTGGCATTGTTTTTACCTACAATACCTAACAGATTGGATTGAAGTGGTTGAAGTTAAAGTGCAAACATTTCAACTCAGTCTGGATTAACAACCTCTCACACTTGGGGATAAGATAGATGGAGATGAAATGGATTCTGACACTTTTGGATTCAGCCACTAGTGGTAGTGATGCTAGTCAGAATCTGGCGATACAATACAAATCACAATACTAGAATCACAATGCGATATATCACGATACTATTAAAAAGGCAATTTTTTATTTGTTTCTCTTTTTAAGATGAATTGCACCGGAAATATGCACAAATACTAAATGTATTTTTATTTGATCACAACAGGATCTAATGCCATATCACAAAATGTTCCTGTGTTAAAACTTCAATCATATTTTACAGTCCTTACAGTTTAAGATCCTGCTCAAATGTTCATATTCTATTAGTTCATAACATTATTTTTGTGTGATCCCAATAGAGGAACAGTAAAAAGTTCTTTTAGGATGCTTCAAATAACCATTATTTAATAAAACAGTGTTAAATAATAATAAATAAAATATACACAATGAAGAAAAACAAAAATAAACTTCTGCTACATCTGCATTTGAATAAGTATCTAAAAATATCGATACGGTGCTTTTTAATATCGGTGCAGTACTGTAAAATGTAATGTTGTGATATATTGCAGAACTGATATTTTCTAACACCCCTAGAAGTGACTGGAAGTACTTCTGTGGAAACATCTTAGTCCTTTACATATAAATCAATGTAAAGGCTGTTGTTGTAGATGTAGGAAATGGAAACAGTCATTAGCTTAGAAATGGTGTGAGGTAACATCAGCCAACATTTGATTTCAAGCACAAAACAGACTCCAACACATGCACATCTCACACAATGACTTAATTGTATGTCAGTTTTCTTAAAATTAGGGTTAAAAAACCCCACATATATAATTGCAACCACTGTAATATGTAGCCTATACTGCCACGTTCTCGACTATGATTATTTGCACATTATTGAGTAGTTTCACTGGCAGAATCCAGTTTTTGCTGTTGATTGTTACTCTATTCATTGACTCAAACAGAAACAGCTTGCATATGAAACCCTCCTTGTTCTGATTTTAGCACATGGGCTGGTTTTCATGAATAGCACAAATTCAGCAGAGCGTCTGCAGATGACAGTGGGGAAAACAGTTTCATGTGACGTCAGTGACACTTTCTCCTCTCCTCTGTGTTTCTGCTTATTTCCTC
The DNA here is from genome assembly GCA_030068375.1 of Ostorhinchus rueppellii. NCBI lineage: Eukaryota > Metazoa > Chordata > Actinopteri > Kurtiformes > Apogonidae > Ostorhinchus > Ostorhinchus rueppellii. Next base: position 19,274,856 of record JAQQZY010000011.1, read on the forward strand.
CTCCTCCTGAATCTTGTAGCCAGTAGCTCCTTTAAAAACCACTTCACTTTAGGTAAGACACGGCGCCATCCCATGCATCTGTGTGTGTGCTGAATGCCTGAGATCAATACGCTCTGCTTCTGTGCTGTATCATTCATAATAGATGGTTGATCTGTGGGCCGAGCTGGAGCCGACGGTGCTTCACACGCATTCGAATTCAACTTTTCAAGATGGAGAGGTTGAGAACAGACGCGGGACTCTGTAGTCCAGAGGTGTCGAAATCATTTTAGTTCGGGTTCTACGTTTAGACCAATATGATCTCGAGTGGGTCTGTAATGTACCAGGAAAGAACCGAAAAGAAGAACCAACTCGGAAGTTTCAAGTTAACAGTTTTTACCGAATGGTTTTTGGTATATACACAGTTATCACAAGTCCAAACACAAGAAACAGAATCCTCTTCGTCACCAAAAGGTGCGCTGAGTCACTGGGAAATCCAAGGCACCTGGGGGTCACGCTGAGCAGGAGGTCAGGTCTGGTCCTGGTTCTGGTTCTGGTTCGGTTATCCGTGAAGGCTGGGGCAAGGCTGGAGGCAGGGTCGGGGACGGTCCGGAGGTCGATGCCGAGGTGAACACTGTCGAGCGGGCTGGAGGCTTGGTCAGGGGACGTAAGGCAGGTACTTGGAGGTCAGGACGAAGGCCGGTCGATTTTCAGGAACGCAGACAGAAGGCATGGTCAGACAAAAGCAGATCTTAGACAGGAGACAAGAAGCAGGAACCGGGGACAGAAACCGGTCATACACAAAGAAACCGAAGACAATGAAGTGCTCGAGACTAATGCTGGCAGATTCAGAATGGGAGAGGAGGAGATATATAGGGAGAGAGTGATGAGTAACAGGTGTGGAGAACAGGTGAGTAGAGTCAGGTAATCCGGCACAGGAATTAGGTCAGAGTTCAAAGCAGAGAGAAAAACAGACTGAGACAGAGAATAGGAACACAAAAATAGACAAAAACAGAAGACAAAACAAAAGACAAACAGCACAGACATGGCAGGGTCAGAGAAGTCAAATAATAACATAATAACCTATAAATAATGACAACTCCGAACTTTTATCTATGTTTTAGAGCAAGGGCACCAAACATGCGGCCTGGGGGCCAAAACCGGACTGCCAAAGGGTCCAATCTGATCCCTGGGATGAATTCATGAAACACAAGAATGACACTGATGATATGAACAATCAATGATCTTATCTTAAAATGATTTTAGGTCAACTCAATCTAAAGTGGGTCAGACCAATAAAAAACTATCATAATAAACTATAAATAATGAAAACCACATTTTTTCACCTTTGTTTTGTGTAAAAAAAAGTTAAATTGCGCAAAAATATTTACATTTACAGGCTAGTCTTTTACAAAAAATATGAAAAACCTGAACAAATAAGAACAACCTGAAATGTCTTCAGTGTAATTCTACCAATATTATAAGTGTTTTTAAAAGTTTTGTGTATTTGTAGAGCCACGGTGATCTGTGAGTTATAATGAACATGTGAAAATGACAAACTGAGGCTAAATAATGGCATAAATTGTAAAAATGGCACTTTTTGTTTTAATAAATTTCATTTTGTTCATGCTTGTTCATACTTTTCTCATGTTTTTAAAGGGTAGTTTGTAGATGTAAACATTTAAATAATACAATTTTACTTTTTTCACACTAAAACATAGAAATTACACATATAATTGTGGAATTAATATCATTTATATATGATTATGTTATTATTTTAATGATCCAGCCCACTTCAGGTCATATTGGGCTGTATGTGGCCTCTGAGCTAACATGAGTTTGACACCCCTGTTTTAGATTTAAAAAAAAAAAAAAAAAAAAAAAAGTAAAAATATAGTGCGAAAATGTTTACATCTACAAACTATCTTTTAAAAAAAATGTGAATAAAATGAATAACTATGAAGAACCCAAAATTTCTTAAGATTTTTTTTAAGGTAGTGTTTGTATTTTTTTTAAGGTAGTGTTAGTACTTTCCTCCACTAGATGGCGGTGAATGACC
>JAQQZY010000011.1:19283832-19294479 GCA_030068375.1 Ostorhinchus rueppellii
AAAACATTCAAATTGAAAATACATTTTGGCTACAAATATGTACTTTACAGCTGTTTTGCAATAGAATGGAATGTATTACGCATGCACGTCTCTCAGAAATTGTGTGAAGAAAAAGAAAATAAATTGTTTCAACTCGATTATATGAGTTTTGAGATTGTTCGACAACAAAATCGAAATCGTGATCAAAATTCAATTAATTGCACAGCCCTAATCTACAGGCGCATGTTACAGAAGGAACATACATAAATGTATAAACTTCCAGATACACCACACAGGGATGATTTTTCAACTCTGCACTTGTTTTTCTTCAGAAATTTGTGGTTTTTGCACCAAAAAAAGTCCAAATAAAAATTCACATTCATACAACTGTCATGAACTGTTAAGTTATAGAGACTAAAACTCTTTTAATACCTGGTTGTAAATATGTTTTGGATCATGGACGTCAAACTTATTTTAGTTCAGGTTCCACATTAACACCAATATGATCTAAAATGGATTAAACAAGTAAAATAACATAACATAACATCTACAAATAATGTCAACTATAAACTTTTGTTTTTTTTACAGTAAAAAAAAAAGTTAAATTATATTATAAAAAATGTACATCTACAAACTATCATGTGGATAATATGAACAACCTGAAATTTCTTAAGAAAAATGAGTGTAATTTTAATAATATTCTGCCTCAGTTTCATCATTTACATGTGTACATTACAACACACAGATCACAGTGGATCCACAAATACACAAAACATTTAGAAACAGGCAGAATATAGTTAAAATTGCACTTTTCTTAAGACATTTCAGGTTATTCATGTTATTCACATTTTTTAAAGGTAGTTTCTAAATGTAAAAATTTTCATGTGATTTTACTTATTTTACACTAAAACCCTGACCAACATTTGTAGTAGTCATTATTTACAGGCTATTATGATAGTATTGTACTGCTCTGGCCCACTTTGGATCATATTGGTCTGAATGTGGAACCTGAACTGACGCCCCTGTGGTAAATGTTTGCTTGCAGCGCCTCCTGCTGGTCCTCCACAGTACAGCACCATCTTTGGGAACAGGCTGTCGTCCAGTTCAACTCCTGCCAGGTAAGAAATAAACACCCTCCTGTCAAACCAGCTTTTGTGAAGCTGTGCAGTTTTGTCCAATTCCTGCTCTTGGAGGCCTTTAAAGGTCAGGTTGTGATCGATGCTGTGTTTTTCCGTTTTCCTTCAGCTCCCCTGGTGTCGATACCGTCTCCGGCTCCCAAACATTTACCAGTAGGTACCAAGCACGAACTGCATCGATCGACATTTGACAGCTGGACTTTACTCACACCACTCATTTTCAGGCTCAGTTTTCCATCTCTTAGGCTAAGTTCAGACTCAATCAGACTGTTTGGCCCATATGTGACGTGTATCTGAAGAAGAATCTTTATTTTGTTCGTAGGTTCACACGTAAATATACAACACACTGAAATTTGACCTCTACCTTTAGCCCATCACTAGATCATGCATCACGCACTGGATTACTAGGAGCAGTGGGCTCGCCATATCAGGCACCCGGGAAGCAAATGGGGGGGGGTTAAGTGCCATGCTCAAGGGCACATCAGCCAACACCTCTCTGCCAGTCCAAGAAATTGAACCAACATGCTGTCAGACAAAAGCCGACTCTCCAGCCAACCATCCAGGCCACAGCTGCCCCCATCTGATCTGTTAAAGCAGGGGTGTCAAACATGCGGCAAAACCGGCCCACCAAAGGGTCCAATCCGGCCCGCAGGATCAATTAGTGAAATACAAAAATTACACTGAAGACACGAACAATCAAAGACGTTCAAATTATTTTAGGTCAGTTCAATCTAAAATGGATCACACCAGTAAAATAATGCCATAATAAACTATAAAAAATGACAAACAACAAATATTTGTCTTTGTTTTAGTGTAAAAAAAAAAAAAAAAGTAAAATTGCACAGAAACTTTTACATTTACAGACTGGCCTTTTATAAAAAATGTGATCAACCGGAAATGTCTTAAGAGAATTAAGTGCAATTTTTCCAGTATCCTGCCTGTTACTGAATATTTTGTGTATTTGTAGATCCACTGTGTTCTGTCAGTTATAATGAATATGTGAAAATGAGAAACTGAGGCCAAATAATGGCATAAATTGTTAAAATGGCACTTTTTTTCTTGATAAAATTCCTTTTGTTGGTGGTTGTTCACATTTTTCACATCTTTTTAAAGGATAGTTTGTAGATGTAAACATTTTGATATTTTAATTTTACTTTTTTCACTCTAAAACATAGATACTAGACATACACATTTTGGAATTGATATTATTTATATATTATTATGTTGTTATTTTAATGATCTGGCCCACTTCAGGTTGTATTGGGCTGGATGTGGCCCCTGAACTAACATGAGTTTGACACCCCTGTGTTAAAGACACTCTGAACAGCACAAATCTGATTTTTTTACAATCCCACCCAGGCTACTTTCATATGTGACCCTAAATCGGATATTTTGCAGTGCGACTTCAGTCAGTCTGAACCTCCACATCGCATTTATTTGACCTTTACGTCAATAAAATGTGACAAACATCCCAATTCTATCGCAGGAGGAAGAGCAGCGGGAAAAACATACTTATTCCTTGTAAACACAGTTTGTGCCTGCGTAGTCACATATTACATCAGGAGCTTTTTTTGCACATGTGAGTCACTTCAGGGTCACATTGAGTTCATACTCAAAACTGAAAGAAGTCGCATTTAATATGTAATATGAATGAGCACTCAAAAAATGTGATTTCAGCTAAAAATCTGAATTACGCATGAAGGCGTGCTGTCTGAACGTAGCCTAAGTCACCAGTGCAGACAAACAGAATGTGTAGAACATAAAACCACACAAATACTTAGAATATTTCACGTCTTAATTGAACACAGCCAGTAAACACTGACAGTGGTGTTATCTGTGGGTCTATATTACTATTATGTTTATTTCTATTATTCTGATATGTCACCTCATCTGAATACGGGGACAAGTTGAGTTAAATGTATGTAATAGTGTTGGTCTGTATAGTCAGTTGTAATCAGTCAGGTGGTCTTTAACGCTACCCACCACTTCTAATTACCATGAGTGTGATTGAGAGCCCCGTTGCTCTGAATGGTGTGGAATGTACCCTGTTAACCCCCCTCCCATTCACCTCCCTCCCTCCCTGTGTCTCAGATTTCCCCAACCCATTCACCTCCGGCTCCGGCTCCTCTTCCCAGCCGCCCGTCGCCCTCTCCCCCAGTAACCCCTTCAGCGGCGCCTCGGGAGGTGAGACCCTTCACACATAGACCCACCACGTCTTCTACAACACTGACCAACAGGCCCAGAAAATCAGTTCACGCACAGTCTGGTGCAGATTTACACACTTCAGATTTATTAGACCATCAAAAGTCATCAAAGCAATGGTTATGCAATCCAGTCCTAACTCCTGTGTGTATCATGTGACTAAAACAGACAGAAAAGAAAACATGGAATGTCTAAAAGCACTGCTTTTGTCAGTACAATGCCATAGATATTGACGTAAGAACTGAAGTGGCTTTGGTTTTTATCAAGAAAACATGTTAAATGGATAGATATCAGCTCTGAAATTAAACTACTATGAGCTATTTTTGTCATTTTTATTCAAACATGTACCTTTGGTTGTATCAGGCATTAAAATAAACCAAAAAAAATGAAGAAAACAAGGGTGGTCTTATAAAATTTTCCATGACTGTAGTTCAAATGAAGTTTTCATCTAATATCTTCATTAATAGGATTTTTTTTACCATTAAAATGCATCTTTTTAAGTTGTTTTAAGCGTAATCTATCTGTGATCAACACTGAGCCCCACAAATGAAGAATTTTCAATTCAGTTATTGCTATTGATTGATTATTAATTCAGTTATTGGTCATCCCATATGATGAATTAATGATGTTAAACCCTCATGCTGTTTAAAATAGAATAGAATCGAATACCTTTATTGTCATTATACTAAATGTACAACAAGATTAATAGCCCCACCTTTTTCAGTGCAAACAGGTAATTATAAATAAAATATAAGGTGCAAATAGAGATATGACTAGTTTCGATTTGACGTTTGTTTCTTTGTTTTGTTTTGTTTTGTTTTAAAGCAAATTGCGAACTTTCTGTAAGACATAAGTTAGGGGTATCAATGTATGATTTTTCAGGCTTGATTAATCAAAACTTTTGGTGCTGGTTTAGTGTGTTTACGACATTCCTACTGGAAGTTGTAATTTGAGAATTTTACTTTCAAAGGCAAATTGCGAACTTCCTGTTGGAGTAAAGTCACGGGTATTGGTGTACGATTTGTCGGGCTCGATGAGATGCAAATTTTGACGTTGGTTTCATGTTTCTGCCACATTCCTAATGGCCACTAGGGGCATTTTTGTGAATTTTAATATTTTTTTAGGGGGCGCTAGAGAGCACATTTTGGCACTTAAGGGGTTAATTTTTTGCATTTTTATCAAATTTGTTGCCAGACCTGACATGCTTGCCAAATTTAGTGAGTGTTTGAGCATGTTTAGGGGGTCAAATTCCAGTTTAAAGAGATGGAAGAAGAAAAATAACAATAATAATAATAATAATAAATAAAATAATAATAAGCTCACTGTGACTGTGTGTGTGTGAGTGAGAGGGACCTTTGACCTTTGACTTGGTCCCTAATAAAGTCCTCCAAGACAGTGCAGTTAGCTCTATATACAAATATGAAGATAAAAATTGAGAATATAAAGCAGGGGTCTCAAACTCCAGTCCTCGAGGGCCGGTGTCCTGCATGTTTTAGATGTTTCCCTCTTCCATCACACCTGGAAGCCATTACATCGTTATCAGGCTTCTGCAGAGTCTGGTGATGAGCTGATCATTAATTGAACCAGGTGTAATGGAAGAGGGAAATATCTAAAACATGCAGGACACTGGCCCTCCAGGACTGGAGTTTGAGACCCCTGATTTATTTATTTATTTTTTTAACAAATGTTTTTATATGCTGTATTTACCAAACCAGGCAGACACTGGAATATAGTTTAGTTAAAGCTCTTCCATGGTGGTACTCTGGTACTTCTGTTGTTCTGAAATACATCCATGTCATTTACACATTGTTCTATGTGAATAAAATGACTAAATATTTGACTATGTCTGAAGGTCTGTGGTAGCAGCATCACCAGGTTTCTGGACACAATTGTGGAACTGATTGTAGCCGTTCAGTATTTTGTCTTAAATTCTAAATAACTGAGTCAGCATATAAACAATAGGCTCATTTTAAAGTTGTTAAGGAACACTTTTCTTAGATGACATTGGTATTTCTTTAGGTGTATGAGAAATATCGCAATATTATTGTTATCGCAATGCTGTACATCCATATCACAAGTTTTGCCAATATCGTGCAGCCCTAATCTGTACCCTGTAATATTTTTATATGCACATGTATGTGAATAAGATCTTTTAGTGTATGCGTTGAATGAATAATATCAGATAGGCAGAAGACATTTTTAACTGGACATTGGGCCCTTAAAGATTTTTGAGGTGAAACAGAAAATCATTGATTAAATTCAAACAATAGCCACGCCTAAGCTCTATTTTGTTCAGATTCTTAGGTTGCACTTTAACAGACGGTTAAGTTTGGGTCAATGAGGTGGAGATTGTCTTGCTTACTGTACGAGAAGAGCGCACATAGAGAGAAGGGGGCTGGGACCGGAGGAGAAGAAGTGATGGAGTATGCCGACTGGGGGAGGGGTGGAAAAATCAGTGGGGTCTCAATGAGGAGGTGGTGGGGGTTCATGGGGGGGGTCTGAGTTATTGACCTAAATTCTCCTGTCTGGAAGAGTCCATCTTTACTATTTTGTTTTTTGGTTCTCCCTTTCTTCCAACACACACATGCAAACACACCCTTCTGGCAAACGGTTACATTTGACTTGTGTGTAACAATGTTCATTAAGACAAAGGCAATTTGTTGAATTTAAAAACATTTCAACATCACAAATTAATCCCACATCTGTTCCGTTTCCAAATTAAAGGAAATCAAGACTACAGGATACATCAGCTAATTCTTTATACGCCTTTCCTGCCTGTCGTCTTCTCAGCTGGTCCTGGCTGAGTCTAACCCCCCCCCATATGCACACTATCCTACCCCTGCAGTATGACAGGTGTGTGTCTGTATATGTGTGTGTACCCCAGGGTGGGGGAGTGTGTCAAACTGGAACATTTACTTGGACAGAGGGCAAGAGGTAATGGTGAGACCGCAGAGGAGAGCAGGGAGTTGGTAGCCAAGGGTGGAAAACAAATATTTGTGAACACTTCCTCTGACGTCCAAGCATTTCCCAACACAAGCATAAAACACACAGAGGCGGGAAAAAAAGAAATATAGAGCCAGGTCCCCTTGCAAAAATGTACAATCTACAGCACCCTCCAGTTAGCTGTGTAGCTAGCGTTCACTGCAGATGGCTGAAGAATGCTAGTAGGCCTACAGCTACACACGGACACAAAGAGACGCTTACTATGTAGGAAAAAAATGCTAAGTGGCTCACCACAAAGACCCCTCTGAAAAAGTTGATCTGGAAATATACAAGTAGGCCTACACATGGAGTAATTTGAGTAAAGGACACTGGCATACCCGAGGCCTACGACAAGCAAGCATGGTCGCACACACAATACAATTCATTCAGTGATTCATTCATTCTCCCTCCCTCTCCCTTTCTTTGCCTCACTCCCTCCTCCTCTTCTCCCCTCTCCCTCTGGCCGCAGTTGGAGGAGTAAGAGGTGAGGGGGAGGGGCAGCAAACGATGATAATGCAGCAAGCAGCAGTACTCCACCCAGACACAGCTTGACACACACACACATACGGTTATTCAGTTCCTTCTTAGCGTCTACAACAGAATATGTGCTGAACATAAAAGGGAACCTGCACACACAACTGTACCACACCCAAGTCTCAGACCACCCCTACCCAAACACACACAGTTCACAAATTTCAAAAACACACGCCAAAATAGAAAACACATGAGCACAGGGCCTAACCTTGCATTATGAAGTCTGTCAGCCTGTCTTCCTCTCTCTCCCTCACTCGCCTCGCTCTCCCTCTATCGCTCGTTTTTTTCTCCCTCTCTCTGTCAGCCTGCTCTTGGCTGGCTGGATCCCAGCTGTCATCCACACCCAGCCCCTCCCCCACGGCCAGCCTCCAATCACGGGCGGAGGCATTGAGGGCCGGCCAACCAGCACTAACCTCATTAGCATAGCCGAGGCCCAGAGCGGTTTGGACTGTTGTCGTTTTTTAAAGAGACAGCTGGCTCGTTTCCCTGTAGCTGCGGCCACGACCCTTCACCTTGTCCTCTCCCTCTCACCCGTCTCCTGAGACTCTCCCAGACTCTTCCCTCCATTTTAGAGCACCATTATGTCTGATCACCCTGGCCTAATCTCCACTTTGCAACAATGTACTATGCTGGGATTTTTTTAGGGAAAGTCAGCCGTGCCTTGTATCCTCCATGTCCACACATGACTTTTTGTAACATAAAAAGTTATGATTATTTCCTGGAGCTAGAACTAAAGTACACAGTCTTTATCATTTAAAAACACAACAAAAACATGATCTGTATATTATATGCAATAATGACAGCTTAAACAAAATCCAAAAAAAACTATTCAGACTTAACATTTTTACCTGTCACTTTGCATAACTACCTCAAGTGTAGTGGACAGAGTAGATGATAAGCAATACATGGTTCGACATTCCTTGGTAACCTTCTCATGATGACATGATAGTTTACCATGACCCTTACCATCTAATCAACACAAAACAACTAATTTCACTAAAGTTTGTAGCAAATCAAATTAACATTTTCAAAGCACACAGCAGCACTCATAGGACATTTTAAAAGTGTCCTCAATCTTTATTGTACTCAGACATTTCATGTGGTTGTAGACTCCCATTCAAAAATGTGGTATTGTCCTTATGTGATCGAAGTAATAAATATAATTTCTGCAAACATGCCTTTTTATCAGAGCTAAGCAATAGGTCTATATATTTTAATTTCTGTCCCTGCCACATGCCTGTTAGCCAATACTAGCTACAAACTGTCTGCAGATGTTAGAATAATGCTGCTGAAAAAATGCTGGGCAGCTAGATTTACAACCAAACATTAAATGATCACATCCTTACAGGTGAAGATCTTTTTAAATATATATTTTAGAATATTGTTTAAGGTATCCTGTGTTTTTTTGTTTTGTTTTGTTTTTTTTAAGAGGGGAAACATTATTTATTCATTCACTTACAATATGCAACTCCCTTCTTCTCATTTAGGCAACAATGAATTTCTTGGGCCTGGTCAATATTACAATAAAATAAAGAAGCACAACTCCTACTAATTTCCTCTAATATGAGGATGAACAGGTCCAGAATCTTACCCTCACAAATGCGGTCAAGTCTCTGTCGCTTGACCTGTTTGTGTTTGTCCATCAGAGCCATAGACCAAGCAGAATGAACCTGGGACAGAGAAGAACAGATCCAAGTGCTGTGGAGCCCCTTTAATAATGCCCGCTTTGTTTCACCTGCAAACAAATAGAAGAATCAGAATCATCTATATTAGCCAAGTGCATACATAAACACAAGAATTTTGTTGCCGGTAGTTCTTATTTCTCTAGTAAATTACGAATACAAGATATTCTCCCGAGACCCCGGAAAGTACATTACATTTTGGCTTTTCAAACTATATTACGATTGGAAACAGAATAATGCAACAGTTTGTTTGTTTTTTTACATAAAGACACAGTTCCAACATATGTACACTTATAGTGAAATTTTTGTGTAATTGTTGAGAAGATTGTGAAATGAAAATTGTCCATGAAGACAAAAATGTTGCTTAATTCCTTAAAAGAGCAAAATTATACATGTGACAAAAAAATGAAATAAATCAAACAAAACCAATCAAGATAGTGTTTGTAGTTGTGCCTTGGCAAAAAGGATCTAAAAGGAAGGGTTGAAAAAAAAAAGAAACCTCACCTGGAAAACAATGTTTGTAGAGGCAGTCAAACGAAGTCTTAGTTTACACTAGAAAACAGACAAAAGGTAACTGAATTTCATATGCTACAGAAATAAACAATATCATTACAAGTGTGTCCATATACAGACAAAATTAGCCCAACTCATTTAACCTGGACACTGCAGTCATTAAAATATATAATCAAAATTCAGAGTTTCAATGAAAACAACGTGTTTGCAAGACAGGGGTATTAACTTATTTTTGATAACAATACCTTTAACTTAAGCTATGAAGCGGTAACTTTACAACTGTAATTCATGACTTAACTTTATGGTCAACTTTGACAAAAAAAAAAAAACGGTGTAAAGTAGAAAGCAGGAATGTAACTGCTTTCAGATCGTGTTATTTGACAGTATAAGTATCTGATGTTAAGATTAACTACGTCTTAAAGTTGCCAGGACTGAAAAGCCTTACCGGCTAAGTTACCGTTAAGTATGTAGCTTGTGGTGCTAGCTAACCCGATTCTTGGTCACTGAGAATAAACGGCACAGTTAAAACACGTGTAATGTTCGTGTATTCTGTATAAACTCTCCGATTATTGAGCACGGTAAAACTACCACTAAAACTATGATCGACCTCCTTAGTTAGTTTTTGCTCATGCTACCGACTCGAGCTAAAGCTAAGTAACTAACCTACATAGCAAACGACGTAGCCGATGTCGGCTAGCTAACCCAAACACAAACACTCTGTGGCTCCCAGCTGGCTATAATTAGATGAAAACTACAAATTACTGCCAAACCAGTGGTATAAACAACTATTGGTATTATGTTGACACAGCTATGGAGGGAAGACTATCAAAATAAATCAATTTCCATAGAAAATGCTACATGTTTGCAACACTGCTAATGTTAGCTAGCCAGCGCCGTTAACTAGCGTGCCACTGAGTGTGTGGGAGAGAAGTAAGCGGAGGGGTGCGAGGAGCCCATTTCGTCCGATTTGTTATCAGCGAGTGGCGCTACAATGTGAAATATCTGACCCAGAAGCCCCAAACATTGCTTAAATCTATAGGGAAAAGTGCATAACTCACATGTCTAAATTCAAGCCAATCTACACTGCAAACAAGTAACCGAATCTTGCAAAAAACGTTAGTTATTTACCCCGAATAAACTCTTTCAAGAGTGTTGAGACAGTGTGCGTGCGTCGGTGGTGTTCCCTCTCTCCCGATCGCCATGAAATTAGACAAAAGAGGAAGTAGCTTGTTGATGGGGGGGTCAGGCAGTCTGTGAAAAAGCCCCGGTGGACTGGAAGGAGCGCCCTCACCTTCCACGGCGGAACGGCTTCCCTGACGAAACACTTCAAACTTGTGCGTTGTGTAAGCACACTTTAATCAAACTACACTGTATAAAAAACTGCACTAGTGTATTTTTCAAAGAAGTATCCCCATACATTGCATACTATTGTTACACTTGTAGATGTCTGAAGTGCTGAAAAAGTTTTGTGACTTTAAAAAAAGGATTCAATTGAACCTATCGTTGACTTTATGACAACACTTACTGGCAAATACTATACATTATTACTACTGCACATTTCTCTGCAACTTGTTACGTCGTACTGAAACCAGCCACCAGGGGTCACAATTATACTCTTG
>JAQQZY010000011.1:19338243-19362874 GCA_030068375.1 Ostorhinchus rueppellii
ACACACCATCATATATATTGAAAACATGAGCTAACCAGCACTTTGGTCATTTGTTTTCTGATTCATCTTATTAAACTATATAAGATTTTGCACATTTAATGTCTGAAGCAGATATTTTCTTAGAAATTGTAGTGTTATTGACTAACACAAACTTTGTTCTCATGGTTGTATTTTGGCCCATATTGCTGAGTCCTTGTGTGTTGGTGTACTGATGTTAGATTGTATTCTGTCATAGGGAATTAATGATTTAGTCTATCACTGAGAATGCACAGCTGGTATTAAACAGCCAGTATAAGTCAGCCCTGCTCATCTGTTACAGAGTTCTTTACACCTACTAAGGACTGGGTGTAAGATTTAAAGTGTAACTTAAGTGTGCATTAGGGCAGTTTCAGCTGGTATAACCCATGTAAACTATGTCCTAAATTAGAAATTAAACTAGGCTACTGTGGACCTCAGCTGGTGCAACCCAGTAGTGTTCTTTTTCTTCCCTAATGGCTGTCTGATATCTCTTACAATCTCCTACATTCCCTCATTCCCTCGGTCCACACTGAAAAATCCCCAAACCATCCCTTCCTGTTGTAAATCTAAATCGAGGAGGCAAACAGGGCTTCTCGAACACACACAAAAAAGCAGCACATGAAACAGCCATGCATGGCCTTGAATGAGTCATCTAATATAGGGGGAGTGCCTCCACACACACAGCCACTAAGCCACAGCCTCCACGGTGCTCAACAAAACATCTATTCTAAGTCTCTTTCAAGTCTCGAACGTTCCTTAATTTTGGGGAAGCAAACTGGAAGAAGACTCGGCGAGACACGTCAGACGTCTCCGTCGTCTGCAATCACGAGTAAATGTTTTGGAAAAGGGATCCAGGGAGATGTTGGTCATAACGGAAGCTCTGTTAATATGGCGTCTGGCCTTATTGTCTACATATGGTTGTCAATGTCAAATTTCGTGCATAATCATGGGAAAAGAGCAAATGCCTGCAGACGTACAAGCATATATCTGTAATGCTGTGGTCAGGGCGCACTGTGATTAGCCTGATTGAGCTGCATTCAATGTTCAAAGCACAGCGCCACACAGGCCTTCTGAAAATACACCCCGTCATTCATTTACTTGCCGAGAAAATCTTTCATCCCTTCATAAATTCAATATTGCAGATGTGGGAGGCTAATGAAGCAGGTGCTAGACCTCACTTTGCACAGAACACTCTGTTCTCGTGGTGTGAACAGGTGAAACCTCGTGCCGTGTATTTTTTCAGTCTTGTCGGGATAAAGATAAGTGGTCATGTGTTTGGTTTTTTTTGACAGATTGTTATCAAATCCAACCTGGCAAACCCAGAGGGGGAATTCTGAAATATAGAACATGGGAGGAAATGGTATTTAAGGCGCTTTTTAGGGCGTTTCCTTCAAGAATAATGAGATATCATCCCTAAAACATGAGTCACATGATCGCATCATCATATTCCTAATCTTGGCCTTTCATTCAACAGATGTTAAGTCTCCTGGGGCTGAAAGTAAAAGAGCTTAGTGTTAAATCTCTGATAGGATCTGAAGCAGACAGTGAGTTACACAGGGTGATAGAGTTAAGGTAATGGGTTAATGGACACATTTCCTGCTTCCATGAATGATAGTTTTACTTCAAACTCCAAACAGGTGGTCACGTATTATGAAGTTAACTAAGTTTGTCATTGTGTGTTTACTATTACCAACAGCTTTTTATTGTTGTGCTTCAGTAATTTCTTAATACAGTGGATGAATAGGCTGCTTGTACTCTGATAATAGCTGGTTCATCAGATTACAAAGCCAGTTTACTGTCATTTGAGCAGCTCGTTCCAGAAAGTGGTTCTACACGGCCTACGGTTTCTGGCTATCATTTGAAATAGTTTGTTTGGCTTTAGCAGAATATTCACTTGTTAAGCATTTTCCAAGTTGATGCAAATTAGTTTTTCCACAACCGTTGCTCTTCCTTGGTCATCATCATTTTGTGTAGCGCATCAGTTGTCAACGGTCATTTTTTCCACACCGGTATGGGTCGGGATGTGTGTGAAGGTGATGGATGAGACCCCATGTTTACAGCCTGCAGGTACAGTCGACCTGTTTCACAAGCTGCTGCATGCTTTACTGGAACTCAGATCTGGCTTAAAATCTATGAAAAACTCAGATTCAGCAGAGCTTACATAATAATGGCACCTTGCCCTCTACAAATGAGTAAATAGTGGTGGTTTCACCTGGTGTTCTCTTGTCAAATGTCAGCACTTTGCTGTTACAGCGGTTGCAGCCTCTCCTCATTTTAAGTGTCTCTTTTATCCTCCTATGCAGTTACGTTTTCTATGTTGTCTTTATTGAATCCACCTTTTCCTTTCCTTTCCTTCCAGGTAAAAACCCGACTGACAGTGGGACAGCAGGGGACTATGGAGTACCAAATCCTGGGCCAGCTTTTAAAGAAGTATGGCAGGTGAAGGTGTGGCCTAAGGGTCTGGGTCAGGCCAAGAACCTCGTGGGCATCTACCGCCTCTGCCTGACTGACAAAACCGTCAACTTTGTCAAGCTGAACTCTGATGCAGCTGCAGTGGTGCTCCAGCTGATGAATGTCAGACGCTGCGGCCACTCAGAAAACTTCTTCTTCGTTGAGGTGGGCCGGTCTGCAGTGACAGGCCCCGGCGAGTTTTGGATGCAGGTGAGTCTGTAATCTGGAGTCCCCTTTATGTTGACAGATTCACCCACCAGCCCAAATGTATGTAGAAAGCCTGTAATCAAGACAGTGAAAGAAACTACAAACACCCTAATGCTATGGTTAAGAGCTGAGGTAACCCTATATTATGGACCAATTCGGGTTTTGCAAATGGCAGTCATAAATTGGAAAAAAAAAAGTGAGCACCATCTGAAAAACACTGTTTAAATGTATAATCAAAACCAGAGCATGGTTTGCTATGAGAATAAGAAGCAATAAACCACAAGAGGTTTTTATAGTTATGTGCAAGCTAAGTTTTTTTTTTTTTTTTTAAACATTTGCTATAAATATCTGGCAATGGTTCATAAAATAAACACTCAGCACCAAACAACGCAATCATTTGTTGATGACAAATAATGCCTGAAGCTAAAATATTTACTGTAGCATCTCCTGTTGTAGATCTGTAAAACTGGGCATGATTAATAATTATGTCACTGACATGGTTTGGAGTGTGGTCCTTCAGAGGCAGTGGTTGCATCAATGAAATACTCCACCCAGTAAATCACATTAGAATTATTAAGTCACATCAGACTGTTTGGTGCAGTAATTCCAACGTAATGGTCACAGATCCATTAAGACTCCTACTTTGTGTTTTATAAAAGATGTTTTGTTGTAAATCATGCGTACGTGCAGAATTTGAGTTAAATGTTAAAGGTTTTGTGTTGTTTCTCAGGTGGATGATTCAGTGGTGGCCCAGAACATGCATGAAACTTTGTTGGAAGCAATGAAGGCACTGAGTGAGGAGTTCCGCCAACGCAGCAAGTCTCAGTCAAACTCTGGTCCCGGAGGAGGTGCCACTGCCTCAAATCCTATCAGTGTTCCCTCCCGCCGCCATCACCCAAACCCGCCTCCTAGCCAGGTGGGATTCACTCGTCGGCCCCGAACTGAACCCCCTGGGGGGGTGAACAGCGGAGCAGGGGTCAGCAGTGCCAATGCTTCTCCAACCCCAAGGCATAATTTCCCAAGATCTCGAACAGCGAGTGATGGAGGAAAAGGGGAGGAAAATGTAGCAGGGACCATGCCACACCCAGGACCAAGCTCCAGCCCATCCACTAATGGCTCCTGTTCTACCACCCCAATCCTCAGGTCAAAGTCGGCTCGTTCAGCTCCCACTACAGCTGCGAAGACTCCTGTTGGGCTGATGCGCTCCATCTCCACCCCAGCACCATCACAGACTCCAAACCTCTCTTCAAGCTCAGGCCATGGCTCTGAATTTCCAGGTGTTGCATCTTGTTCTGCTCCTGGACCTGGGTCTGGTGCCTACAGTCGTGTCCCCATGCATCGTGCATCTGTCTCAGGCTCACCCAGTGACTACGGTTCATCTGATGAGTATGGCTCTAGTCCTGGGGATCATGCACTCCTGCCCTCCCCAAGCCTCCCTGGAAGTTCTGTTGGAAGTGTTGGCAGCCAGTCACTGGGGGAGGAGGGAGCCAACTATATCCTCATGGGGCAACGTAGTGGTGGAGGTGGTGGTGGCAGCAGCAGTCAAGGAACCTTGACATCGAGCTCCATGCCAACACCAGGAACACCAGCTGCTAGTTCCCAGTCTCAGACCAGGAGAGTGCTGCGCCGCTCCTCCAGTCGGGAATCTGAGGCTGAACGTAGGTTGCTTAGTAAGCGGGCGTCTTTACCTCCCATGGCCCTTGAGAGGCTGGCTCCACGACAGCGTAGAGGTGAAGAGCCCACCGAAGAAGACTCAGCTGATTATGCAATCATGTCAAGGAGCACCAGCCGGGAATCTTTTACTTCCACCTCCTCTTCCACACAGAGACAGTCTGTCGTGAGTGGTGGGTCAGCAGGTGGAGGTGGAGGAGGTTACTTGGAAGTGGCAGGAGAGTTAAAAAGTGAAGGGGCTGGTGGAGGAAGTGGTAGTATAGATTTAGGTGTAGACAATGGATATATGTCGATGCTGCCTGGTGTCACTCAGCCTCCAGTGTCCCTGTCTCAATCGCTGGCCGTCTCTGTCCCGGACTCCGACTCTAAACCTGCTGATGACTACATGGCCATGACCCCTAACAACAGTGTATCCCCTCCACAGCAAATAAGACCCCCACCAACATCTGATGGCTATATGATTATGTCCCCCAACAGCAGCTGCTCCCCAGACCAGCGTGGAGGGCCTTGGGTGGGCAGTGGTAGTGCAGATAGCAGGGCAGGCAGTGACTATATGAACATGTCTCCAATCAGTGCACGTTCTATGAATGGCAGCCCCCCACCCCCTGAACACACCAGCCATTTGGAAACCAGTTCTCAACAGCAAGCACCCAAGATGGTGTACTCTTATTACTCTCTTCCTCGATCTTACAAACATAACCCTTCAGGACATTTCGATGATGGGCCCGGACGAGGCAGGAGGCCTAACGGGAGTTGTAATCGGGGAATGGGTGGAGGAAGAACAATGGGAGGGCGTCAGGAGCCACCAGCAGCTGGAAACTCAGCCGTTGGACGCCACCTGTCTCTCTCATCGTCTTCGTACTCCTCAAGCTCAGCCAGCAGTGAGAGCCTTGGGGAGAGCGAGGACAGAGCTGTCCAGGGGGCCAGCAGCAAGGCTGGGGGAGGTCAGTCCAAAGATGGAAATAAGCTTCAGCAGAGGCAGGGCTCTAGTGGATTGTCCAAACAAGGTAGCCACACTAGAAACAGACCTGTGAGCCTGTTTGTTGATGTTTCAAAGGCCAACACTCTTCCTCGCGTCCGGGAGAACCCCCTTCCACCAGAACCCAAGAGTCCTGGAGAGTATGTCAGCATTGAGTTCAAAGGAGAAAAGTGCAGCCAGGTTAGAGTGGGTGGAGGACGTGGCAGAGGTCTCAGACATGGCTTATCCCTTCCTCATGGTTCAACCAGCCAGAATCCTCAAAGCCGGCCAGCATCTTGCTTGGGTAACTTCGTCCCGATTTCCCGTAGCCCCTCTGCCCCCATTACACCCCCAGCAGCCTCGGAGTATGTCAACATGGACTTGGGCCCTTGTCCGTCCCCCTCACCTCTCTCACTTACCCCTCTTGTTTTCCCCTCTTTCCACACTCCTCCCACACCTCCAACTCTGGCTCATGCCCCCAAAACCTGTCATGAGGGAACGCCTAGTTCTCGTGAAGAGGGCGTGGAGGTGACTGAAGCCCCAATCAGGAAAAGCAGAGAAAGTGTTCCATCAGTGTCTGAATCGGAGTCTCCAACATCCTGTGGCGACTACACGGAGATGGCCTTCAGCTTGAATAGCAACACCATCCCGAGGTCATCCTCATCCAGTGTCTCCCCTCAAGCACCTTCCCCCACCAGGACTGATGCTTCTATTGCAGTTCTGTCACGAGGTCTTGACTTCCCTCTGGCCAAAACGGGACCCAACCCAGACCACGGGGCAAAAGTTATCCGGGCCGACCCCCAAGGACGCCGACGACACTGCTCAGAAACCTTTCTTGCTTCTCCCTCCCTCCCCACCTCTACCTCTACATCCTCTTCATCAACTGCCTCCCTCTTCCCAGAGCACGCCCAAACTGTGGCCCGCCGACTGGGCTTTGATAGCATGCTATGGGGCAATGGTGCTGTGACTGATACCCCCTCTCAGTTTCCTCTTTCTGGACAGCAGCCCCTTCCCACAAACACTTCATCCACAGAGCAAGGCCTTAACTATATAGACTTGGACTTGGCCAACAAAGAGAGCCCCCATCTTGGCCTGGATGGTCCCTCAGGTAGCCAGGCCCCCTCGCGCCTCTTCTCGGTACTGGGTGGAGGTTCTGGGGTTGGGGGAGTGGGTGCTGCAGTCAGCAACAGCAGCAGCAGCTCCAACCTCAACACGTACGCCAGCATCGACTTCTACAAATCCGAGGAGCTGAGGACGCATCAGAATGGAAACAAGGAGGGAACAGGTAAGAGTCTAAATCTGTCTTACTTGACTCTTTATTTTTCCAACCCTCTCTGGAAAAAAAAATCCCTGTGATGTTTCTTGCGTTTCCTCAGTTTGTGTTGTCTTTTTCCAGTCTTCTGTCCTATTTGCGTCTGTCACCATGTTCACACGGAAAGCTTTCAGCATAATCCAACAGAGCATAACTTCTTGTTCTATCTTTGCTTGTAATCAAACATCACCTGGCGCCAGATTAAAACACAGACCAGTCTAATTCATGTGACTGTCTGCATAATCCATAACAATAGATACAGATCAACTACTCTGATGATTTGTAAGCAAATCTACAATTCCAGGAGCTTTGTTTACCTCTGAAAGGACCTGCACGCCTGTCACCTGATGTGATTATGTAAGGTGTTGAAGGCCAGACATCCTATTGGAACATCAATGAATGTCGTTCTCCTGGAAATGACTATTGATCCCTAAAAGGCGCCTCAAATGTTATGAAAGCATTCTCTGAAACAATGACATTTTTGCTTTTGGTTTTGAATGTATAATACCTATGTCAATCAGGGGAATTTTTCTGGTCCAAATGAGCCATTGTTTTCCAGGCAAACATCTTACCACACTGCTGATCTATAGAAACCATGCAGTCTTTCCACTGAGGCATTCTATTCCAAGTTCAAATAGGATGAACCAGCACATCTTACCATTATTTCCACTGTGTTCATCCAAATAACATGTGGAATTAGTCATGTTAAACTCTTTAAGTCGTGACCCTAAAATGGAAAGAAACTGAATTGTGAGCAGAGGTTTATGTATTCTTGCCTCCCGGAAAGCTGTGGTTTTTTCCCTTTTAGACCCCTACTTCTTTTCTTTATGTATGTTAAGACTAAAATGCGTGTCGTGTATAATAAAGTGTAGGATTTCAGCTACAACCGAAGGGGTCAAATTGCATATGCTGTATATTGCATACAGTAATTGTATGCTTTTCTACTCAGACGGTCTCTCTTAGGGAGGTCAATAAGGCCAGATGATGAATTTTCATTGTATTTACATTTTTCCTACTGTGTGAGGCAATTTTGTAGCTGTGGGGGAGCCACCACAGCTAAACAATGCCTCAACTAGGTCACTGTGAGACGTTTCCTCATAGAATAACATTCTCTTTGAGCCACTGTCTGCACTAAATTGGCCCGTTAAGAAATAGACGCCTGCAGTTTTTGCAGCTCGAGCTGCATTTAAATGGAGATGTGGATTTATATGCAACAGTAAAACACTTAGTAGTCTTAACTTAGCCTTCCACAGTGGGGCTCTTGATGAATGCATCCTGCCAAGCTTCGTTGTTTATGTAGTCCTGCTAGCTTCAACATGATTTGTACTGTAGGTTGTGTTAGGCTTAAACCTCCAGGGTTTCTGTGGTAAACGTCTCATAGCTTGGCTCCACAGTTGGACTTAATGAAGAATTTAAGGCATTAGCAAAAATTCAGCATGGGATCTTGTGGTGAGTGCAGCACGGCTGAGCTCAACAGTTGGTTTTTATAGATTCCACAGATGGAAATGAAGCCTGCGTCCATACGTTGTTGTGTTGGTTTTATTGCGAAATGAAGGTTAGGTCGGTGGAAGCTGGCGATGTATCTTAAATAGAAATGCTAGCAGGCCTCCACGGTGGGACCATATGGGCTCTGGCTGGCGAGTACGTCAGTGGGCCAGTGTGGGGGAGAATGTTACACATTGGCTGTGAATGTTGAGATGGGGCCAGTGTTTCACTCACACTGCTCTCAAATGCCTCTGTACAGTGTTCCCCCTCCTTTCATCCCTCCATTCGACCTCCCCCTCTTTCCTCCTCCAATAAATGATCCTTTTGTTAGAGTGTTTTTGCCGCGGTGGGCCGGCGGGCCTCAGCAGGGCTGAGCCCCAAGACTCTCCTCAAACTCTTTTCTCTTGCACTCTATAATTTGTGTTATTTCTGTCGCTTTCTTCATCCTTTTTCTCACCTTTTTTTGTCTTCATCACTGGCTTTGAATTTGCTCCACACAATTGTTTTGTTGCTTTTGCACTTATTCATTCTTTTTCACAGTCTTCATCCTCGTCTGACATAGAGGCTGACAGATTTTTGAAATTCCTCCCCTCCCTTCTGTTCACTACGCATTCTATTGTTAACATGTTTTTTAACCAAAACCTCATCTTTAGTTCTTGCAAAGACATTCTCCAGAGAAACATTTTTACTAAGAGACCGTTTTCAGCACAATGCAAATATGACAAACCTAAAAAAGAAAATCTAAAAATGCCAAAGAACTGAAGTATCTGTTGAAGAAGTGATGGTGTTGTATGATTGCAGGGAGTTTTCCTCAACAGGCAGTAACTTGTATAGGAACTGTGTGAGTATGTCTCAGGGGTGCTTGGTTTTGGCACAGAGAGCTGAAAGCTAAAACTGAACATCAGTAGTGGGACATGAGCCAAAAACAATCCTATTGGACACTGGTTATGTAATGTGTAATGTGTAAAAATAACCTCTCAGGATTTAGATAATGAGCACAGACACAGTGAGCTTTATTTCACAGAAAATAATGCCTTTTTGAGACTTAATATAATCACATTTCCAGACTGTGCATGTAGTTTTTCTGCTTGAAAAACTGTATTTCAGCATCAGGATGTTGCTTTTTAAGGCTACGAGGTTCAGCCAAAGTGTGACAGACAGAGTGTGTTACTGTTTCCTACATAATGGACAATTGTCATCATGAACTTTAGCATGTAATTTATGAAACTGAGATCGCGTTTAGGTCAAAATGTTAATTTATATTAACTCAGACACCACTTCCACACCGTCATCCGAAAAAAAACACGTGAGAGGATTAAATGGCTGTCCTGCACCAACCATTTATTTTATTTCTTTACCATATGGAGGGAATGTTGTGTCGTTCTCAAAATAAACCCTTTCGCGTTGCTTCCTACAGAGACATTTCATAGTGGAAATACTTAAGAATTGCAATATCCTTCACATAAAATTAACCCTGAATGTATTTCTTTAATTCTCAGTCATATGTTGACAGGATAATTCTACTTCTCCATAAAAACGACAAAATTATTGTGGTTAAAGTAATGTTGGAGCACCTAGAACTGTTAAAATGAGGTGAAACTGCACCAAACTGAGCATCTCAAACTGCACTGACACATTTTCCAGTTGTGTATGAAGGTAATTTTATTGGTAACACTGCAGGGTTCGTGGCCCAGTTGGCAGCTGGTTGGCACATTCCCACCTCCTCAAACTTCCATGTCGTGTCGGCCGGGGAAGAAGTAAACATGTTTAAAGTTAGTCACACGGAACGACCTAGAACACTCACGTTTTCGCAAAACCTGGAAATACGAGGTGTTTGAGGGCACCAGGAGAAAACGCTGGTCGTCTTTAATTTGTACAGAGGACTGGAAAATGACCATATCCATATTGATCTTTGGACAATCTTAAGGCTGGTTCATCAAATCAATAGCCTGACCTTTAGTCTAATACTATCACTTCTAGACAGAGTTTCTGTTTCTAGGTCATGAATCATGATTTTCAGAAGTTAAATGCGTCTGGTGTTGTGTTCACTCTTGATAAGTGATGGAAAAGCATAAATTTGTTGTCTCTGGTCATCGGTTTATATTTGGGCTCTCAAAATGAACGTGTTAACAGATTAATCCATCATCATGATTAATCTGATGAAAAATTTTAACTCCATTAACTCATCTGTAGCACAGAATGACTCTGAACGTCTCTGCCAACGCATTCGGGTCGGTTTGTCCAAGTAGAGTTAGTGTCAGACATGAACAAATGGGCAGTTGATCCGGCAGTGACAAGCAGCAGAACCAACCCCTAAAGATGGAAGACACTAAACGGCATGTTTGACCTCTGGATGGAAATATAAGGACAAAAAACCAAGATGAAACCATTGACCGACATAGTTTTAAACACTCTGCAGGAAGGAGTTTTCTTTTCACCGAAGCACTTCCATATTAAAATATGATGCACATACCCCCTGCAGGAAAACTTGAACCCCAAACTGTGACTTGCACTTAGCGCACTTTATTCACTCTGCTGCTACCTTAAACTGCCACCTGTGTACAAAATGTGTGTTTTTAGTGTTATACATGTCCTGTTTTTATCCGCATGCCCAAACGAACATTTCATTATCATATGTAATGACAATAAAGACTCTTGAATCTTGAAATATCACATTAACGTGAAGCATATATTAGTCTGCTAGCACTTCAGCTAACGCATCGCCAAGCTTGCGACAAACACGTTTAGTGCCTATACATTCCCGTCTTTCTTGAGTCTGTTTGTTCATGCAAAAGGAAATGTGTTTAACCCTTTCATGCATAGTGGTCACTCCAGTGAGCAGCTGTTCAAAGGTGTTCTCTTGTATATTTATGTATTCTATTGTTTTAGTTCCATATCAGCCAACACAGTGGAGTCATGCATCATCCCAAACACTGTAATTCATACCAGTACTGTTACTTTGGTGTTCTAGATAAACCTGATCTGCAGTGACATGCTCCAATGTGTTAAAAAAATAAAATAAAAATCATATTATCTCCATGCAGGTTTGTTAAAATGTGAGAGCATGTCAGATTAGCAGCATTAAAGATATTTTTTAGTACTTTTCACCTACTATATCAGGAAATGCATTTGATTTTTTTTTTAAGAACCTATTTACATTTATAAAACCATGTGTTTAATATTACAAGAAAACAATCACATTGTTTTTTTTTCCATAGGAAGAAAAAATCTTGATGAAGGTTCTCATAATTCATGCATGAAAGGGTTAATGTAGATTAGAAATGAATGATATTTAATCGTGATTAATCCACATCAAGCCTGCGATTAATCTGCTGAAAAATTTGAATCATTTGACAGTACTAGTTTGTATTGAATAACCCCAGAGGCACTAAAAAAATCTATCAAATTCTGTGTTTTCCTGAATAAATGAATATAAGGAGACAGTTTCAACCAAAAGGCTTTTAATTCATTTGGACACAAAAAGTCACTGAGCTTTGTAGTTACTGAATGAGAGACAAAACAACACAGAATCAGCTATTCACTGTCATGACTATTGTAATAATATGTTTTTAAAGTGTGAATCAGCTTTGTAAAAATGTATGTTTTGCATTTGTATTACTGGTGCAGTTTTGAATTAAAAGGTAAGACTGAATTCACCTGAAAATACCAGAAATATTACACCATCATGACACTGAATACTGTGTTTTATTGAATATTTCAACCTGTTTTAAGCAGATTTAGTTATTGGTCTTGAATAGTTGACTTGACCAGCGCATGATACAAAATCAGGGTTCTCCCCAGACAATGGAACAAATTTGGGGTGGTTTTTTTCTATTTTCCCCTAATTTTGCAAAAATCTGCCAAAATCCGTCAGGTTTGCAGGCATGCTGGGTGGCCCCCCACATCCAGCACCAGTCGCACAGCCTATCTTCAAAAAGTTCCGCTATTATTTCTTCTTCGTGCCTCACTAGAGCTACGTATCGGGTAGTGACAGCAACACTGCCCCACTGTTTCCGGTGGTACTGCTCCATTTGTCCCGTATCCGTAAGCTTTATGGAAACGTGCAGAATTCGAATGAAATTAACATGAGCACGAACAGAGGGGCTCCAGCCGTATCCATATTTAACGTTGAGCATAAATGGGCTTTTATTGGATCGGACCGCACGTAAATGTTTTTAAAGGGTGATATTTGCAGGGAAATTTCACAAACGGCTGCAATCGACCGTCCGTCCGGGGAGGGGGTTTGGCGCCAGGATAAAATTTCTGGGGAGAACCCTGAAAATGATATAGTTTATTGTTCCCTTGGAGAAATGTTCCATGGCCATAATGTATTCTGCAACCAAAATATGCTACATGAACAGTGTCATAGTCACCAATAAAAAAAAAAATAAAAAAAAATTTAAAAAAAGCAGAACAAAAAAACAAAATCAATGTTGAGAGAAATTAAGTAAAAACTATCTCTTAGGCATTTTGGAGGCAAATGTATCAATTTAAACAAAAGTAACCAATGCAATCCAAAGATATTTATTACAATATAAACAATTTGATGCTATTTGTCATTATTGTATGTATTCCAGACCCCTGTTAGAAAAAAAACACCTGAATTCAGCGTGTCCCAATACTTTTGTCCGCATAGTGTATTTTACATCTGTTATTAGTCACAAATATGAGTGAACCCTGACTGTGCAATATGTCAGATTGAATAACGTAGTCAGATGACAAACTAAGTGTGCATTTTATGTCACTGAAGACAAAGTAAAAGGCCCACACACACACACACACACACACACACACACACACACACACTTGTGTGTCGTGCTGACAGGTTTGCTGTGTGTGTAATCCAGGCTGACAGTGCATCGTAGTGTTATGTAAAACACAACCACGTGGACGGGGCATGACCCTGAGGAGGGTGAAGCTCAGGGCAGCCGTTCGGTGTTGGTGTGTGTGTCTGCGTGTGTGTTTTTGCTTTCAGTTGTTTATCGGTTGCGTTTTAACCTCGTTTGTGCGTTGCGCCGGAGGCAGACGGAGCTCCGACCGACTCATAACTCCACTCATATTTATTCAGAGTGTAAACGCTCGCAGATGTGGAGCTGGAAAAACAGAAGAGGCGAGCACGTGGAGGTCGTTTGCAGTCGATGTGAGGCTTATGAGAAAAAAAGGCCAGGCCGTAAAACTCAGATGATGTGTGTCATGACACGCTTTTATATGATGTTAGATGTCTGTACAGGGATGCACCTTCATCTGTATTTAAGGATGCATTTGTGTACATTTGTATTCACTGTCTATTTTATCCCTTTGAGCTAGAAACGTTAATTACACTTATTTATTCTGATTTATTTATTCTAAAAGTCTGCATTCAAAATGAGCATTAACTCTTATAGCGACTTCCAAATGAATTTTTCACTCCATCTATCCTTTCCTAAGTGATTTATCATTTTTTCTAATATTATCCTCTATGTTTCTCATTTGTCAGTGACAATCAGGTATTTTCCTATATTTAATCAACAGATAAGGTAGATGTTCAATAAAACTGAGTGAATTCAAATGTTGTAAGATCATTACAGAAAACAGAAGAAAAAAATGATACATTTTGTGAAAATATATCATTGATTAAACCTAAACCCAGTGTGTCCATCCACTGTCATTGGTCCAACTCCATGGGTTTTACTGGTGAGTCGATGTTGTAGAAGATGGTGGTGTTTGCATGGTAACTACAGAGCCTCTGAACGTCCAAATGGGTCATATCTGATGACCATGAAAAGACGACAAACTGTATTTTACACCAATTATTTACATGAATTGATAGGATTAATGGATCAACAGGTATTAAACAGTTTAGATCAGTGAATAGTTTTGGTTGATGGTTGTTTGGGTCTTTGAGGGATAATCAGAAACTACATATGTCCCTTTTTTTTTTTACATTTACATGATTTTTATCTTGTGTCAAATGTTGTCTTGCATTTTCTCATGCTTTTAAATGTAATTTTCCCCCTCTTTTTTTTTTTTTTTTTACCTTTTTGACTTTCTTTCCATTGTCATTTTTCGTCTTGTTTCCTGTTTTTATCATTTTTCTCTTGTTGCTTCCTCTTATGACTTTGCACAGATTTGATCATGTTACATCTTGTGGTATCGCGAGCAAATTTTTCATCTTGTTTCACATTTTTTTGAGTTATATTGCGTGTTACGCATTTCACAGTGGTTTATTGTCTTGTATCTTTATGTCTTCAACTTTTATACTTTTATCACTTCTTCTTGCGTGTTGTTTGCAACTTTTGTCTTGTTAAATGGTTTTATACATAATTCAACCCATAAATAACCCTCTGGATTCTTTAACTTTTCACTCATGACTCAAAATAACCTGTAAAACTTGAAAGAAAGGAAGATTTAACATTTGTCGACTGATGTGAAAATATTACTTCTCTACTTCGAAGCTCATATTTAACGTACTTTTTTCACGCTGCATTTTCACATGTATGACTTTAAATCCACGTTTTAAGGTTAGACCAACTGCAATCCCAGCAGAAAAAAAACATCCCAGTATTAGACATTAACCTCTTTTGTGCTTCGCTGAATGTTGTGTAATCGTCTGTTTGCATATGAAGACCAGGACAAGGTGGGAGGTACCGCTCTGCATTTATGGTTGCATAATCCATATTAAGATGGAAATTAGCCTGAATTTCTCCACATTGCAATCTCAGCTTTCATTCATTAGCCTAATTACTGCATTGCACAACAGATTTTCCCCCTCGGGAGATGCAGAATCTCTCGACTCTATAGCATTTTTTGTTTTATCTCATAATTTCACCTATGTCCAGATACAGCTGAGTAATATCAGAGAGGTTAGAAAGCACAAGGACCTTTTTTTTATGTGTTTTTGGGGTTTGTTTTTATTAGAATCGGGGACGTTTAGTTCTGTGAAGTCCGGTTTACTTTGTTTGGGTGGTCTGTTCTGGGAGTCACCGAACTCGCACCGCACATAGCAACAACTCTGCACTGTTTGGGTTTTTGTGGAAGTGTTGAAGGTTGTGTGTGTTGTGTGTCTGTCCCGATGTGTATATATTTGAGCTGGAAGGCTGGGCGTTTTTTTTGCTTTTTTGCTTTTCCCACTGACTTCAACCATGTGATGAGGTCATCTGCGTCCTCCACGGCAGCAGGATTTGTCTCATTACAGACCTCTGCTTCTGTCCAATTAGGTGAATCCGAGTTCAACACTAAATAAGCACGGCTCCTCGTATACAGCGTCAGGACGGATCATCAGGCCGGCGCCTCATTCGGCACAATTCACCATGACACGGCTGCGAATGGGCAAAGTTTTTCTGCTGTGTTTGAGGCTTTCCAAAAAAAAAAAAAAAAGAAGTGTGTGTTTTATTACAGCCAATAAAAGTCTGCCGCCTTAGAAAAGAGGACAGTAGCAGTCTGCACAGGCTTTCCAGTGGCATCACAAATCTTTCATCCACATATGGAGCCAACATGCACAGCCATTTATGAAATATAAAACTACTAAAAGAAACGCATTAGGAAAGCAGGTGCTTTAGAGCAGCCGTGTATGGGCTTAAGTCACAGGTGTTAAACATGCAGCCTGTGGGCCAAAACCAGACCATCTAAGGATCCAAACCGACCCATGGAGCAAATTATATGTAAATGTAAAAATTATACTGAAGGCATTAACTATCAAGGATTTCAAAATCATTTTACTTCAGGGACCACAAACAGACCAATTGACTCTCAAGTGGGTCTTGTTTTAATATTAAAAAGTAAAATCACATGAACATTTTTACATTTATACATCAAAACATGAACAGCTACTATAATAATCTGCCTGTTATTAAATCCATCCATCCATCTTCTGTACCCCTTTTATCCTCACTAAGGTCACGGGGGTCGCATGGAGCCTATCCCAGCTACTTTAGGGCAAGGCGGGGTACACCCTGGACAAGTTCCTCCCACAATCCAAAGACGTGCATTGATAGGTTAATTGGTTAATCTAAATTGCCCATAGGTGTGAATGTGAAAGTGATCGTTTGTCTATGTGTCAGCCTGTTATTAAATGTTTTGTGTATTTGTAGATCCAATGTGATCTGTGAGTTGTAACACACAAGTATAAATTATAAACTGAGGTATAATAATTTTACCCCACCCCCAGGAGAAGCAATGGGTATTGTGTTGTTGTTTTTTTTTTGGTTTGGTTCTGTTTGTTTGTTAACACTCTAGCAGCGAAAGTATTGGTTGCATTCATACCATATTGGGTTTATAGATTGCCAGTGACACAGAATAGATGTGATTATGTTTTGGAAAAAGTAGGTCAAAGTTAAAATTTTTTTTATGAATTTTTAAATAACACCCCCCCCCCCCCCCCCCATTTACTTAAAATGGGCTAGATGTCACATGTCTATATAAACATAAATTTTGTTTCAATTTGCTTCAAACTCTGCACATGTATAGAGGCAACTGATATGCTGACATCACCACACACATAGACGTGATGACATCAGCTGGATCGATGACGAAATAAGCTATAATACGTGCAAGGGGCGGGGCTTGTTGTAGCTGGAACTTGTTATATTTGCATTTAATTTTCTTCAGAATTTTCATGATTGTTCATATTTGTTCATGTAATGTCCAAGTACAGTTTGCACATTGGAATCTTAGGTTTTTCCACTCTAGAACACAGAGAAAACTTTGATGTTGGCATTATTTATAAGTTCTTATCTTATTATTTACAGTATTTTATGCAGGTTCCTGAACTAAATTGAGTTTGACACCCCTGGCATAAATCCACAAAGATCCAGATTTTTCACATTGGCAGGGTGTGTCAGTGTGGTAAGTCAATTCAGGTGAAAAAAACAGGTTCATTTTTTTTTTTTTTTTTTTTTTGGCTTCCAAGTATTTTGCAGGTGCACAACATGTGTAAAGAGCCTGATGTACTTCTTGTACAATTTACGACACCCCGAAGGTCTTCACGCTACAGGAGAAATCTGTACATTTTTTACTTTTAATGCCAAGACAGTTTATTCATGGATGCTAGTTAGTTAAAGAGAAATGGAACACCAGTGAATGGCAGTTAAATAACTGCTCCTCTGATACAGTTTTGTAATTTTTCAGTTGCAAAGTCAGGTCGACTCAGTTCTCAACCAAGTTACCTTGGGGTCAAGTTTATTTCATTAGCACATTTACAACAAATGCCCAAAGTGTTGTACAAGGATATATAAGTAAAAATACAAGATATAATACAAATAACAAAACTGTATAGATATAGAAGATATGACATACTAAAATTGATTTTAAAAAATACACAATGAGATAAATAGTATGTTAAAAAAAATACAACATATCTGGTTAAATAAAAGTTAAATAAATAAGGCCTTTACACACAACTTGAGTTTCACATGTTGATAAAGTGATGAATTGATGAATAGGCAATTTTTCCTCAGTTTCATGTGGACCGATTGTTTGTGTTTTTGTTAACTATTGTCTTCATAGTTTCTTTGGTGCTTAATTTATTGGTAAATTGATTCATGGTTTGGTCTAGAGCTGAAATGATTAATTGATTAAATGATTTATCAACTTGAATCGATTTTTTAAAAAAATTATTTGGTTACAATTTTCCTGAGTTAAAGCTTTATATTTTGCTGCAAATGTTGAAGACTGTAGTGCACATATTGTTTGTTGGTGCTATTTAAGTAGTTTAATATTCATACATGTAGATATTTTTATATATACATTTATACTGTAGTCATTGTTATTTCTATAAAGATATTTTTTATATATACTTGAACTTTTATACCTTTTGTGGTTGTTGTTTAAGTTGGTTCTAGAAACTGCTTTTCAATCTTTAGTTGCTTTGGAAAATTGGAATTGAACTGAAAGGTATTGTGTTCCAGAGTTTTCAAGCGAGTCCCCAGATTTTTTTCAGTTCAAGAAGATGTCTTTAGATCAATATTCAGATTTTACTAACCCTCTGGAGCCTGAATGTAGCACAAAACAGAAACCAACTACACTACTGAATCACCTTCACTACTAATTATGAAAAAAATGATGCTATTTGAGTGTGGAACACGTTGGAGAGGCAAAGTATTCAAAAACAGCCAAAATGTCTCAAATGTTGAGTCTGACCTGGTGTTAGGGTGAACACACACCAACCTGACTGCCGGTCATCACCAGAAAAGGTAGCCTGACTGATCAGTCAGCTCTCGTCTCCCCAACACGGTCAAAAAAGTGTGACTACTACACCAAATCGGCTACCGACTTCAGCGTGTGGTCTGTGCTTGTGCGAGACGTAAAACCTCAAAATGACAGAACATCTCTCCAGACCAAAACAGAGCTCACTGTCGTCAGTCATTATTGTCAGCAGAGAGTGTTGAGTCGTTAAGAAGGGTTGTTGTTGTTGTACTTGTTGAATGGATGGCTGGTAATAAGAAGATACAGGCGTCGTCAGCTCTTGGGCTTCTTCTTGTGGAAGAAGAAAGATGTCGCAGGCGAAAACTAAGGAGAAATCGCACAATGCTAACAATGTTCACTTAATGAAAATGAATGAAGTCCATAGTCAACACTGACTGTCACTCATTTGGATACAGTATGAGCAGTGAATGTCCTATTACAGAAGACAATAATAGCGTGAAGTACCTTGGCAGAGCTGGATTCACATGGAAACTTTTCATTCAGTGATTCATTAGTCAAGGACTGTCCCTCTATCAATCAGATTGGTCCGACTAAACAAGGGGTAGTGGCCGATTACACATGTTGAATTGGCCGAAAAGATCACCGATGGCAATAATGATAAATGATCGCATGGAACGCACGTCAGAAACAGACTCATGTCACCAACCTCACCAGACTGCCCACTAACGTCCGATCACTGACATTCAGGTTGTTGTGTCTTCACCTTTACAGACACATACCAGACTATAAATGTACAGTAGTGTACTTGGGACATATATTTTTACTTCCTGAAGGCATCCGCTTGTGTTCTACTGTTGTTGCTGAGGGTCTTTTTCATCTCTGTGTTGCTGAAACACCACCGCTGTAAATCACCGCAGGCTGTTGGCACGTTACTTCAGGTTCTGGTGAGACGAAGAACACAACCTTCTTTGTCTGTTTCGCCCATTTGGACTGATCAGTTTACAGTATGGCAGTGACGAATGATATAACCTCAACATATAGCACAAAATCAATCAACTGTATCCCCTGGGAAGATCTGTTTCCTGACACAAGATGTGCCTTTTTAAGACAGGTCTGTTTTATGTTTGGTAATTCAATCTGAAGTGCTTAAAGCCAAGCCACTCCAGTGGGAAAGAAGGAACCTGCTTTAGAACTTATTGATTAGTGGGATTTATTGGCTTCATTTTACCAAAAATTCACTGGTTGCGAGTTGATTCAGATGTTGCTTCGAGCCTTTTTCCTCCCAGATTGAGCTTCTATTGACTAGAGTTGGATTTGCTTTTTTAGCATGAATAGGCACTAAATTTCAGATATAGCCTACCAGTGTACTCGGGCTGTTTGAACCTTGATCACAATTGAAGTTTTACCCTGAACTCAAATCTGTTGGCTGTTTTTTTTTTTAAATGGAAAATTTTCTGTGTGTGTATGAGTAATAACTATCATCACCCCTACATATTTGCTTTCATACTATTATTATTTGACATCAAAAGGCCTTTTCATTCTGCTGATCAAACACTGATGTTGTTCATAGTCTTATTTTCTGTTTTACAAAAGGGTAAATGAGTGGAATAAAAAAAACAGGGCAAGGCATGGAAAAATGGCAAGGGTGAAAAAAAACAAATGTACATGTCAACTATCTGAAAGAATCAAAAGCCAAATATGTTTAAATATAGTCAGTTTACCCTGAAGTGACAAATACTTGCCTCTTTTAAGTCTGATTGTAGATGTATGTGCGTCATTTAACTCATGTCGTCTTTTACTGTGAAGTTCACCATCCTTGATCTGAAGAGCACTTGATTCACCTGAAAGATGAACTCGTCACTAAATCGGTAAATAGAGTTCATACAAGCTGCTGCGGTGGCCTCGACCTGTGACGTACCTGCTTATAAACTGAAAGAAAACCTGGAGTGAAAAGCAAGTGTCTGTTGTTTGTTAAAAGGTTGTCTCTTGGTGAAAGAAGTGGACATAGGTTCATGACGCCAACCATTGATTAACGACTCAAGGTTGATATTTTGTTATTTTAGAGACGGTATTTAACAGGTCCAACACAAAGCCAATTTAAAGTTGTAAGAATATAATTCATGGCCACTCGGTTTTGCTGCAAAAACCCCCAGTTCCCATAGACTTGCACTGAACTTTTCAAAAATATAGTCAGTCATTTTTTTTTTACAGGGGGTCGTTATTGTTAGGCTCATTTTATTTGGAGCTGGTTGATCATTTTTCCTACATTAAAAAAATCTCAGAGTATCATTTTTGTTGTTTTCATCTTATTTGTCTTAAATGTGGTCATGTTATGTTTTCTTGCGTAATTCTATTCTTTCATCTTAAATTACATTTTGTCATTTTTGTTTTCATCTTATCCCATTTTTTTACATCATTTTTGTTAAAAAAAAAATGTGTCTTGTGTTTTGTTATAAAATTGTTGTGGGTTTTTTTTTTTTTTTGGTCTTTTTCTAAGATCTTTTTTTGTTTGGTTACGTGTGACCTCTTCTCATTGTTAATTTCATTCATTCATCATCTCAGGGTAACAAGACTGACTCTTTTGAACTTCTTTTAATTCAGTAGGAGAATTTTTTTCATGGCGCACAACTTGACCGTAGCTATGGTTTATAGGTTCCACTGTCAAGACTTCACAGTGCTAAATGCTAACAGTTTTAGCATTTAGCATTAGCTCACCCACGACATCTCAAAAAATGCAGAATTTGCATTTTCTTGACCTTTTTGAGTCTGAAGTGACCATATTTGGACATTTGGCTCATCACTGAATGATGTTAACTTGCACATGGTGATCGAATTTAAAAAAAAAAAAAAAAGACCCAATGAAACATGAAATTACTTCCCGTTACTTCCATCAGGTCAAAGCTACAATACAGATCAAACAAACTAAAAAACCCTTGTCTCTAAAACGCTCTGTTTTTTTTTTTTTCTTGGTTTTGTGTTATTGTTGGCGTGGGGTTTGGATTCTGTTCTGCTGGCCACACGAAAACATGCTCCTTTAAAGATTTTTTTTCAACTTGATGGTTGAGCTAATGCTAATAATAACTTACTGACATGGGGAAAAAGTAAACACCAGATCTGCAGAGCTGAGGTGTTTGGAAAATAAAGTGAGTTTTATTAAACTTTTACTTTTTTTGTAATTCCATTCTAATCGAGTTCATTTTATCTTTAAATTTAGTGTTATATGTTTTTTTTGTTCACCCATATTTCTCATTGTTTGTACCACTACTATTTTCAGCTTATTTCTCAGTTATTTTGCCAGTGATGCCTTTACTTCTGGGATTAAATTAAGACTGGAAAAATAAACACAACTTTAGAAACTCAAAACTCGGTTGACAAAAACTGGGATCAAAAGGACTCCTCGAACAAAATGTTTGACCTTCTACATTAAGAGAGAAATGGTCAATTGAAGAAGCATCTTTTAGTTGTTAGAGGCATCACCCTTTAAAATACTGAAAAACCACTTTCATTTTCGATTATAACCCAAATTAAAACTCATCCATCACCTTTTCTTGTTTGTTTGTTTTTTCTTACTTGCTGACGTTTTTTACCTTTTGTGAGACTGCTTACGCAGGTGATGGCAGTACTAAACAAATTATTTGTGAGCTTCAATCATTGGAAATAGAAGAAAATGTGCGTCATGTGTTTGTTGCCGTGGTGACGGGTGATGAAGAAAACTTCTTCTCTTGTTGCCACTCTTTTACACTCCCCCGCTCTAACTCTGCTTCACTCCCACCACGTTATTACCGCCTGCATTTGTTTTCATTCATCTTCTCGAGACCTTGACCAGCCTTTGCTACGCATCTCCCACCACATGCCATCAGCGCACACACACACACAGACACACAACCCGTGTCTTTGTCACTGATGCAGGCAGGAAGTGTGGTGTATATGCACGACTTCGTGTCCACGAGGCGACAGTGTCCTGAGTGGCTTCATTCCTGACATTGCCATGTGATACCACAAGGTGTGTGTGAGTTTGTGAGAGATGGAGGCGATTGTGTTTAATTCCAGTAATTCCAGACGCTGCATGAGGGTCGGATCTCATTTCCGGATCTGCCTGTAACCGATAACAACCATTCTATCCTCAACTTTGTAACGTACAGTCATTCACACACTTCACTTGTCTTAATTTCTTAACCCCTGGTGTTTCCAAAGACAAATACACACTAC
This sequence comes from Ostorhinchus rueppellii, assembly GCA_030068375.1. Taxonomy (NCBI): domain Eukaryota; kingdom Metazoa; phylum Chordata; class Actinopteri; order Kurtiformes; family Apogonidae; genus Ostorhinchus; species Ostorhinchus rueppellii. The sequence continues at coordinate 19,360,677 of JAQQZY010000011.1, forward strand.
TATATATACTAAATAACAAAGACTCATTTTGGACCATTTAATAACATGTACACAGAGCAGGTCTGCGTCACATGCAAAAATAATGTGAAATTTTCATTAATATTTCCTCAGGGCTCAGTGTTTACTATTAACTCCCCAGAAATCAATAGCAAACTCAATCAAAGCTGCACGTACAATGATTTAGTGTTTTGTTTTTTGTTTTTTCAACAACTATATATATTTATTTTTTAAAGAAAATAATCCCTCTACAACAAATTGTACGTAATAAATAATGCAGTAAATAATAACACAGGTACAAAACAAAGCTATCACAGTAAGGCTCATCTTCAACAGAATAAACATAAATATGACAGGGTAGTAGCATGCAATAGCTGGCACAGTCCAAGACATAATCCATCCTTAAAAGTCACTGGTGATCCAAGAGTTAACTTAATGATCTCAAAGTGAGACACATTTCAAATAGAACACACACAAAAAAAAACCCAAAAAAAAAAACCCCACAGACGTATACCAAATGCGTAGCAGTGCTCATTTGTTGATTGACACGTTCAAAGAGCATACTTCCAATGCTCTCCTGATTTATTTTTCTTTGTTAGGCTACTTTGAGATATGTCAAAAACATAATAATAGTCTTTATACTGGATGTCCTCAAAGTCTTTTTACAATTTAAAATATTTATTACAAAAGGAATTGAGATATGTTGATTGCATCTGTCCTATGTAAAGTTTTTAGTCTCATTGCATCATTCATCTGGTTCCCTGTTGATAAAATTTGTCAAACAAACCCCTAAAAAAAAAAAAAAAGAAAAGGCACAGTGTCTATACTGTATGTGGTTTATTGAAACTAAATGTTCAACCCATAAAGACCCAAACTGATACTGATATATAAAGTTAAATAACTGTTGATCATATCAGGACATGGAAATAATTGGTGTAAAATGTAGTTAATCGTCTTTTCATGGTCATCAGATATGATTCATTGGAACATTCAGAGGTTTCGTAGCTATCATCTTCTACAATATTAATTAATCAGTAAAACTCGTGGACTTTGATAAATAACAGTGGATGGAGACATTTGTTTTTATGTTGAGTCAATGATATATTTTACTGAAACAGTCACTTTTTCCTTTAATTTCTCTGTTTTTGATATAATAACCCTCAACTTTAATTTGAGCTTTTACAGATACCAATCATGACCAGTACATTGAATGTGGAGAAATACCTGATTTCACTTGAGAATGCAAAACACTGACCATTTTATTTGAATAGATGGTGATAAATTCCTTAAGAAAAGTTAGAAATGGAGGAAAAATGATTTGGGAATGGACATAAAAATAGCACTGGGTCTTTACGGGTTAGAATATCATGTATTAAACAAAATATGGGACATCAGTGACCCCAAGCAAAAGAAATACTGATGCCTTTGACACCACTGATGAGGTTGTGATAAAGCAAATATGACTCCAGTACTATCTTGATGTACTTCATGCACCTAATGGTGCCCATATAGAGATGTTTTATATGAGGCAAAAAAAAAAAAAAAACCCTTAAATATCTGTTTTTCATTTTGTATGAAGTTCCATAGTTTTGTCCATCCCTTTGTAATAAATTTGTTAAATTGTAAAGGGACTTTATGGACACCCTTTATTATTAATGGGAGTCAAACCACAGGGAATCCGGTAGTAAATAAAGTAAATACTGCTGTAAAGGTGGCTCACTCAAACTGGTATTGTACTTAAACAGGGATTTAAGGTATTTGTACTTGCTTTGCTGTTTTCATCTTGGCATGTCAGACGTACATATTGTACTTCGTACTAAACTAAATCCATCTGGCAGCTTCAGTTCCTCTTCTCATCAGTTTCCTCTCCTTCCGTCCACATGAAAACCATGATTCTCCAAGTGTTGTGTAATAAATTATGAACTGAAACATCAAGTGTTTCCTGTGTGTGATGATAAAGTTCATTTCCTCCTTGAGCTAAATAAACTCCTTAAGAACCCTCTTGAACCCTATTTCCATGATGTGGAAGAAGTTTTAATGCTCACATGGGTGGTTTTTTAACTCTCCCTTTAATGAAGGTTAATGGGAGATGGCTTTATTTGGAATGCATTGTGACATAGTGAACATTCATCTTCTATACCCGCTTTATCCTCACTAGGGTCATGGGGGTCGCATGGAGCCTATCCCAGCTACTTAAGGGC